>JBBMKD010000216.1:57950401-58009496 GCA_037834095.1 Argya squamiceps
CATCTCCCCATGGGATGATGGAATTGTCTCAGCCCTGCAGTGAGCCTGGATGGCCCATGGACAGCAGAGATCCCCTGCAGGGAGGATGGGTCCTGGAAGGGATAAAGAACCCTGCCCCAGCTGGTTTTAACAGCTGCCCATTACAGAAGACACCCACCCCCTCCCCCAGAGTCAGGAGGGATGGGTCATGGAAGAGAAAAACACCTCCCCAGCCAGGTTCAAAGGCTGGGAACAGAATACACACTTTTGGTCACATCTTCCATTGCACCCTAAGACGTGGGGTCAGAGATGCAGTGAGTGAGGCTGCTATGAGCTGGTGGAAGTGACAATGCCACAACTCGTTCTTCACTGCAGTGCCAGTGCCTTGCCAGGAAGGAGGATTGACAGGCTGTTGTCAGTGTTGGCTGTCAGTTCTAAAATCCAGGACCTCTCACCCTTAGCTTTTTGTTTGGAAGCATCAGCTTATCCAGGGGGGTGTTTGCTGCTGCTTGCTGCCATCTCAGTTCAGCAGGGGCAAAGCAGGACATGGGTCCAGAACCAGCACCTGGTACAGCCACAGCTCAGCTCTCAGAAGAGCCCAGAGGCAGCAGGAGCCAGGGCTGGCAGGGCAGGTACCCCACATGGGCTGCTTGACAAACAGAATAGAAGCTGTCCTAGAGCCATCTCAGCTTGAATAACATACCTGTCCATGAAAATGTGTGAGCTTTTCCAGCCCACATTTCTCCCCTAGAGCCCTGCATTGCTGATAAGCTCATCTGGGAGCTCCCAGGCAGTGGGGAAACTTGCTGGGGTCAGTGGTGAGATCCGTGGGGTTAATTCCTCCTTGTTTCCACTGAGAATCCCTGCAGAGAGGAGGATTCTGAGTGGTACAAAAGCTGTGAGAGAGCAAAATGAAAAGGCAGGCCAGCCTCCAGAGATGTGAGGCAGGGAAGAGACATGGGTGGGAGGATTGAAGGGTCCTCATAAGCCTTCAGTGTCTGCTGGGCAGAGCTGCTGCAGCCACCAGGGGCTGGTCTCCAGGAGAAGAAGAGCTTCCACATGTAAAACCTAAATGATGCATTCCAGCAGAAGTGACCAAGAACCCTCCTGCTCAGCTGAATGATGACTGCATTTGGGCAGGACAGAGGATGATGCCGTTCCATGAGAAGGCAAAAATGAGAGGGGTGGGTCACAAGGAAGCAGTGAAGAGGAACTGGCAAGAAAGATGAAATACAAATTAAATGGAGAAGGGGGAAAACAAGATCAGTAGAATGTTTTAATTTCCACTGACTGTGTTACACTGGTAGTTCTCAGGTAATTCTCCTGGGTTTTCACCTATTCCAAACTAGGTCTTAACAAGTATAGAAGCCAGCTCCAGTCCAGAATTCTTGCTTGTCTTTAGTGAAACAGTCCAGAATTCTTGCTTTAGAGCTGACATCTTTTCTTTGCATATTTTGAACACTACTTGAAATTTAGGTGACGTCTAACAGAGCTGTACAAGAGCAGAATCTAATTTAGACCCATCAGTGGAGAAAATAGGATGATTGTTTTAATTAAATAAAGCATTAAATTTTTGGTGAAATAAAAAATGGAATGGAGAAATTCAGACATCTCAGAAGATACACTAGTGAAAAATATTCTATTTGATTAAGTGGGAGCTTAGTCACTTGTCAAGAAAACATTCTGAATTTATAAGTATAAAATACAAGTGCAAAACATCAGGGCAGATGATGGTTGCTTGGGATGTGCTGAAATGGCTTAAATGAGTCCTGCAGGAAAGTGCTGGTAGCACAAGTCTGCAGCCCTGTTCTGAACATTCCTGTTCTCTCCCAGGAAATATCAGTTCCTTTATATAGTGTGAATGAGAGATAAAGACAGACTTTCAAAGCCACTTTACATCTCTGGTAAATGTGGGCCAGTTCCCAGCTCTGAATTATAGGATATGCAGCACAGGAGAATGCAGTTATCAATTTCCCCAGTGCACCACGAGAGAGCTTTTGATCTTTGTGATCAGATTATCTTGTTAGTGGCTCTCAGAAGGCAGTAGGAGCAGATGATATTCCGTGCAGACCCGTGCATTGACCTTTTTCCACTTACTGTGCCCGTTCTGAGCCTGAACAGAATTTAAACCTGTGAGGGGGAAAGCAAAGCTGCATCAGACAAAGAACTCCTCCTGCTCTCCAGAAATTTCCCTGGTGATCTGCTGAGGGCAGTAGGTTGTGTGCCCTCACGTTGTGTTTTAACCTGGTTTCATAAACAAGCACAGCTTATGTAATGTGCTCTGCTGTGTCCCCGCCTCTCAGCCTTGCCACTCCTGCTGGATCTTTTCTAGTCTTTAGCCAATTTTAATCCAATTTTACAGATCCTGAGTTGTGTGAAGAGAGAGGCTCGCTGGTAAAAACACAGTTCTGTGAACTCGGTCTGTGTGATGGCACAGAACCTCCATGGAAGCCATCAATGAAAAACCATAGGAAAAACCGTAAGAAAAAAACTCCAGTGACAGCTGCTGCTTGCAGAAGTATATTTTCTTCCCTCTTCTTTCCTTTTTAAATAAAAATGATTTAGCAAAAGCATTCAATCATGTCCTCAGATGTTACCGTGAAACCGTGGGAGTACAACATCTGGAAAGAGAGTCTTTTCTTCTGTCAGACTTATGCAACATGAAATGCATTTGTCTGTTCTGTTACAACACCATGCTTCCCCAAACAGAAAAAATCTGGGCTGGCCCTTCATGTGGAATAAACTGGAGCAGCTCCACAGAATTCAGTTTGCTGGTTCATAGCAGAATAGGCTCCAGTCCTTTATTTTCTCCTTCTTTTCCTGTACATGTGGCACTTTGTAAATAATACAACATACTTATGATACTCAGGATTTCAGGGGAGTGTGGTGGCCCTGAGACAGTGGGATTATTTTTATATGTGGCTTGGGGTTGCAATGTCGTTAAAGCTTATGTGATGAATAATTGGTGATTTAGCTGCCAATATTGATACATGCTCAATGGATGACAAACATCCTTGCCCATCTCCTTCCCATGTTTTCCATACATTCCATACTTCATCCATGTTGTGTTTTAGTGCTTTGTTGCTGTGATTTAGTGTGGAGGAGCCTAAGCAGATCCCTGCTGCTGTCACGTTTTAACACGAAACGTCAAATCCAAAGCCTGGGTCTGCTGAGCACTGCCCAGACATGAAAGACTTTGATTGCTCATGACTCTTCTCAATGAAATGTCAAACTTTTCATACTACGAAAATGATGTTCCCCAACACAGAGCTTGAAAACAGATAATTACCCAAGAACATGAAACAGAATTAACATGCACTGGAGCATGTCATGAACATTTCCCTCAGCAAATAACAAAGGTAATTGCTGTCAGAGTACAAAGCAAGGAGAAAGGTTGGCTCTGTTCCTTAGACAATTGAGATTGGCCACTGTTTACTCACTTAGCCCATAAAAACATGCAGCCTAGCAGAAGGGTGCCATTCCAGGGCTGATGGAGTGTGACCAGCCTGCTGATTGCAGGCACTTCTCATTTCACACTTCCCAAGTCTGATCAGACACAAGGTCCTTGGCTATTATTAGACATCTAAACCCTGATGAGTCAGAGCTCATTTGTAAACCATGTTAAGCCCCAGTAATAATTAATACATTTTTTGAACCACATTTTGACTGCAGGAACAATTAAGAGGCTTCATTCTTAGCCTAGAAGAAAGAATGGGCATAATTTGCTAGGTGGACACAATTTTCCCACATAGAAATCAGAGAAGCAAGGAAAAAAAAAACCACTCCTAATTGCTAATGGGGGTAGTTCTGGTTTGTGATTTTACAAATCAATTTTCTAATATTAGAAACCAGTGGAGTGTAGAAGTGTGGAAGAGACCTCCTGAAATACCACGTGTAGCTCACTGACATCACAGGCAATTCCCCTCATGGATTTATTCAGCCAGGTCTGGCAAATGCTTGACAGTTTTTGTCCCCACCTTCCTTGTGGGAGGCTGCTCCCAAAACTCATTCACTCTGATAATTAAAATACTTGTTTCCACCTTTTTATTCCTGTGCTTTTATTCTCAGAAGTGTCTGCATTTAAGGGAAAGGCAAGATACCTTTTACCAACAATAACCAGATTCTCCCAGTCATCTTAGTGCCGTGGTCTTCTCAGGGAAGGCTCTTGGTGTATTTTATCTGTACAAAACATGGAATTTGAGCCATGTAGTGAATACCATGCACAGAGAGCTGAGGGGGAAGCAAGAACCCACTGAAAAGTGACAGACAGATCTGCTACTTCCAATCATTTACATTCTTAATCTTCAAACCAAACTTCTGGTTTTTTTATGTCATTCTCACTACCTTGTGGGCACTCCCAGCAACCCTCTGCCTCTGAAGCTGTTGTATCAAACAGATCCTCTCCCAAATGATGAATTATCTTGAAGGGTAAAATGTTTTTTGTGAGTAGATTTTATTTCTGGAAAAGAGTACACTACACCACCTAAACAGGGTTTTTTTTCTCCAAAGGGAACTACTTTGAAGAGTCAAAGGTCTTTTGTAAGCAACTACTACCTATTCCTCACCAATAATTATGTTTATGTAACATTTTTATTACAAATTATTCCAATTTTATTGCAATTGTTTACCTTTTTTTTTTTTACCTTAACAAGATGCAGGGAGTCTTCAGTGTAACACAACAGATTTTTTAGCCATATGCTCTATTTTCAAACGACACCTACTGCTGCTTAAAAAGCCAGTTATGTTTTTGGGCAGCACTAGGCTACATTTTCTGTCTAAAGGTGAAATTCACACCTGTGGCAGGGACTAACACAGTGTCTGTGTCTGAGTTTGGCATATTTAGATACCAGGTCAGAAGGATCTTTAGTACATCACAAAATACCAAAAAATTACAGCACAGCAGCAAGACAAGACATCAAGGAGAGGTGTCTGCTGCTCCCTTGTCCCAACTGACTTGCTGAATTTAAATCAGATTTTCACTCTTCTCTTTAAATATCTGTTTAAGCACATTATTAACTGGAATAAGTTTTGGGGCTTTTTAACTTGTACTCACTTTTCATCAGTTGCAATTAGTGCTTTTTGGTGGCATTTTACCCCAACTGTTACTATGCTAATAGTGCTAAGATTCTGTGAATGCACATTCTTGTTGCTCCTTCACAGTGTAATCAGTAAATATGAGAACATTTGTAGTTTGTGTAATTTAATTCAATGAATATTAAGCTGATCCTGGTGCTAGCAGTCTCCCAGCTCACCTTGAATAAGCCGTTGGAAAACAGAAACCATAAACTGCAGAAGTAGAAGCATTAATTGTGCAGTGTAACAAAGTGAATCTCTTAAAAACCATCTTTAGATTCCTGCTGAAACGTTTGTGATCCAGCCAGGAAGAAATAAATGCTTTTAGCTCCTCTGCTCTGGGGGGTGGGTCTGCAGCAGAATATCCAGGAAATCAGAGAGACACAGCCAGGTTAGAGGCAGGACTCAGGGAAGAAATGAAAAGGAGTCAGAGATAAGTGGCAGTGTGGATTTTTAGGTATCCAGTGTGTGTGACCAGGCAGTAAGAGTGTCAGGGTGGGGGTAATGAGTCAATCTGCATCAACCAGGAGAAAAAAAAGGAATCACAGGTAGGGGAAGATTGTGCAAATACAAAGCCTCAATGACAGAGGGTTAGAATGTGTGTGTGGAGAAGCTAGGGCTAGAAAATTAGGAGGGAAACAGAGAAAATAAAGGAATGTTTGCAAGAATCTTCCACTGAAACCATAAGACTCTAAAGCCATTGTAGGAATACAGATGCTGTTTCTGAAAGCAGTAATTTAGTGATTTGATGTGAACAAAAGCGAGTCAAAACAAATCAAAACATCAATTTCAACAGCTTTTTGGCTTAAAAAGAGATGGATAAAATCAGAAAATAGTCCTGACCTTCCCAAAAGATGTAAAGCTTGTACTGGAGATGCTCAGAAACTGTGGGAGGGTTGATCAAATAATGAACATACTTGAAACAAAATAGTTCTAGAATGAAGCAGAAGATGAAAAACAACATGGAAAAGACATTAGAAGCAGCTGTGTCATTTCCCCTGCCACATGTAGTGATCCCCAGGAAGTTTTCTGTCACTGTGACCCTCCTGCTGCTGGGTCTGTAAACTGTCCTGCCCTACCAGAAATTGGTGCAAAATTTTTTTTTCCAAAAGGTGGCTCCATGGGGAGCTGAAATGCCCCAAACCAATACAGAGAGAGTAGGATTATTCTGAGAAACTTGATGAGAGAACAAATCAAAAAAACATGGAAAAAAATTGCCAAGAATGGGGAAAGAACTTTGAAATTCCTGTGTGTAGCTTGAGTGGAGATACACCAAGGCAGAGAGCAAAAGAAGGGTGTGAGCCCCACTTTCTGAGATTTGCCCTTAGCATGTGCTTCAAGAGAGCCTTCCCCTTCAGTGTATATAAATATATATATATATATTTATATATTCCAGGAGCACGGGCACAGGCAATAAGTGCAAATATCAGTGTATGTAAATGTGAGGTGCTTAGGCTGGAGAGAAAACCACAGAACAAAGGAATTCACCAGTGTTGGTCCAATTCCAGAGCTGGAAAGGTCTGGTCTGGAGGGACGTGAATAAAATACCAAAGCCATTGTCAGCCCACAAGTGTGCCCCATAAATGATGTATAGCTGCTCATGAAATTATTGTAAGGTGACTTGTACAGCAGGATGTGCCATGAAAGGTTGTTGGAAGGATCTGAATAAACAGCAGAAGGAAGGCTGGGGGTGGTGGTTGCTGCAGAAGGTTGGATGTCTGTTCCCTTCAGCTGAAAAGGGGATTTAGGAGCTGCCTCCTTGAGCTGGACTACTTCCTGAAAAAACTAGAAAATAGTAGTTTGTGTCATTCATCAAGCCTTTTTGGTTTTCTGTGAAATACAGACAAAGGAAGAACGAACCAAAGAAAATGTCTGACCAAATTGAAGCTGAATAATTTTATTTTCCTTAGTTACCTTGTAATATCTGAGTGCTAAATACTGTGAAAAGAAGAAACAAAAGCAACTGCCAAATGCTTTTATAAAGGAGATAAGAGCACATGTGGAGGAAAATGAACCACAAGTGTTATCTCAGAGAGGTCCCACTTGGAATAAGCGTATATATGGCAGTTATATCTAAAATTTGTTATGTTGCTATTGTTTTGTGAAATGACAGAACATCTGCTCAGTCACAAGGCACCAGTAAAATGCAGCTTTATGCCTAAAGCAGTATGTCAGTTCCTAACAAAAAAATGTATATAACAGGCCAAAAACAAAGGCACATTGTCTTTTCCAGTTGTAGTCATTTCTGACCTAATAATGGTTCAGAAAGGATTTTTTATTTTTATTTTTAAAGAAATGAATGGAAGGATTGAGCCATTTATGACTCTTTTCAGGATGAGGCTTTGTGCATTATTTGTGCATAAGCTGGCAAAAGGCTTTGTCTCTGCAAATCATATTTATGTCACTGGAGCACTTTTTAAAAGGCAGCTACTTGTAAGTACCTTGAGAAAAAAATCATGCTTAGCTTTACAGTTTCTAAATGCAGGGTATAATCAGCTGGGTTTTCCTCCCCCTGCAAACAGCAGTGATAGGTGTGCTCACAGGGCAAATGGACACAAGTCACATTTCACCTCAGAGCTGACTCTTCAGAAGGAAGAAGCATCCACAGTGCAATCTGTCATGTAGAAAACTAATTAACAAATCCCTCTGGAACAATTATTCTGTGGAATTTGTCTCTGAATATTCCGAGCACACAACTTTTAAGTGGCTTTATTCAAAGAGAATATTTTCATTGTTCTGTTCACTGATCTGAGAAGCCTGAAACTGTGGTGTAAAATATAATTTTAAAACCTATTTTCTGATGAAATGAGGTTATTATCCTACATCTTGAAGTCATACACATGCATATATGACCCCTCAGCAAATAGACTGATCCATGAAACAGATAGAAATTGGCACCTGTTTTTTCTACAGTGGTTTTCATGGAGTGAGGCAGTTATTATTTAATTAAGGTGTGGAAGTATTCAAGTGGAACATGGCTTCATGAAAAGGCACGATAATGAATTTGCATTCTGCCACACCCTAGTGAGTTCCCAGCGAGCATTAGGGTTGGACTCCCTGTGCAGAGCTCAGGGTTGTGTGTCACAGGCTCTTTGAAGCCTCTCAAGTCTGAAGGACCCTTTTATGTGACTGGGAATGTGTGTGCTACATCATGAAGTATTAATAGGGGAGAAAGACAACAGCCACTCTCATATGAATTCTTTCTTCTCCAGAAAACCTCATGTCAGCAGAATTTCTGGGGTTTTTTTAATGTCACTTAACGTTGGGACCTTTGCTGGAATAAATAAAATCCATGAGGGAGAGTCATCTGTGCCTGACTCAGAGCTGAGTTGTAAAATGTGATTTTTACCTTTCAGCTGAGTCAGATACAGACACTGACACTTCCCCACAGAAGCAGTGTACAGTTTCTCAGAAACCCTTCAGAGGTTTATGAACCTGATCCAAAGCTTATTGCAATTGGGAAAATTCCTGATTTGAGTCAGTTTGCAGTTGGACTGTACAAATCTTATTGATCTATTTATATAACCTTTTCAAGAGGGAAAAAGAAACCAAAAAAACCTTTCACATATGGCAAAAACTTGAAGACTTAATTTTTGAGCTGTTAAGATTCCAGTATTCCCTGGAATCTTGGGCAGGGAGTATCCTGTGCTTTGTGAAGGTAAAGACACAGGCTCCAGGGCCCAGCCTGAAATGCAATTATTTAACTGAGGTATCAATTCTCAGCCCCAGAACAGGGCACTCCCAGGCAGGAGCTGTTGTGCAGAGTTGCCAGAGGTGGCTGGATGCCATCATTTGTCAGCTGGCAGGGAAAGAGACACCAAAATAAGGGGGTTTTTAAGAGTGGCTCTTAAGCATTGATAGAAATGCCACAACTGACTCCAGTCTCTGCTCCCCAGTGTTAAACAGGGCCAAGGGGCTCTGGGTCTCCCCACGGCCATCTGGGGAAGCAGGAGGATTTGTGCTTGGAGCCTGGAGAATTGTTGAAGGTTTTTAGCAGATCTGTGTCTGCCAGGCTGTCTCTGAAGGTGACCTGAACCTTCAGGTGACCTCCATGCCCCCAGGTGGGGACCTCACGGTCACAGCCACAAAGGACAGCAGGCATTCCCTGCCCACACCCAATCCCTGGGTCCAGAGAGTAAAAAGTGATGGTTGATGTTTTCCATTGTGATCCAGAGCTCCACCATCCCAGCCCAGCCTGATGCAGTCCGTGCTGTTTTCACAGAATGACAGAATGAACTGGGTTGGAAAAGACCTTTGAGATCACCAAGTCCAACCTGTGACCTAACACCTCCTCATCAACCAAACCCTGGCACTGAGTGCCACCTCCAGGCTTTTCCTAAACACCTCCAGGGTGCAGTGTCAGGCCTCTGAGACAGCTTTCTGTTATTCTGTGAAAAAAGGGAGGTTGGGACTGGATTCTGGAGTCCTGTGGCAGCAGCCAAAGGAGAGCTGTGCCTTCAGACTCTGGGAAAGAGAAGGATGCTGGGTCACAAGTCACTGGGAAATGGTGACATTGCCCAACAGGGATGATCAGTGTGTTTGGAGCTCCTCACTGAAGTGGCTACACTCTTCCATCTCCTGGAATGAGTTTAGTCATAGATAAACCATTCCTGATGCACAAAGTCAGGCTCTGGTCCATGGTTCCAGGTGAGTGGTGGCCACAGGACATAAAAGCCCTGCTGTGAAGAGGCTGGGAAAGGGTGTCCAAGGTAAAAAGGGTTGGTAGGTCCCACCTGAGCTGATGTGGTGATGGTGACCCTGGCTGTCAGGGCTCTGGGTAATTTGGTGGCCCCCTCTCTGCTGACAGGCCAGGAAAGGGCTGGATGCACCTTCAGAGAGACAGAGGAGCTGCAGAGCTGGGCTCCAGCTCCTCTCTTGCTGCAGTGAAGACACCAGAACACAGACAGGCTGCAGTGCACCATGCTGGAAAGTTGAGATTCCTCCTTGGAGCTGGGGCCCATTTGGTTCAAGTATTGCCTGTTTGGAGCAGAGGACAGGATTTCAGCCATGGGCAGTGAATGAAATCAGATTTTTCAAAGAAGGAATGCCTCAACACTCAGCAAATATTTCTGCTCTGACTTGCAACCAGTCATTAAAAGCCTTTATTACATTTTGTGTCTGTTCTGTTTGCCACTTAGCCATTTCTTTTCATTCTGAAGAATTGTAACTCAGAATGAACGAGTCTTTTCTAATATGGTCAGGACACAATAAATTTGTGAAAGAACTGAGTTATCTTTCTCCTTTATAAGCAAAATTTTCCAATTGTTCAACAAAATGTTGTTTTGTATTGCCATGACATTGGTCTTTATGGCTGTGAATACCAAGGCTCAACATTAGGCAACTTGTTTATAAAAACAGACATTCAGTAACAATTAGAGAGTGTTCAGTGTGCTTCCCTTCTCCAGTCCATGCCCTCTCCTCCCACTTACTGATCTTCCCACTGCACTGTGCAGTTATTTGTGTCTCCAGAAGGAGCAAACTGAGCTCTGCAGTGAAAGGATTTCCTGAGTTCTGCCCTGTTGGTCCACAGAAGTGGATCCTGCTGTGCCCTCCAGGCATTTGTCAGCCCTGCAGTGGAGGGTGGCAGCTCCCAGCACCTGCAGGAGACTGTGACACAAAGCTTCCCACTGCAGATAAATTCCTGCATCCATCACCATCCTCTCAGCCCAGTGAATCCAGCTGTGTTAGCCCTGTGCTCCAGTTCACCCACAGCTCCTAGAGCAGCTCCTTTGTCGTGTGGGAGTCTCCAAAGTGTCACATTTCAAAGTACTTCTTGCTCAGTACCAAGAATAATCAGTCCTCTGGGATGAAGCAGATCACAAAGCCTGAAATGGGTCTGGAGTAGCTTGGGAGGAGGATACTTGTGCTGAAGGGTATTGGGTAGATCCACAATCTGGCAGCAGTGCAGAGGCTTTGAGAGCTGTACAGAGTCTGTCTCTTTGGTCAGTGCTGGAGTAAAGTTCAGGCTGCTCCTGGACCATCCTTGCTTGATGAATAATTTCCCTTATAACACAATTTATTAGTCTATGCCATTTGGGTTTGGTTTTTGTTTTGTTTTTTTTCTCCCAGATAGTGCTGCTCTTGGTGTGTCCTGCACAGGCTGGGTTTAGATTCACTCCCAATGGGATTTTTCATCTTTTGGAACTACTAGTTAGCTGAAAAATCATTTATTTCCACAGTGCTAACAGTAGGCAACTGTTTGTGGTGACAGCAGGAGAAAGGGTTATCTAAAGATCAAAAAGCTGAGTTTTGGGGGGTAAATATGTTGTTAGAGCAAGCATGACCTGGTGTGACAGATTTAGATTTATTTTAGAAAAACGATTTTATTATTTTATTATTTTTATTATTTTATTATTAAAAGATTTATTTTATTCTATGCTCACTCCTGGAAATATTTCAAGTGAAATCTAATGAACAACTTGCAGTTGGAACAGGCATCTTAAATGGCAGCATCTTCAAAGTCATATCCAGGAGCAAGGTTTCCAAGTGACCAAGCCCCTCATGAAAAGCAGCAAATGCTGCTGAAATTTGTCATGGTCTTGAACTGTAAATCCCTCAAAACAAGTACTTGCACAGCTGGCAGATTGTACCATCAGTAACAAGTGTGCCCCAAACTGGGGCTGGCCAAGGAAAAGCTGTAGGAGCAGCACTCCCTGTGGTGGTACTGGTAGATTGTGATATTTTCAGTTAGAAGTTTGATAAGTACCCCAATCATCTATGGTGGAGAACATTTGGTTGCACAGTCTGATATTCCAAAATATTTGAATGTCATTGCTAGAAACTATCACAGGAGGGACACAAAGGAACAACACGCACCTGTCAGGCTGAAGTGAGGAAAATAAGGGGCAGATTATTATGATTTGGGGTTTAAACAGGATTTGGAATGTGAACAAGGATTATTCTTACTTCCTGATTATTCTATAACTTCCTGAAGGGTGGTTGTAGACAGCTGGGGGTTGGTCTCTTTCTCCAGCAGCACTGACAGAATGAGAGGACACAGCCTTAAGCTGCACCAAGGGAAATACAGGTTGGATATTAGGAAGAAGTTTTACACTGAAAGAGTGATTAAATACTGGAATAGTCTGCCTGGGGAGGTGGTGGAGTCACCATCCCTGGATGTGTTTAAAAAGAGACTGGATGTGGCACTCCATGCCATGATCTAGTTGAGGTGTAGGGGCTGGGTTGGACTCGATGATCTTGAAGGTCTCTTCCAACCTCCACATTCTGTGATTCTGTGACTGGGAGATGAGAGGAACACCCCTCTGACCCCAGTGGTCAAACCAGCAGTCCATCACAGACAGGGAGGAGAAAACAATCTACTTGTTTATGTTCCGTGCATGGGGATCTCCAGTAGAAACTCTGTAAACAATATCAGAAGGCTGGAGAATCAGGGTGACAAGAAACAGCCTCCAGCTTGAGGAGCTGCTCCTGGAAGTGCTCAAAGAAGGTGTTTGTTGCTGCACAAACCATGTGGGTGCCAGGGGTGGGAGCTGTGTGCGTGGTCTGACCATGGTTGGTTTGTTCCTTCTCCTTTGCAGCTGGATGCTGAGAAGGCCAGGCTGAAGCTGGAGAGGTGGGGGCCCAGAGATGCTGGCAGTGGGGCTGGAGGGAGCCTGGAGTCCAGTGGAGACTGTGATGATGAGGATGGCTGCCAAGGATCCGGGGACAGGCTGCACACAGCAGGTAAATACAGCTCCTGCAGGCACCTGGAGGGCTGAGGAATTCCTGTGCTACAATTAGGTGGACTTTACACTGCCCGAATTGCTGTCAAAATCCTGCTAAATTCAAAGGATTTGGATCTTAATCTGTGAAGAGCTGCAGTAAAAAAAGAATGAAACAGACAGTAACCCAATATAATTTAACACTTGGCATGCAGATAAAAGACTTAAATGTAGAGTGAATAATGTCTGCAGTGAAATCTGGATCACAGGAATGCTGAAGAGCCTTCCTGGGTAATGTGGGCTCGTCAGATAAATAGAAAATTGATGACCATATAGGGTATGCTAAATGTTTACATCAGCATTTATTTACTGCAAAGTGATACTGAAGGATGATCCAGAGTTGGCTCAGTGTATATATTCTTGAAAAAACCATAGGAAATACTGTGGGGTTTTTCCCTGTTGGTGAGCTACTGGTTAAATGAAATTGCTTGATAGTTTCAGATACTGCATTCTGCAATATTTATTCTTTAAATTACTTGGATAATATGTCCTCAAGTGTAGAATCAACTTCAGTATCTAGCAACTTCCACCAACATACTGGCAATATAATATGCAGTTAAATCCTTTCAGTGACTTAATAAGAAGTAAGATGTTTCTAAATACTTGATATTATTGGCTTGCCTCATCTCTAAGTTCTGATGCATTTTACTTCACCAAAATGTAGCTGGTTTAATTTACTGTAGTGTAAGTATAATGTGGATTGGATGTGTAAATACATGAAATACAGGTATAAGAGTGCTGAAAACAATGCTCCTTTGATAGCTGGAGCTCAGGTAGGTTTTAAACTGCTGCTTGGCTCTGCTGAGATGAGCAAATGCCTTTTCCTTGTCCTTTTGCCTCTGAGTAGAGAGGGGGAAGAGGTGTCTCATCCTCAGGTAAGATTTGCAAACATGCTGTGATCAGCTTGTGGCCAAGGCTTCAGCTGTCCCTGTTGTGAATGTTTGGTCAGGAAAACCAAGCTTAAAGATGGACTTTGTGCAAAGTGTTACAGGTAATTGCAGTACCAGCTTATAAAGACTTGAGTTTTAGTTTGCATTGATGGCCTGTGTGATCAGGGTATCATCACACAGGGACACTGTTTCTAAAAATCCTGAAGTAATTACAACTGACAGATCAAGCAGAGGTTTTCACCATCTGCTCACCAATGTTTTTGAACAAAGGAACTTGGATGCAATGTTATTTTAAAACTCTTTGCTTAACTTTTTAATTGTTTACTGTATTTCATCCATAAGCAAAGAAAAGACTGGTAGAGGTTTTAGACTCTGGGGGTTTAGGAAGATAAATACTGTAATATGATTTCCTCTCTCTGTGGAGCAATAGAAACAAAAGCCAGGTGCTTGGTAGTCTTCAATGAACAATCAGACTATTAATACACCATTTGGGGAGGATGTGTATCCACGCTTCCATGGACAATGGAAAGTTCAAAAATAAAAACTTGAATGCTTTCAAGACTTGACTTTCAGCTGGCTTTAATAATGGAAAGCTACTTAATGTCACTTTTTCTCCTTTTTTGCAATCTCTTTAATTAAAATATTTTATGTTGATATCGTCCTGGATTTAAAAGAATTATATTTATATAACTGGCTGTTTCAGAATTTAGCAGGGTGTATATCCAATTAAAAAGGTAGTTACAATAAATTTTAGGAAATGGTATTGATTCATAACAGAAGAATAAGTATTTCATTGTGTGACAATAGTAATGTTCTATCATAATTAGCTTTAAAATATTGTACTCTATACAAGCCACTAGCAGTAAATCTCTTTTCCATATCTGGATACAATTAAGAGATAAAATGCAGTAATCTCATTATGGAGCTGCTTTGCTTTAATAGAACGTTAAAGAAAAACAAACATCAGATTAGTTGAATTTCCCCTTGCTGCATGTCTGTGAGATGATGTTGGCAGTTGTACAAACTGTGAACTTGCATTTCCTGAGCTTAAAACCCACCCAGTCCATCTTCTCACTGCTGTGTGATAACATTGCCTGTTCCTGCTGGCCTGGGAATGGAGTGGTGAATTGACTCTGAAGCTGAATCCCAAATGGAGCCCTGATGTGGAGGGTGGTGAGATCAGTGGGATTGTCCTTACAGGTGTGGGTGAGACACAAACAAGAGCTGTGAAATGCCACCCAGCTCCTCGAGGCATGTTGGAGCACAGAGTCACACAGCAGAACAAAAGGGATAAAAGAGGAATAAAAGCCTTTCCAAACACAGACTTTTTTTTGACAGGGCAGTCATGCTTTTAACAACAGGCCCATGAAAAACAGAGCAAAATATTTCAATGTCAGCCTCTAAATGGTGGAATTGAGAATGTAGTAAATGTGTACTACATCTGTCATTTATTCAAAACTATATGAAAATTCTATATGCTGCTCTATGTGTTGAGAGCTTTGCAAAAGACTGAGATTGCTTTTAGTTTTTGAAAGCCCACCAACTGCTCATTTCTTTTCACCTCCCAGGAAAAAAAAAAACAACAAAAAAGCCTTTTCCTTAAAAAAGCCTTATCAGGCTTTTCCTGATAAATGGCCGAGAATTTCATCAGTGTGTGGATTACCATTGTGAAACATTTCTGTTCATAAATATTTGTAAAGATCTCACAGACAGGGCCCACTGCTGACTCCCCACATTGCTTTTCCAAGCTGCTAACAGAGGGCTGGGTTTTAGGTTTCAGCATGCCCTGAGTGGGTGAGCACAGAAGTGATTTTGGGTGTATATTGCAGCCAGGTCATGGAACACACGTCTCCCTCTGTTGTTTTTTGTTCCCTTTTGGTTGGGGTTTGCTGTCTCTGTGGTTTATCTCATCCTGCAATGGACAGTACAGTCCTGTCCTTTTGTTTGTCACCTTCTGGCTTTTGAGACATATCAATTAATCATTTTATTTTATGTCTGTAATTAAGATACATGGCTATCTATTAGCTAGTGTTGGGAATTTATTTATCTGTGTTGCAAATAAGTCTTTGCTTGACCCATTCACTGAAAAGATCAACACTTCTTTAATGATAATGGGCTTAATTATCTATTCTGTATCATGTGTGTTTATCCAATTGATGTTTATACAAACAAGAGAAATTCTCAGGAAACCAGGATTCTCTTCAAAAATTATGGATGGTAGAAGAACCTTTATAATGTCCTATTCTCACAGGCCTTCCCAATTACCCCAAGTATCTGTGCCTGGGGAAAGCTGTGGGAACAGCAGTTTCTCAAGCAGGCCCATGTGTTATTTGTTGGCAAGTACCAAGTTTTTAATGACAACATCTGTGAATCATCTTTGAACAAAGCTTTGTTAGGAGAGATTTAGGAAGAGGAAAGCCAGCCATATAAATCTTGAGCGTGGATGGGGAAGTTGCTCTGTGGTTTGCCCTGCTGCAGTCCTGCAGGTTTCTAGGCAGAAGGGCAAAGCAGCATCTTAGGCTGAGCCTTGCTGAGCTCGGCCTGCTCGCAGAACCAGTGCCTTACATGGATCTGATCACAGTGTGAGTCCACTGGTGAAAGTCCTGATTCTTTAGCCCTTGCATGAAGGTGGTGAAACTAAATTAAAGTGTTAATTTAGTTAAGCTTTTTTTTTTTTTTTCCTAATTTTAGGTACATTTTTCTTAGTTTTCCTCACACTGCTTTTTGAACATCCCTCAGCCCTGAGCACACTCATGCCCATCACAAACCACACGTTCCAAAGCAGGGATGGAGCTCAGACACTGGCCTTGTTGTTTGTCACTCTTTGTTCAGTGTCTCTGTGACCTTGGAGGTATCCATGGTTAATTTGTTTGGAAAAACAGCAACTTAGCAAACTTTGGAAACTTAGTTCCAATGTCTGTGAAAAAAAAGGGAGTTGCTGGTGGCTTTCCTCTTCTTTGTTCAGGGAAAGTACCTACACTTTAATTTAGTTTCACAGTTGCTCTCAAGGTATTATAGTAGAAAATGGACATCTAAATACGCCTTTGTTCCCTGTGGTAACAAAGTGACATTCCAGCTGCACCAGGAATAAGGATGATGGGGACAAAATATTGAGCTGTACTTAATTTGGGCAATAAAATGTAGGAGCAGGCCAGCGCTTCATAAAGAAGTTGTTGGGTGTTTTCTCAAAGAAGGAGAAGTAATTTAGCATGAGTGTGTGACACACAGGTAAAGCTGAAAAGTTCTCTGTTGTTCTTCACTTATTTACAAAAATTCTTTTTAAAAGTTACTCCTAATGGTGACTGCAATACTTGAGCTCTGAGCACACCAGCAAAGCAGCAATTAAGTCTATTTTTCTTTTCCACCTCTCCAAATCAAAAATAAATGATATATTTTGGAATCTGCTTTTTCATGTGGGCAAGTAAAAGTTTTTTGTGGGACTCGTCAGTGCTGTGGCCCTGAGGGTGTCCCCCTTCCTGGGGGTTTGGGGTCAAGGTCAGCTTTGAGATAGGTCCAGCATGACCATTCCTGCTTCACCCTGTGCTTCCCCATGGATTTATTGGGCCATGTGGGCTCTCAGCTGAGCCTGGTCACTGTCACCAAGGTGTCTCTGCTTGCTTTGCTCATGTGTGTTGGTCTGTGCCTGTCACAGCCAGGCCACCCTGGTGTCTTCACCTCTTCCAGCCATCCCACCTCACTTAATCCCCAACTTCCCTTCCCTTCTGTGTCCAACTCTGCTATTCCTGAGAGCAAGCCCACATCTCGTCATGGTGAGCAGGAATCCTGCACTGATTCCCTTTTTTTTTCTCTCTTTTTTTTTTTTCTTTTTTCTTTTTTTTTTTTTTTTGGTGATGCTTTCAAAATTTAGAGACAGGCACTGTGTGGGCAAAGATGCTGTCATTCCACTGAAGCAGCCTGGCTCTGGTCCTCTGCAGCTCCAGTAAATACCAGAGAATAGCAAAGATGTACCTGCAGGTCTGAAATTTCTGCACTGAACTCTGCATTTAGAGAGGAAATGCAACACGTGCTGGCAGGGGTGGGAATACCAGTTCTGGCCAAGTTTCTGAAGCAGCAAATAGAGAATTACAGGGTTATAAGCACAAGGAAGGAGAAAATCAGTAAAACCAAAGTGTTTGTGCATGCTTCAAATAGTGTTATTCAGTTCCTTCTGAGGAAAGTGGCTGTTTAAGGGCAGGGTTCGTGCTCAGAGAGGGAATCTGCCGTGTAAAAGAGGTTAATGGGGAAAGGCTGCGGCTGGGAAAGTGTTGTAACGAGACAAATCACAAGAGGGGAGTGTTGTACAGCACTCCGGCGTCTGCAATCCCCACAGCACTGACCCCGTGCCATAATCCGAGTTTATTTTACCAGAGGAAGATACAGAAGTCACCGCCTGCGTCTCTTTTGACAGCAGTAACATTTTTCTCCGTGTGAGACAAGGATTTGTCGTGTCAAGATCAATAAGCAGGAGAGCTGCCATCTCCACCTCTGTAGCTGTGTTGAAACCAAGTGTGAAATGACAGTGAGAGAGGTTTGACAGGTTGAAAAAAAATACACAAACCAGAGATCTGTGAAGGATGAGTCAATCATGACAATATTTATTTCATTTCTTGGTCTTACCTCTTTTTTCATCCTATAAGTGAAATCCTGTGAGTCTTTGATCCCTGACTGGGAGCTGGCTGCTCTTTCCCTGTCTACTGTCAGTGGCAAGAAGAAACCATGACTCAGCAGGAGGAAAAGGTGTGTCCATAACCTCCTTCTCTTTCTGATAAGGTGCTCTTAAGCTTTTCAGGAAGAGTTTCCTACTGTCTGCTACCCTGCCAAGACTCCTTTTACTTCTCCCTGTCTCCTGAGAGCACAGCACCCTTCAGTAGTATTGGAAAAAACAATGCAAAGAGCAGAGAAAATCTCTTTCTGTCAGACCCCAGTTTGATGTGAAAATGCATTTAAGAGCAGAGATGCTTCTTCAGAGATGATTTCATGGAAGAGGACTGACTCCACTGTGCCTGGCATCTGGCCTGGGAAGCTGATGGGGAATGATTAATTTCAAATGATGCACTGCACTGTGGATAGCTGGAGACAGCTGTCCTCTTCCCAAACCTTTACTGAGTATGGGGAAAGAAGGAAGAGTTTGGAGCAAGGCGCAAGTGTGACATCCAGGAAAGCTCAATGGATGGCTGCCAAGCTGATGCTGGCAGCTGATCTCAGCTGGACCCAGCTGGGAGCAGGCCCTGGCACAGCAGGGAGGGTGCTGTGAGAATTGGGCATGCCTGGCTTTCTCATCCATCACTGTTCCCTGCTGCCAGCGTTGCACAAGGAGGGATTTGCACTTGGGCAAGTCGATGTGTGGATCTCCTTGCATGAACTGCTCACCCACACAACTCTGACCCATCCCACTTCACTGTGTGAAAGGAGAGCACTGGCAGGAAATTCAGGCCTTCTTTCTGGCAGTAACACCCATCAGCAGTGTCAGGCTCAGTCTGGCCACTTTGGCTGGGTTTAATTTATAGCTGTCAAGGAGAACAGTTACAGCACATTAAAACATGTGATGCTGTAAGTGAGCTTGCTGAAAGCTGTACAATAGAGACAGACCAAAACTGTAGTGTTTTGGAAAAAAAAAAAAATAAAAGAAAACCAAACCCAAATCCAATAATAATCTGCCTAAAACTGATGAAAATATCATGTAGCAATTTAGGTCTTTAAAATATGATCATCTTTTTAAAATGTCCTCTGCTAGTTTCTGATTTGCTGGTAGATTCTCTAAGGTATGAAATATTTGATGGGTAAGTAGCTTAAAAAACTGAAGGTGAGGATGGAAATTTAGTAAAAAAGGGGAGGGTTGAAAGGAGTTAGGGAATTACAGACACATCAGTTTACCTTCAATTTCCTGAGAAATCCCAGAACAAATAATCAAACTATTTGTAAGCATGTAAGAGAAGACAAGGAGATTAGAGGCAGTCAGCATGGATTTGTCAAGAGCAAATTATGTCAAATCAAACTCGTTTCCCTCCATGGCAGAGTAACAGGCTTTGGGACAGAGGGGAAAACATTCAAGTTGTGAGTCTTGGCTTTTGTTGGGAAAGGCATAAGCAAGACAAGGAAATGTTGTAAATAGGGAGTTATAAAGAGCTGAGTGCAAAGTGTTTCAGAGATTCATCAGGAAGGTGTAAGAGATGTGTCTGACCAGGAGAATTCTGAAAAATGTGACCTGTGTGGACAATGAAGTCCCATAATAAACTGCTAGAGAGGGTTATCATGGGAAGCTCTCAAGAACAAAAATCACTCAGCTGATCCTGCCCTGTTACACAGGAACAGAACAGAGAATGTTCTTGAGGTCTTTTTGTACTCTGCTTCTATTGAAACTCCTGCCATGCAATAATCTTTGATTGTCTGAAGTGGATTTTACTCCACAGAATCGTGTGTCCAGCAGGAAGCTCAGGCCATATCACTCACATTAATGTCACTGGCAGAGCACTGAAAACAGAATTACAAAAACATTTTGTGACTCCTAATCTAATTTAATAGAAGTTACATTACCTGGGTATTAATCAGTGTTCCAGTGTAAAGTGGTGTATGAAACTGTTGCTTTCTCCTCTTATATGACACTACAGAGACAAATTCCCCTTTCAACAGGATTCCCTCAGGGAGCAGAGGGAAAATAACTGGCCTGGGAAGTGAAGCTCCTGCTTGCTCCACACCACACTGCACCAGTGCTGAGGCTGTCACTCTCCCTTCACTGTGGCATAGATATTTGAGATAACTAGAAACAGAAACTCCAAAGTGCTGCAGGGAATTAGGCAACTTAAAACCCCATCCTGGCTAAAATTTAATACTGTGCATGCATAAACCCATTTTTAGGCACTTAAATCCAGTACATGCAGTCCTGGTATTTTACTTGGGACTGTTCATGACCTTAAGCTTAGATGTGGGTTTAAGTGTGTTGCTGGCTGGGATCTCATAGTTTTGCCTGGATTTTTTCAATTCTCCCATTCACACTGAATCAATTCCTGATGCCACTGAACAATAACTCAGCTCTGGTTTCCCCAGGGGAAGAATTCAGCTCCTGGTGCATATTCTACTCTGAGGCTCAGTTTGCTCATGCAGGGCCAGGGATAGGCAGAGGTATTTTGCTTTTGGGGAGGAGCCCCAAGTTTCCACACTCCCTTCTGAGGCAGAAAAGAGCTGCCTGCAGTGCTCAGAATAGTTCAAGGGATTTTTTTTAATGCTTTCAAGAATATCCTCCAAGTGAGCCTTGGCAATGTCTTCTGCACCACCTGCTACTGATACTCTGAAAATCAGGAGTGGCTGAAGGAGGATGGTTGCAATAAAAGTTCCTTGGGAATGTCACCTTTGCACTTGTTTTGATGCTCAGCAAAGCTAAAGAAAAATAACAAGGCACTTTTTGTGCTGAATGCTTTTACTCTGTTCTTTGTTTCAAAGGTCTGACTGGGAAGGTTTTAACCACAAAGCTTCAGGACAGAGGATGTCTCATCATCCTTGGCTGCTGGATGATCTCTGGGTGTTGGTTTTGCTCTGTGCATGCACAGAGTGACCACCCAGCACAGGCAGTGCAATGCTTCTGCCCAAAACATCAGAGGTCTGGAACATGAGCCTGGTGAGGGCAAAGAGCAGCTGGGAAGCTGAACTTTGTGTGTTTTGTTGGCTCAGGGGGCAGGAGGTGGGGCTGAGGGCATGGTTGGATGGACAGCAGCTGTTGGATATTGGTCACACTCAATGTGTGAGCTGGGCACAAGTTTGTCAGATCCTTCAATCAAGAACAAGGTTTCCAGATATCCCATGCAAACCTCAGAACCCAAAGGAGTAATAAGTGAGCATGGAAAAGAAGAAGACAGCCTAATTCAAGAGACAGAGAAGTCAAACCTCTCCTACAATTACAAATGGGAGTACAGGTTTGGATCCAAGTTGGTCTGTGCATCATTTCCACATTTTCAGGCAGTGATATCCAGTGTACTGAAAATGAGCTTTTCTTGTGCCTGTGTGATCACAGAGTGGCCTGGGCTGGAAGGGGCCTTAAAGCCCATCCAGTTCCAATCCCCTGCTATGGGCAGGGACACCTTCCACTGTCCCAGGGTGCTCCAATCCCCATCCAGCCTGGCCTGGAACACTGCCAGGGATTGGGGCAACCACAGCTTCTGTGGGCACCCTGTGTCAGGGCCTCACCACCCTCACAGGGAAGATTTTTTTTTTAATATCCAGTCTAACCCCACTCTCTGCCAGTCTGAACCCTGCTTACACTACATGAGAACAGTCAGTCTGGTCTAGGCCATGGGTTGACCATTATTTGGCCCAGAAACAAATTGTGTGATGTTGCAGTAAGATCAGGAATTTCAATTTCCTGGTGCATGAGGGGTGTCCAAGTGTCTGCATCAGGACTGACTGAGCACTTCAGCACTATGGATGAGTGTTAGATGCTGCAGACACTGGCCCCAAACACACAGAACTCCCAAATCCTGCAGGCTCACAGCCCAGCTGAGCTCACTCCAGCCCTTGCACTGAAGGATCCTTGATTATTGCCTAATTTGAGCCCGGGGACTCAGCCATAACGAGTGGGTGATTGAGTGAATCATGCCTCACTTTCTCTTCCCCAACACAGCAATTCACCCACATTTGTTCATTACTCAGACTTGTTTGCCAAATAATTTATGCACATAATTTCGGGGTGGGTAATTCATTCACATGCAGCCTGGGCAAGTGTTTAGCAATTGAAATGAGAAAGTCAAGATGTTTTGTTTGGGCTCACAAGTTTTTGTTTCTTGATTAAACTCTCAAAACCGTGTTGTAGGGGTGACTGCTTGTGTCAGTGAATTCAGAATGTAATTTCTGCATTTACCCTCTAATACACACATACATTCATGATGTCTTCACTTGCTAGTAAACACGTTGATTGCAAAGCCTGTGAAGGGAGAACACAAAAGGAGCCTAAATTAAGCTAATTATTTAAAACAATGAAACATATGGAACACTAACCTGTTGTGTGATCTTTTAATTCTGTGCAAAAGAAAAAAGGCTACATTGAAATCTGGCCAAAAAGTAAAGTGATAAAATGTGCACTGGATGCTTTCCAGCATCCTCTGAAACATTCAGGGTAGAAAATGTCAAACTGCTTGAATTTGAATCTTTTAAAGAGAAAAAAAATAAGCATCAGAAGTGTAACCAAGAAATCTCCTGGATGTGGTAGTGCTTAGCAGAGGAATGGAAAGTGGTAAATGTGGCACCAGATTTTAACACTGTTGTGTCATGATGGAAATCCATAACTCGTAATTCCTTCTTGGGTACCCCAGTTCTGGTTCCTTTATGGATGTGAAGGGGTTATATGTACATATATACATACAGGGGGGTGGCAAAAGGCTGCAGATGAGGTGGAATTGGGAATGACAACAGTTTATGTGTGTTCAAGAGAACCAGAGGGAAGCAGCAATTGAGGGTTTCCAACTGTCAGTAAGTATTTGGCTCCAGAAGTTCCCAAGAGGAAAATTATTGGAGGCTGGGAGAGCATCAGAGGAAATATCACTTTATGCTCATCCTGCTGCTGTACTTTTCCTAGATGTTCACTTTGGCCAGTGCTGGAGACAAGACAAAAAGTGAGTGTGGGTTGGATGAGTCTGGATCTGTGTGGTTGTGGAGCTGGGAGAGGCAGGAGGTGCCTGGAAACCACAGCCTGGCAGCTCTGCTTTCTGCAGCAGGCAAACTGGCAGGGATCACCAGGGATACTTGGATATACTGGAGACTGTGGAAAACCAGTCACTGCAGAAAGATTTATAGCAGTTTTATTGCAATCATTTTTAAAAGAAATTACTTTATTATGGTGTAAGATGAAAGCCCTGTCAGGGATTTCTAATTGTTTATTGAAAGGAGAGAAAATACAGAAACAATGATCATTTTTCAGTATAGAGAAGTTATAAAGCAGGATCCCCTAAAGGTCTAGATAAACTCTCAGGAACTGACTGGAAAAGAAGGGGATTTCTGAGGTGCTTTAGGTTGCTGGTATCACACAGTTACGTGGGATGGTTTAACCTAAAGATTTGTGTCAAGGGAAGAGAATTGATCTCCACTCCTGGTGACTCCTGGGTAAACTCCAGGGGAATTCTGTGTTGGTAAGTCCCAAATAATAAATATGGGAAAGAGTAATTAACTATATATATGTAATCATAGACTCTGATGGGTATTACCTGCTCAGGAAAGAAATCTGTGTGGCAATATTGATAACACCATGGAGACAAGAATTCTATTCCCTGCAAAATGCAAAAGAAATAAACCACTAGGCAGAGACAGAGAAAGGAAAATCTGTGCCCTAATAATGTATTTATTATTTTAAAAATACCGTCAGAATTAGTAATAGATTTTATGCAGTCAGGTGGCTTCCAAAGCATTCTCTGCTCTCATATTCTCATAGCATGAACATTCACGTGTTCCAACCTCCCATGTATTTGTGCAAGAAAATTTTATGTCAAGAACAATGGACAGATAGGGCTGGTCACTGGCCCCATTCTGGAGCAGTCAGCAGTGACCAGGAGGTTTCTTGCCCTTCAGATGACCAACATGTCAGCTGTGAGCCCTTTTTGGAACCAAGTGTTTGTCTTGGCTGTCTTGTTTTTCCCGGGTGCTGTGAGGAGCCATGGCTGTGTCCAGGCAGGCTGGTGCAGATGGCAGCTGCCAGCAGGGTTAGGTCTTCATTCACAAATGGGAGATGACAGGGAGCTGCTGCCAGCCCTGATCCATCTTCCCCATCACCTTTGCTGGGAGGGAGATCAGCTTCACACCAAGCCCAAGACTTGGCAGCTCGGCTTGATTCCTTCAGTGGCTCCCAAACAGCTCTGCCCAAATATCCAGGGATGTGGGAGTGCTCAGCTCCAAACCAGACCTCAGCTCCTTGCTGGGAGTCTTCCAGATGGAGCTGGGTGTTGTGGAAATTCCCAGCTCTGTGGAGGTCAGCAGTCACTGATATCAGTCTGGATGTGAATTTAAAGGCTCAGAGCTTTGTTCCCAAGCCCCTGCAGACAAAACTCTCCATGTTGGGCCTTGCAGCTGGTGCTGGCTGCAGAAGGCTGCCCATCTGTGCAGAGGGAGAAGCCATCAGCACTGACTCACTGCTCCACCACCTCCTACTTTTGGCAGAAATCAGCACAAGCAGACTCAGAGGACCTTGGCAGAACAGAGCACTTGCAGTGAGGGGCTGGGGTTGATGCTGAGGGGATGTGACATCAGACCATGCTCAGAGCAGTCATTCCCAGGTAGAGTGAGTGGTGCCCACGGTCCTGCATGGACTCATGGAATCACTGTGTGGGCTCAGGGACTCACTGCATGGACTCACTGTGCCCTCAGTGAGCTGATCTGCTGGAGGGCAGGAAGGCTCTGAGAGGGCTTCCAGATCCAGCATGGGCTGGATCCATGGGCTGGATCCATGGGCCAAGACCAACAGTGTGAGGTTCAACAAGGCCAAGGGCTGGGTCCTGCACCTGGGTCACAACAACCCCAGGGAATGCTCCAGGTTAGGACAGAGTGCCTGGAAAGCTGCCCAGTGGAAAAGCAGTAGGTTGACAGTGGCTGAACATGAGCCCAGGTGGGCAGGAGGCCAATGGCACCTGGCCTGTAGCAGGAATAGTGTGGCCACAAGACCAGAGTAGTGATTGTCCCTCTGTCCTGGGCACTGGTGAGGCCACACGTCGAGTGCTGTGTCCAGTTCTGGGCCTCTCACTGCAAAAAGGACACTGAGGGGCTGGAGCATGTCTAGAGAAGGGAATGGAGCTGGAGAAGGGTCTGGAACACCAGGAACAGCTGAGGGAGCTGGGAAAGGAGCTCAGCTTGGAGAAAGGGAGGCTCAAGGGGGAACTTCTGGCTCTGCACAACTGCCTGACAGGAGAGGATAGCTGGGGGGGATCAGGCTCTTCTCTCAGTAACAAGAGACAGAATGAGAGGAAATGGCCTCAAGCTGCCTCAAAGGAGCTTCAGGTTGGTCATCAGGAGGAATTTCTTCACAGAAGGGTTGTCAAGCATTGGAATGGTGTAGCCATCTTTCCCAACAGAATGGGCTGCCCAGGGATGTGATGGAGTCTCCAGCCCTGGAGGTGTTGAAGAAATGATGGGATGTGAGACTCAGGGCTCTGGTCTGGTTGACAAAGTGATGATTAGCCAAAGGCTGAACCCAGTGATCTTGTAGGCCTTTTCCAACTCCAGTGATTTTGCAATTCTGTGAAAGCAGCTCTCAAACAACAGGAATGAATTTTCAGACCAGTTTGTCTGACCAAACACAATGCCTACAGGCACCAACCCCTAGAACTGGACTAAACACTCTTGGCTCTCTTTACATGCCCTGAAAGGCACTTTTTAACCCTGCAGTCTGTGCTCATCCTACAGCCACTGAGTGAAGTTCGGATGTCTTGCCCTAGAAATGCATATTTGTAATACAGAACCTGAGTAATCAGCTCAGATCATGGAAATATAGAATCATTAAAGCTGAAAAAGACCTCTAAGGTCATCAAGTCTGACAATTGATGTAGCTCTTCCAAGGATGAAGTTAGGACACATCTTAAAGATTGGAGAGAAGGACCTCATCCTGCAGATGCAAGGACACATCTCCAGACTTTACAGAGCCTGAAAGGAGCTCCTTTAAGGAGCCTGAAAATAAAACCAGCCTTGAGGCAGAAAATCCCTACCCAGACATGCAACAAAAGTCTGCCTGCTCAAAAATCCCTAATCTTTCTCTCCAGCCAAGAGTCATGGCTGGTCCTTAAAGTGAGGGGGATCCCATGTGGGTAGGAGGGCAGAGCCAGGACCCTTCTCTTGCAGAGGAGGAGAGTTTTTAACGTGATCACATCTAAACTCTCCCGTTTTCCCAAAGCTGTGGTGCAGGCACACTCTTGTGGCTGCACAGAGCCAGTGCACGCTGCTCCAGGCCAGCTCTGCACCAACAAGGAGCCGAGGGGGCTTTGCTGCTCCTCCTGCCCCTCCGAGAAGGCAGCGGCTCCTTCATTCCAGACACAACGATCCAGGATGCTGTGGCAGCCCCCAGGATGCTGAAAGAGCTTTCCTGAGTGCTTTTATCCAGCTCTGGCTGAGAGCAGGGTGTGTGCCCTGAGGCAGTGAATAATTCAGCACTGCGGATATTAACGCTCTGCCGCGGGAATGAGCCTGGTTCTGGGAAAAGGGACACCCCAGCTGCTGGGCTGGGGGTGGGGATTTGGGGTCCCCAGTCTATTAAGAGTCATGGGATTCGTGTCACCCCACACAGGGCATCCTGTAGGAGTTTATTTATCCTGGGAACTGCCTCCCCGTCCTGCCCAGGTGAGCAGTTTTGGATGCTCTCCATCTCCCATCCTTGGAAGTTGGCTGGGCGTGCTGGATCTCCTCTGCCTCTGCTTTTTGGGATTTTGCTGAAGGAGCAGCAAAACCCTTCCTTGCTGGCAGCCTGGGTGAAGCCCATCAGCCCTGCTCACACTTGAGTGAGGTATGAGCTGTTAGCAGTTGGCTGTGAAAATCACAATGTCACCAAGTGGTGCTGAAAGTAGATTTTTTTTCCCCTTCCCTTTCCCTTTCCCTTCCTTTTTTTTTTTTTTTTTTTTTCCCCTTTGCTGTCAGGACATGCAGATCCCATCCAGGAGGCTCCACTGTGCATTGCCTGAGGTCATGGGGTTCAACAGAGACACAGCATCAGTGACCCCACTGAGTTCTTCATAGTCTGAGCAAAACCTTTCCCCCTATTTTTGGGAGTGCCCAGAATCAGGAGGACTCCCCTTGGTTTTTTCCCCTCTTTCTCAGCTGTTTACAGCATATCCCTGCCCTCTGGAAAACACAGAAGCTGTGGCTCTGTTGTACCAACTACTCATCCAGACCCTCTGCTTCCCAAAAATCACCTTGGTGTAGCTCTGATCTCTGGGTTTCAGAGCAGGCTGGATCCCTGGAACATCCCTGAGAAAATCTGTCTCATGCTGCCAGTCTGAGCTACATATGGCCATGAAAAGAGAGAAATGGATGGGAAGTAACTGGGATTGAAGTGGAATTACAAATGCCAGCATCAGTTGTCTGCTTTGGATGTATTCAGATACATACTTCAACAGCAGGTTGTTCTGGGGTTGTTCCCCTGGGGTTTGTTCCCATGTATTAATCACCTTGTTCCTTTTCTGCCCTACCACTGGAGGAATCATTTGAGAAAGTTGCATTTGAAAATCCCCACAAAACTGAACTACCCAAGTGCAGCCTTGAGCTGTTTGGTGGGGCTGTAGGACAGGGAGGTGGTTTGAACAACCACTGGGTCAATGTCTTGTGATGAGACTGTCAGAAAATCCCAGAGACCCCTGACCCTTGAATTGCAGAACCCCAGAATGGTTTGGGTTGGAAAAGGATCTTAAAGTCCATCAAGTTCCAACTCCCTGCCATGGGCAGGGACATCTTCCACTATCCCAGGTTGCTCCAAGCCCTGTCCAACCTGGCCTGGAACAATTCCAGGGATGGAGCAGCCACAGCTGCTGTGGGCAGCGTGGGCCACACTGCCCACACTCACTTCATAGGGAAGAATTTCTTCCCAATATCCCATTTAACCCTGTTTTTTGTCAGTTTGAAGCCATTTCCCCACTCCTGTCTCCAGACCCTTGTCTAAAGTCCCTCTCCAGCTCTCTGGAGCCTCTTTAGGCCCTGGAAGGGGCTCTGAGGTCCCCCTGGAGGTTTCTCTTCTCCAGGTGAACAGCCCCAGCTGTCCCAGCCTGGCTCCAGAGCAGAGGGGCTCCAGCCCTTGGACAATGTTTGTGGCCTCCTCTGGACTCACTCCAGTATCTCCACATCCTTCTCAAGCTGGGGCCCTGTGACCTGACCCCAGTACTGCAGGTGGGTTTCTAAATATTTTTTTTTTTTATTATTTTCTTGCTGATGGGAATATTTGCATTTTTGAGCCTGAATAGTTTTAATTCAGTTTTTTATTGTACAAGCTCAAGAGGAACATTTACTTTGTTTTCACTGATTAGTTATACAATTATTCCTTTCAGATACCACATGAACCATGAACCATAATATTGTATTCCTTGCTAATACATTTTGGCTGAGGTATTTACATGAAAACACAATACATAAATGTAATGAATTTTTCAAATGAACACATCGGTAATATAAAGTAATCTTTTTTTTTTTTCTGTACACCAAAAATTCATTAAACTTTTCTCAATTAGCAAACTGACTTTTCTAAATAAGCTGCTGATTGAGCAAGAGCCACGAGCTGGATTTGATAACGTTGGATGGTGCCTGTCACCAGGGAGGGAGAGATTATCTCTGCCAGCCCAGGGCAGGCATCTTCTGCTGGATCTGACACCTCTTGGAGGGGGAACCACTTCCAGCTGCTCACCAGTGAGGAGTCAGGGCTTGCTGATGCCTAAATGAGAATAATCTTTTGTCCAGGAGGTGAAATGAAGTCCTGGGCTCAGTCCAGCCTTCAGGCCTGTATCAGCATCTGTGCTGTGGCCAGCCAGGTCAGGGAGAGGAGGAAACTGGGAATGAGAGAGGACAAAACCTGGTTAATTTTCAGCTGGGTGAAGGCACAGATGTGGCTGTTCATGTTCCTGCAGAGCTACAAGTGTTGCGGAAGTGTCCCAGGACAGGCTGGACAGAGCTTGGAGCAGCCTGGTCTGTTGATGAAGGTGTTCCTGCCCATACCAGGGGGTGGAACTGGATGATCTTTAAGGTCCCTTCCAACCCAAACCATCCTGTGACTCTGTGATTACATTCCATGGTGACACAAACTGTTACAGCCTGGAGAAGTGAAGTCATCCTCATTCTGAAGTCAGCACTGTACTCTTTTATTTATTTTTAGTTTTATTAGTCTTCTTTTAATTTTCTATAGATCCAGAGGTAGTAATTCCTTTTGTGGACTCCTTTAAATATTCTCTGCAGAAACCAGGGGCTGCTGCTGAAATCTTGGTCTCACTGAAGTTAGTGGGGAGCTTGCTCCTGGCTTTGTTGGGGGGATTTGGCTCTGGCCGAGTCTCTTTGTGTGAAGTGGAATAAATCCATCAGGAGTGGAGTGTCTCAGCACAATGAACACCTCCCAGTGCCTTTCACATAGATCACACTGTTGTATCATGTGCCTGACCTACTTTGCTTTAATAAGCTCATCTGTGTGCAGTGGAAGATAAGCAAAACCACTCTTCTGACAAAAAATCCATCCTGCCTATCAACACGTGTGTGCTGCTCTTGGCAGGGGCTGATCCTGGGCTGATAAGGGCTGGGTTTCCCTCTCATGGAAGTAAAACTTCCACTGGCATCCAGTGAGCCTCAGACTGGGAGGCACTGGAAAAGGTTGCACAGAGAAGCTGTGGCTGCCCCATCCATCCCTGGAAATGTTCCAGGCCAAGTTGGATGGAGTTTGGAGCAACCTGGGATAGTGGAAGATGTCCCTGCCCGTGGAAGATGTCCCTGCCCATGGTAGGGGGTTGGAACTGGATGATTTTGAAGGTTCCTTCTGAGCAAAACCATTCTGGGATTCAGTGACTTGACCCCATTATAGGGCTGGGAAGGACAAGCAGTCATCTTCAGGGCCTGGCCATGGACAAAGAGCAAGGAGTGGAATCAGTGGTGGGATTAAAAGTTATGACAAGTTGTTCCCTGTGTTGGGATACAGAGGGCTCAGGTGTCCATCTCCTCCTGGATGAGCCATGAATGTTTCTCTCTGAACACTTTGTTTTCCTGGTACAACTCCTCAGGGCCACCATGGGGCCTCCAAGGGTTGTTGCTCCCATGGGACAATCCAATCTCTTGCCCCTGCAGATCATCTTTGTGCTTGGGTTTCCTACCAGGCTGCAACTGAGCATGGGCAGCCTCATCTCCAGCATCTCTGCCTCTGGATGGACAGGATCAGAGGATCACAGAATATCCTGGATTGGAAGGGACCCACAAGGATCATCAAGTCCAACTCCTGGCCCTGCACAGCCCCAAGAATCCCACCCTGTGCCTGAGAGCATTGTCCAAATCCTCCTTGAACTCTGGCTGACTTGGTGCCTGGATCACTTCCCTGGAGAGTCTGGATCTCCATCCTACCCAAAGATATGATGTTCCCTTGGAAAATCCCAGCTTTTCCTGGGAAAACTTCCCCCACAAACTGTGCTGGATATGTCAGGGTGGGTGTTATGGCTCTCACTGTCAGAGGCATCCCTGAGACAACCCCTCTGATTTCAAAGCATTTCAGCAGTGCAGAAAAGCTGGTTTGGCTCCCAAAATAGCTCCCACACACGACGCCACAAATGACAAAGATCATTACCTGGGTCACATTTTGGGGCCTAGCTGGCAAATTCCTTTGTGAGAGAAAATCCTGCCTGCTATGGAATGCCCTTGACCAGCCCCAAACCTGCTTTTCCTGGTCTGGGAGGAGATGGGAGCACAGACAGATGTGGCTGAGAAGCAGGGAGGTCAGCAGGATCCTTGTCATGAGCATGAGCACATGATCCACAGGGTGCATCTTGTGGAGCCCTACCTCTTTCTTTTTTCTTTTTTTTTTTTTTTTTGCTTTGCTACTAGATTTGGGTCAGTATTTTTATCTTTGCTTCACTCCTTATTTATTTATTTTGTTTATTTGTTCTCTTCTTTGCTTTTTTTCTTTTTGAACAGTGAGAAGATGGAAAAATAAATAAATAAAGCTAACAGCGTGGAGGAAAGAGATTTGCATTTCATGTGCTCCTTGTTTTGGAGACATAGGGATTTTCCAAGTGTTGCTTTGATTGATTCAGCCTTGATGATGAGGTGGAAAAAAGAGCATCATTTCAGGGACTGGAAAAACATGATGGGAGCGTTCTGCATGAGCTTCATCCCAGCCCTGATCCTGACTTACCTCTATTTATTTTCTCCACCTGAGGTGCAGCAGGATAACCCAGTGTTATCAGGGTCTCAGGGCCTGATCCTGGCTCTGTTGGGACCACTGGATAAATGCCTGTTCACAGGACAATGTTCCTCCAGCCTGGAAAGCTTCATGGCTTACCGTGACCCCAACTTTCTAAAGGTCTGAGGCTGCTGCTATGAAAACACTGATCTGTGACTAAAAGCAAAGAGATTTCCTCTGGAGCAGGGGACAAAAGGAGCAGCAACTTCTGGGTGGAAAAGACATGGAGACATAAATAAGGTCACTGCAGCCTCTGATTGAAATAGCTGCTTTTCAGGGTGTCATCCATGGAAAAACTTATTTTTCAGCCACCTGGCAACAGCAGCCGTGGCCTACAAGCTGCTTCTGGATCCAACAGTCGTGTTTGGGAGGAAGGATCAGGTTTGTTCATGCCAAACCAGTTTAGGGCCCTGTGAAGAAAAACTCCAAAGCAAGAACTTGAAAATTCAGCACAATTTTTGCTGAGTGGGGTTGGAACATCCCCCCCTCACCTACATGCTTCGAGGACCTCATTTTCTCACCCAGCTATGGTGAAAGGTAGTGTGGAAGACAGCCTGGCCCACTTTTGGTGTCAGTGTGCTCTGAAGCAGCTCTGAAGATGAATTTAACCCTTTGTGTTTTGCCAGTGAGATGGGAACATGCCATGAGAACCCACAAAGGTTGTTCTGAGTCCTGGGAACTGGATACCAAGGTCCCTTCAGGGTCAGCAGTGCCTTTGTTTGCCGTTCCTGATGTTAACATTTGGTCCTGTGGGACATCTTGGGCTCCTGTTCTTTCTGGTTAATCACAGCCTTTGTGCAGTCTCCCCTTTGCTGGGGGGGGAAAGGCTAATGCAGCCCTCACTGTGCTACAGCTGCTGGCTGGGAATTGTCAATAGGTCATAAATAAATCTACCACTGCACAGGAAAGACAATGAGATTATACATCCTCCTACTACTGCCAATTACAGTAAGAGCAACAATTATAAGGTAGCACTCCTACAGCTACCCCGGGGAGAAAATGAGAGGAAAATGTTCCATTAGCCTAATGAAGAGAGAGTGGTGGAGCTACAGTCAAATTTTCTCACTATTAGCCCTGACTGTGTGCCACTAACACACGAGGGAAGCAGGAGTCATAGGGTAACAATTAAAGTTGCTGGCAATTAACCCCTGCCACGTGCATGCCTCTAATCTGATGAGAAAATTAAAAAGAGGCACGGTTACATTTTCTCACCGTTAGTCCCCAGAATGCACTAAGTGGCATTTGCAGGTGACAATGAAGGTTTGTCACCACTGGGGCCTGGGAAGTGCCACGGGTGCTGCAGATTTGGTGTTAAAATGCTCTTGGGAGTGCTGGGGTGAGGAGAAGCCGTGTGGAGATGGCTTAAACCCCCTCTATTTAACACAGAGGAAAGAGTTACTGCTGCATTTCCTCATTAGCCCAGGGAAAGGATAGAGTCACTGTGGGGAATTCTCTGGTGTCCAGCCCCTGTGATAGCCCCAGAGGAGAAAAAAGAAGAAAGATCAACTTTGGGAGTAGCAATGGGAAATATAAGAAATATCTTGCTGGATTGATATTGGCAAAAAGGACAACCTGAGCCTTGGCTGACAACACCCACTGGCCACACCAAGAGCTGCTTCATTTCTCCTGGGGTGGTTTAGTCAGTGCATCCCAGGATTTACCAAGGTTTCCTGAAATATTGCTGTTTCCAGGACTTTTTAAGGGAAGAGAAAGACTGATATCTTGAAAACCTGCCCAGAGCAAGCATTAGGTATTCTGATGTTTAATGGTGGCTCCTGAGGTGTGTTGCAAAGCCACAGATCTATTTTCAGATCAAAAGTTCTGGGCTAAAATTCCAGACCCACGCTAGCACAGACCCAGCCCCACTCTTCAAATTCCTCATTTCTGCTGTTGCCTCTGTGTCAAGTTAATATTACCTTGAGGATCACAGTCGGGAGCCAGATTGGCATCTGGCTGGGGGATTTGGCCTGGGATGGGAATTGGCTTTATTTCCACACCCCATAAAATGTGAGAAGGGAAAAAAATCTGTTTTCGGACCTCACACAGACTTGTGGTGTTGGAGTATCTCAACTCTGCTTGAGCTGTAACAGAATTATCCTCAAAAAGCCCCTCTGTAGGGGATGTCAGGACCTTCTTGGGATCACTTACAGGTCCTTCCCTCAGGGGAAAAACAACCAGGCCTTTAGTGAGGGGCTCCTGGCCAGGCAGCTTTGGTCTGAAAGCCACATCCTGGAGCAGGAGCAGGAATTAACCCATGGTGTTGTTGTGGGGTTATGGGCTCTTCTGTCTGCATCTACCCCTGCTCCATCTGTGCAGGACTATGTGCCCCTGCCCCACATCCCAGGAGGGTTTGTGGCACCTTCCCAGCACAGGTTTTGAAGCTGGGAGGGTCAGCTGGACCATCCCATCTCTGCCATAGGTTGTAAAGGCAGAAAAGGAGCCCCTTGTGCTTGAGCTGAGCATGGTTCTGTGGTTCCCAAGCAGTCCTGGATCCCTGGAGTCTCCCTGTGGGACCCTGGGTGCAGTCTGGGGCCTCTTCAGTGCCATCCAGGCACTGGGATGTGCAGCTTCACCCTCTTCCTCTCCAGGGCTGTGGTACCCACCCTGAGATGCTCCAGCCTTGCCATTTTGGGGAGCAGCCATGGACTAAGCCGTGCTAATTCCCTTGTACAGCTTTAGATCATCCTCCCTCAAGCTGCACTGGACCACGCTTTTCCTAACTTGCTGCTCAGCAAAAGGGCAAAAAAGCAGTTTTTGCCATGCCTACAAACACAAAAAAGCTCTCTATCCCTCTCCTTGCCTTTGTCTTCCACTGGAAGCTCTCTGCCTTCCCAGATGCCCATCACTGCCACAGATTTACTTTATTTTTGGTAACTAGTGTCTGAGTTTCAAAGACAACTTGGCATCCATTTATTTGTGTGACATTGGGCATGAGAAGCAGGGTGGGAGTCTCCAAGCCAGCAGAGAGGTTTGGAAGCACAAAGGAATGATGGCTAAATCCTAATTACCTGCTCAGAGAGGGTGCCCCTGCACAGCCCCAGGATGATTTGTTGCCAGAGTGATGCTGGGGCAGGAGGGAGCTGGAGGAGGAAGATGATGGCTCTGAGACCACACTGAACTCTCCAGAGAATCCTTTCCATGAGTTAGAGGTGGTGGGGCTAAAAACTTCACTGCTCTGAGTGATTTGTGTAGTAATTTCCGAGCTGACATGCACTGCATGGCAAATCTGATTTCCACTTTTAGCCCTGTTAAGAGATAAGGAACAGTGATTATTATAATTACGATGTGGTTACTTTATTGGTTAAATTAACATTTCGTTGTTGGGGTTGCTGTGCAATATACAATATTATTTTACCTACTGTGCCTTCAAAGTCATCTTGTCACAGCAACAGCATGGCAGCATGGAAAAAGCCTTTTAACAAGTAGGTAAATACATGCCTTTGGGGGAGGCAGAGCAATAATTATGTCAGCTTCAATACATTTGACAGTGGAAAAAAAAAGCTAAAAATAAGTTGAATCAAAAATGAGAGAAAATATTGAATGCTTGAAATAAGGCCACTACAATTAAAAAGGTGCAAAGTATTTAATACAGTAGCCTTGCTTTTTTGATCAGGTGTCAGGAGCCCAACTGCTCAGAGTGCTGGGTTGCTTTAGGTTTACAAGGGTGTGTAAAGGGATTCTACAGCCCCTCTCTGGAGATAAAGGGAGATTTATTGCAAATCCCACCTAGAATTGAACAGGTATAGAATCACAGAATGGTTTGGGCAGGGACACCTCCCACTATCCCAGGTTGCTCCAAGCCCCATCCAACCTGGCCTTGGACACTTCCAGGGATCCAGGAGCAGCCACAGCTTCTCTGGGCACCCCCCCACCCTCACAGGCAAGAATTTGTTCTGTATATCTGACTTAATTTTCCCCTCTTTCAGTCTTAACCCATTTCTGCTTGTCTTATCTCTACAGTTCCTGGAAAGAGTCCCTCTCCAGTGAGCTCATTTTGTTCCACACATGGTCATGAATAAAAGAAAACCAGGGTACACCTTTCCTCTCCATCCTTTCTTAGTGCATGATGATGTTCCAAGCTTTCCTTCAGAATCCAGTGTAGCTGGGCAGGGACAGGAGTAGATTTTTGCTCGGGCAAATTATTTAAGGTGGGGGTTTTTGTTTAATTTGATGGCAGTGTTGTGTCAGACACAAAGCAAGGATGGGGAAGAGGTAACATAGGAGGAAAATGACACAAAGGATGTTTTATGGAAGTTTTGGGCTTTCAGGAGGAAAACAAAGCCAAATCTCCTTGTAGGTATGTGAGTCTTGCAGCAGAAGCTTTGCTGGCCAGAGTGGCCTCATTCAATTGTGGCAATTTAAGCTGGTGCAGCTTTGGAGATCAAGTGGACCTTGGTCATCATCCAAGGGCTGGCTGAGTGTGGCAGTGACCCCCCAGCACGGGCTGGAGTTGTTATGAATCATTCTTTGCTTCCTGGGAAAAGCCAGAGTGAACATCCACTGTTTGCTGCAGGGCTCACCTTGCTGCATTGCCTTGGGATTTACTCTCCTGCTGCTTCTGGAGTGTGGGGCAGGAGAGGTTTCGTGGCCCATGGAATGCTTCAGTTTGGGATCTACAGGCAAAAGATCACCCCCAAGAAGCTCTTGTCTTTCTAGAGAGAGGTGGTCAAGAGCAGCCAGCACACAAATCCTACCCCTGGGACCAACACTCCTCTTGCTGTTAGTCTCTCTGCTCTTTCTTTCCACTTTGCCCTCAGATACCAGAGAAAAAGAGAAGGAGACCACTGAAAAAATAGAAAAATTCTTTCTGTGATCAAGCACTCCCTCAGCTCTTGTCTGGGGGCCAGCAGGCACAAGCAGCAGGAGAGAGTAAAGGGATTTGGGGCTTAGCTTTCCCAAATAATTGACAAGGACAGAGCTGGATTTGAGGTTGTTACTGGGGAAAGCATCAACACCAGCCCTGCTCTCTGCTGTGTGTGCCTGTCACACAAGAGCCAAGGAGGAGGGGGCCAGAGGGGATTGTCCCCTTGTAGCAGCTGTCCCAAGGATTTTAGGGCAGAATCCTGGAGATGATGCACCCCACTGGGACATCCCCAGGCACAGGAGTCTCCATGGGACCAGCACTGCCACCAGAGGAACTTGATCACTGTGATTGTTCTTCCAGTTCAAACCATTCACTTGGGTCCCAGCTGGGCGTTTTCCCCCTTTTTTCCCCCAGCATTTTATCCTACAGGTGCTTTTTTATCTATAAAATTTGTGCTTTTATATCTATAAAATAAACTCTGGGGCATAATTCAGAAGAAGGATGTCTTATGATGTGCTTAGGATTTCCTGCTCATGTCCATTCCCCCAGCAGAGATTCCTCTCCCTATCTTTCTCCACAGCTCACTCAAAGTCAAAAAAATTCAGTGAAATTGCAGCTGTGAACTTAGAATTGTTCTTTTTTGCAAACTAATATGTTTCCCATGAATATGGGGCTACACAACCACACACAATTAAACAATGCCCACACACGAGTTTGCGTCTGTACAAAGCATTAATTGGACACTTTGAATGAATTATTTGCTGTGTGCCCTGGTGTCCATGAAGGAAAGCAGCAGGACTTTTGCATGAAGCACATGGCAAGTCAGGCATATACATAAAATGACATTATTTTTGAAGAGAACTTTATTTGGAATCAGAAAAAAAACCCAAACCATAATGTGCTTTTTTCCTTAAAAAGAGTCCCTGGGGACTAAAGCTTTCACTGAGGGTAATCTCCAAAATCTGACTACCCTTTCCTGAGGCTGGGAGCAGGAAATATGATTTTATTGTTTTTTTCCCCCCACAATAAAATGCTTGTTCCCACTACTCTCCTCTCCAAACGGCGCAGCCCATCCCGAACGGCCGAAGATGAGACTAATCTACCTCCAACACACCAATAAATAAAATGTAAATGTTTGTCACAAGAATGCCTCCATTGTCAGCACCATCCCGGGATTTTTCAACCTTTGACTCCCAGCAGTGACCGGCTGAGTAGCAACAGCCGAGTGCTGAAAGAATTTTTCAACAGCAATTTGCTTGTTCCAATTTGCTTTTCAGGGCTGCTGCTCAGGATTGCTGGCCAGGGCTGTAAAAGGATCTCGTCCTATTAATTTGGCCCAGCTTCCCCTCTTGTTCTCGTCATATTCAGTTTCTCTGGGAGTTCCAGTGAGTAAGTTAATTGAATTGGAAGTGCCACCAGGCGCTGGCCGGCAGAGCTACGGTTTCATGTCGGAAAAGCGGCTCCCGCCAGCCGCAGAAACAGATACAGGCACCTGTTGAGGAGGTGAAGAAATGTCTGCAGATGATTTATTCCCCTGGAAATAGCCCCCAGTTCTGCTCTCAGGCTGCTCAGACAATACAACTCCCTTCACCTGCCATCGTTCGTTCTCCAGGCAGATCCCTGGGCAAGCACAGGGGAGGCTGAGGAGCAGGGTGGATGTGTTGGAGCAGGGAGTGGGAGCACAGTGATTTTGTAGGAATGGGCTGATGTTCCCTTCATTCTGCTTGCTCTCTCTGTGGCTCCAAGCCAAATGTGTCTATTTTAGCAATGCAAAGTGGTATTTTTTCCTAACTGCCCACTCTGCAATCCCAGTCACCCTCTGGTATTGATGAATACAACCAGCCTGACAATGATTCTACTGGTACTCAGTAAAGTTCAGGGATAAGTGTGGACACACTTTTTCTGGCAATGAGTAGACAAATGGAAGCAAAAATCAGTTTGGGGTTCTTACGGCTTTTTTTATGAGGCTGAGTTGTGAAAGGTGCATAATATTGCACTTTTGAGTCTTGAAATTGGGAAAATCCATCTGAAAACTGGAAGAAACCTTGAAGTCCTGCCAGTGGCAAAGAGATTCTGCAGAAATTTGTGAATATAATCCCCAGTTCTGCTCTCAGGCTGCTCAGACAATACAACTCCCTTCACCTGGCATCGTTTGTTCTCCAGGCAGATCCCTGGGCAAGCACAGGGGAGGCTGAGGAGCAGGGTGGATGTGTTGGAGCAGGGAGTGGGAGCACAGTGATTTTGTAGGAATGGGCTGATGTTCCCTTCATTCTGCTTGCTCTCTCTGTGGCTCCAAGCCAAATGTGTCTATTTTAGCAATGCAAAGTGGTATTTTTTCCTAACTGCCCACTCTGCAATCCCAGTCACCCTCTGGTATTGATGAATACAACCAGCCTGACAATGATTCTACTGGTACTCAGTAAAGTTCAGGGATAAGTGTGGACACACTTTTTCTGGCAATGAGTAGACAAATGGAAGCAAAAATCAGTTTGGGGTTCTTACGGCTTTTTTTATGAGGCTGAGTTGTGAAAGGTGCATAATATTGCACTTTTGAGTCTTGAAATTGGGAAAATCCATCTGAAAACTGGAAGAAACCTTGAAGTCCTGCCAGTGGCAAAGAGATTCTGCAGAAATTTGTGAATATAATCCTGAGTCTATTTCTAAGCTTTGTTCAGATTGTTGTAGCCACCAGAGATTTTCCCAGAGTGAGGGACCTCTGCTCACCTTGGCCATCCCGAGGAGCTGCCTTGGCCTGGTTTGAGGCTGGATTTGCTCCAGGCTCGGTGAGAACAGGAGCTGCTGTGGCAAGAGGCTGAGAATGACCCTAAATACTTGCAAAGGCCAAGCTGTGATAACAGTCATTCCCAACCTTCTCCCCCCCCCCAAATTAAGCCAAACTCTGAGGAAATAAATGTCTGATGTGAAATACATGACAGAATAAAATAAAAAAAGGGGGAGGACGATGGTGGCTGAGTTGAAGGAGCGGAATGAAGGTGTTTACAGTGCTCACACTATGGGAGGCTGCAGGAAACCAGTCACACCACTGAATCACAGAAACATAGGAAAGGACATTAAACTCATCTTGTTCAACCCCCTGCCATGGGCAGGTACACCTTCCACTATCCCAGGTTGCTCCAAGCCCTGTTCAGCCTGGCCTTGGACGCTTCCAGGGATGGGTCAGCCACAGCTTCTGTGGGCACCCTGTGCCTCACCACCCTCAAAGGGAAGAATTAATTCCCAATATCCCATCTAACCCTGCCCTCTGTCAGTTTGAATCCATCCCCTGTTACCCTGTCACTCCGGACCCTTTGTGAAATGTCCTCTCCCTCAAAATAAAGTGACCCGGTGCCCCTCAGACAGCCCAGACCCAAAGAAATAAATGCCAGCCCCGGCTCCATCCCTGGCTGCCGGGCAGGTTTGGGGCTGCAGCGCTGGTTTGGTGCCGCCACAGGGGGGCAGGAAAGGCCTTTGGAGAACATCAGCCTTCCCCTGGAATTCTGCGGCAGCGCTGGAGCCAGGGAAGTTCTGCCTTTATCAATATGTCCCTGCCCTTTATTGAAATTGGGGAGGTTGACCTACTGCGCACTGCATTTAAAGCAGAGCCCTGTGAGGTGTTTTGGGGTATTTCCCCTGTAGAAATGCTGCTGAGGGGTGAAAAATAGAAATTATCCACGTTTCAGGGATATTGGGGATGCCTTCTTGTTTTGAATAAAACCCTGTTTATGAAGCAATTAACCATCGGATTACTAGAAATAATTAGTAAACAGCTTTTAATGTAATCAGCATAGGATCTCATACTATATTATGTATCTGATGAAAATTTTTAATTGCTCTATTTGGGAAAAACAGCCAAGACTGACAACTGCCATTCAGCTGTTTTGCCATATTTCCCATCTTATTTATGTACTTATATATGTATTTATTGTATAGCCATGAACACAGACTCACACAAATATCACAAAACAGCAACACCCCCCCCCACTTTTCTTTTTGCTCAAAACAGAGGTGAACGTTTTCTGAATCTTGTACAGACACAACCCAATTTTCTATATAATTTAATTTCAATTAAATTTTCTGAAATTATTTTCCAAATAATTTAATTTAGCTAAACCAAGTCATCAATTATCTGTCACTGATGAGGCACTACAGAGACCAGCGTGGGGTTTGTGGCTCTTTGCTTTGACTGCTTGCAGTCCCCCTGTATTTATTATGCAGACAACAGTTTGGGTTTATTTTCAAATATAAATTTCTCTCCCTCACTGGCTCACTGCAGAGTTCATATAGTCAATAAAGCAAATACAGAAAATATTTTAAAACCCTTCCATGTTATTTTTTCCTGGCTTGTAAGTGGGTAAACTTCCCTTGGAAAGCACTTGTAACATTATATTTGCTAGAAAGACCCTAAAGCCTTCTGGACTATCACGTTACTCCAGAGTCTGGCATTTCTTAAAAGGGATTTCTTTCCTAAAGCCACTACACTGTAATGGCTCTTGAGAAGCTGTTACTGTCTCGAGTGCAAATCCTTCTTAGTTTGTGCATTATTGACCTGATCAAGTGTGATGGGGGCCTTCGATGAGTCTTCAGGGGGATTTCGAGGCTGTGGAATCCCACGAGGAAATTTTCATTGGAAATTAAAATTTCCCTGCCCTTGTCTGGCACGGGGTTGGAACTGGGTGATCTTTAAGGTCCCTTCCAACCCAAACTATTCCAGGATCCTGTAATTCTATAAAATGGGAATAAATAAGGAGGGGATGCAGCTGGGGTGGGGGGACCCCAGGGCAGGCTCCAGCCCCTTCGTGTGGAAGAGCTCACCCTGCAGAGCAGCTTTTTAAAAATCCCAATTATTTCACATAAGGGAGTAAAAAAATAACAGCAAAGGTGAAGGATGGTTTACAGTTTGCCCATGGAGTGGAAAAATACCCAACTACCATTCTGCAAGAACTTACAAGCACGGTTATGCTTTAGGAGGTTGATTTTAACAGATTCTACGGACAAGGAATTTGTTTAAGCAACTGTCTGATATCTTAGGATCGGTAAAGTCCTAAAAGTGAAACGAGATAATTTTCCTCCCCTCTCTCAGCCCTATTTACACACAAACAACCCCCCCCTAAAATCAGCGAGTTCCGAGTGGAAATCCCGGCAGCCACTTTCACCACGGGGAGAATCCCGCAAACGATTTTGTTCCGCCTTTCCCCTCGGATAGGGAAATGCAGCTTTGTGCCCAATCCTGTAATCAGCTTCTCACGGGCTGACCCAGCTAAGCCCCAGATCAGGACCGCGCTCCCGTGGTCGCTGCAGCGTTTTTGGAGTTGGTGCTGCTACAAAATGATGTCATAATTCAGCAAAAAGGGAAAACATATCGGCGAATGAACAAGCAGAGTGAAAAATGCTTTATTTCAGATGTCAGGCAGCCACGCAGCAGTTGCCTGAATGTTTTTATATTTTAGGGGATGATTCTGTCATCTGTAGTGATGTATTTTCCTTCATGAATAGATTTTGGCACAGAAATTTTACACCGCGCCTGCTGGAGGTATAAATATGTATCCAGCCATATAAACCTGTCCCAAAATGATCCCAAAGAGCCCCAGGAATAACAGCAGGCAAGACCTGGTGTTCCTAAGACAAAGGTCAAATAAAAAAAAGGATGCTAATAAACAGCCCTCCAGCTAAAAAAGAGGTGAGTTTTTTTAAGAATTACATCTTAAATTCCAACAAATCAGGTTTAGGAGTTACTGAAAGTGAAACTGATCCATCCATCCCTCAGCAAAACTTTCTTGTTCTGATGTAATTTGGGTGGTTAGATCTATTATCAGCTTTTAAAATATGTGCATTTATAATATATGTAATATGAATTGATATATGATATCTATTATATGTATTATATCTATTATATATGAATAAATACAAATACTCGCTGGAGAAGTGCAAAAAGAGATTTTTTAGCAAAAATGAAGAAATAATAGCTCAAAATTGGGAAGCATCCTCTTTTCCCAAAAGCAAAGGTCTTTTCCACAGTGCCAATGCGCTGGTGTGAAATAAAGAGGCAGCTCTGGAGGAGTGAAAACCCGGCTGAAAGCGGGGTCAGAACAAAAACATCCCGAGGAGTGGGAAGATCTCGGGTCGGGAGCCGCCGCTCGGTCAGGCCCGAGCCCCACTTGGTATTCAATTGACTTTCTAACTCGGGAGACAGGACTTTCCATCTTCAAATACTGGGAATAGATTGCATTCCTGGCCCTTCCCTTTGAACGGCTGGGGAGAATAAACGCACACCCCGGCCGTGTTCTGGTGATCTCCCTAATCTCGGTTGCACTTTGTCAGGACGAGGTAACTGGTAGTTAAGTGAAATACCTTAGATCAAAGGGGGATTAATCGCCAACTGAATCCTTGCTGAATAAACCTGTCATTCAAGAAAATTATTTCCACTGAACTTAGCAGAGGATTGAAGGTATTTGCATAACAGGGACCCCACCGTACTTCAGCCAGGTTAAAAGGTTCAGAATTCAGGCAGTGTTTAGCTTTTTGGCTCCTTTTCCTTTCAGCGGCCCTGTACAATGGTTTTTAATCTGATAATGCAGCTAACTATCTAAATGATGTCAGAACAGGAAAGTATTGCAAAGTTTGGCTGAGGGATGGATCAATTTCACTTTCAGTAACTCCTAAATCTGATTTGTTGGAATTTAAGATGTAATCCTTAAAAAAAAAGAAAAAAAAAAAAAAAAGAAAAAAAAAGTCCCTTTAAACTGGAGGACTGTTTATTAACATCCTTTTTTTATTTGACCTTTGTCTTAGGAACACCAGGTCTTGCCTGCTGCCATTCTGGGGCTCTTTGGGATCGTTTTGGCCAGGTTTAGACCATCAGTGATGCCCACGGATCCGTGTGCCAAAGATCAGGTGGATCTGGGCAAACACACAAACAGATTTTCAGGGATTTTGCTTTTTTTTTTCTTTCTAAGCCCACATTTCGGAGGTCACGCTGAATTTGAATATAAGTGAGAGGGAGATAGTTAAATAACGGGACCCAATGGGCTCCCATCATTTTCTAGGATCAGCCCTTTGAGGAGATTTAAGCGTCACAGCCTCACTCAGGGTTTGTTGTGGGGTTGTGGCAATAATTTTAAATCTCGTGAATTATGTCTGTTTGATGCAGCTGCGTGTGGCTGGAGCTTTTCACTGGGAATTCATTTCTCCAAGAGTGAAAAGGGGCCCTGCCAGGGCTGGAAGGCAATGGCTTTTTAATCTGTGCTATAAAAATTTGGAAAAACTTAAAATATATACATCTATTTCTGGAGAATGCTTTATGCCATCTCGCTCCCCAGCCTTCCTGGGGTTCATTTGCAAGAGCTTCCACCTCTCCATCCTTTGGGAATGATGTCAGGCTACATGGAGGACGTCAGGTTTCATAATCAGATTTTGACAATAAATGGAATTTAGGCACTTCTGCATCCAGCCCGAGCCCGACACCATTCATTCTTGCGGTGGGCGCAGTTCATATTCATCACAAACCCAAAGCATCTTTCAAGTTAAAAAAAAAATCACAAAGAATGGTTATCAAAGAAAATGAATAAAATCCATATTGAGATAATTTTTTAGAAAATGATTGAAGTTTTAACCCAAGAAAGGACTCTTAGAGTTTCTTATAGCTTAGAATAAGAACATGTCAATCACGATTAAGCTTCTGGAATTGGAATCCCTTTGAAATGCAGCTGTTTCTTCTTTAATTGTGGCAGCGGACTCAAAAGAAAAGAAAGGTCCAGCCTTAAAGATGAGTAAGGAATACAAAATAGCTCAGGATTAGTTGTGGAGTTCAAAGGTCGCTAATTACACTAAGGAGTTCCCAGACACAGGGAAAACATTAAACAGGTCACCTACCAAACGGGAAACAGAGTTTGACTTCAAAAAAATAAAGAAAAAGGAAAAAGAAAGGTCTTGAAGAGATAGGTTTCTAGAGAAAATCAAAAGTGACCAGCTGATCTCATTGGGGAGAAAAATGGGTTGGGTTTAGTTCTCTGCTGTTATGTGTCTCTACAAATGGCATCAGGCTTTCAAAAAATTATCTAGAGCTCGACCAGGTTTCTTGGAGGCCTCATAAAAGCAAGAAGGAGAAAAGGGGGGAGGCCTACGGCTTAAAATATCTGATTTTCAGTTGCACTGTGGGTCAGGAGTCCTTGGAAAAAAGCACCCCTGAGGCTTGAGAGCTGCCTGTAGTATATGGCTTGATTTGTTGAGGGTGTGGCATCCTGGAGGACAGGTGCATCTTTAGTGGAAGCCTTTGGGAGAGCCCTCTGGCCCCTTTGAGGACTGTGAGGTTTGGCTGGGGGAGCAATGGGCCATCCCAATCCCTGGGAGCAGCACAGCTCCTCTCTTTTCCAGCTCCCCTTGATTTGGGATAGGCTGGTGGCACTGCTGCCCTCCCACACATGCAGCACTCCAGTTCCAAGGATGCTGCTTTCCTTGGAAAGCTGCTTGGGAAAACTGGCTGGGTGTCCTGTCTGCTGCAGGGCTGCAGTAAGGAACAACCCCAGGGTCCTTTGGGTCTGGGTGTGTGTGGAGAGAGACAGTGCTCTAATGCCAGCCTGCTCACAAGAGAGAGAATCCCCAGTTTTAGGGGAAAAGAGCCCTTCTTCTTTCAGGTCCTGCTGCCCTGCAGGGGGAATTACCACCTTATTAAATTACCACCTCATTTCTGCAAAAATCAGCAGATTGGTGCAACATGAGATTTGGGAAAATGAAGAAGAATTTTAGGTGGTCAGTGAGTGGCACCTATCCCCAGGATGTCCACGGGAGTCACAGTCATAAATCTTTGTTCCCTGCACCTGAATTGTTGTATTGGGTTTGTGGGGCAAGATTTTGGTAGCCAGAGGGGAATACAGGCATGGGAATGAAATTTAGAAGCAACCCCAAGGTGCCCCTGTGGGATTCCCACTGACAGCCACACAGAGCTACAGCAGCTCTCCCAGGAGAAGCTTGGACTTCCAAAATTGGGATCCACAAAATTCTCATCTAATGTCTCATTTAGGATTGAGGGCTGCAGGGATTTCCTGCCATGGTGCTCTCAGGATGCATTCAGCTTTGTGTGGGCTTGGTTTTCCCCAACACTTGTAAAAGGTGTTGGTAGTACCTTTTATCCAAAATAAAAGGATGAGAGATCAGGGAGGTGGTGGTGAGGGAATCAGCAAAAGTAGTGAGGGACAAACATGGACTTACAAACTCTCTCTCCTGGCTTAAATCTCAGCAGGGCTTGTACAAATAGGACAAAGTGTGGCCAATTCCTAGGGCAGCATGAATAAACAGGGGACCACCATGGAATGTTTATTGCCTCCTTTTTTCAGTGTTTATTGGTAACAAGTGGCCACAGCAGTTAATGTGAAAAAATGCAGATGTGGGAAGGGTTGAATTATGTGCAAAAAGTTCCAAATTGTCTGAAGGGACAGGATTTACCCCAAAGTTCTTGAGGAGCTAGCATAAACCATCTTGGAGCTGTCACCAAATACCTTGGTGGGAGGAGAGGGCTTCCAGAAAACCATCAAATTACTGAGTAGTGATCAGTGACAGATTTGACAACATGGAACTCTGTTAGGGGGACTCATTCCCTTCCGTGGTGAGAGGAACAGGAATTGCAGCTTCTCAGCCTCTGGGAACCTCAGTGCAAATTCCCCATTTCCTTCCACACCTTCCACAAATGTTAAGCAAAAGAATTGGGCTCTAAAACATGTTTGATGAGGTTCCCCAACACCATTGGATTTGGAAATCTCAGCTATTTTTGCTGTGTTTAGTGGGTTATACATGGATTTTGCATTACTTTAATTTCTTTAGAGGTCTGTTACATCAATTCTCATTGCCAACTAATGTTCAGTCTCCCCTCAAAAGCTTTGACAGTGTGTATTTGCTTTAAATTAATTTTAATTGCTGTTCCTTAAATTACTCCCAAATTCTAATGAAATGAAAGAAATTAAATTCACTAATGGTGTGAGTTCCATATTAACTCCTTAATATTTAAACCCACTATTTTTTTGGGAGGGGGGGGTGATGTCAGGTTTGCAACCCATTTTTTAAGTCCTTACAATTACTGTTTTCAGTTCTTTGCATCTTAAGTTTTCTTCTGGCCCTCTGAAACACAATACAAAGTCTGGAGAACTCTTTGGGCCACTTCTTTTGGAAAGTCTTTGTGCAAAGTTACCTTCACAAAGATCTCATATAATCTATACCTGTGATAAAATTACAGATGGAAGCACTTCAAGCAGCAAACACTCTGTAGAAGAAACAACACTCTGTACCAAAAGAAATTTATTGGGTTTTTTCCCTTTAACGCATTCTTAAAGAAACTGTTGTATTAAAAACTTGTTTATTTTATTAAAGTGCTAAAGCAATGCCACTGAATTTGATCACCTTTAGAGCCCATCAGAACCTCTGGAGTCCTGGGAGTCCTCAGGCTCATGTGAGCTCTACATCAGATCTTCCTGATTTAGGTTTTGAAAGGATTTTCTCCTTTCATAAAACAGGTGGTCAGAGCACATAAATAAACAGTGAAATTATCTGGGCAACCACAGAGGGAAGAGAGAAACACAGAAAGGTTTAGTCATTTCTAACTCCTTGAACTCTTCCAGCGTTATCTACCCAGTGCCCCAAAATTTAGTGAGTTTTCTAGGCTGAGTTTTCTACTTTCCTACCTTATTAATAGTTATGAAGGATCCATGAGGATGGGCCCTTCCCAAAGGTCAGGAGAAGCTCTCCCTCTGGCTTCTCCCCCAGTGTGGGTGTCCCACAGGGGTTGCACAATGCTGGGTGAAGCTGTGTGAAGCCTTTAACCAGGTGTTCTGCCACGTTCCCCATTCCTGCTCCTTTCCAAAGAACAGGGTGTGCTGCACACTCACATCAGCAGAGAGATCTCAGCCACTCTTGAAGAGGCAGACAGGGCTCCTTCTCCTTTTCTCACTACAGAGCTGGCCCTAGCAGAGAACTGCAGCAATTACAGAGCAAACCTTGATAACAAATCAAACCAGGTGATGGCTGATGTGGGGCTGTGAAAGCTAAAGGGAAACATCACCTGCCCCCACCCTCCCTCCTTGCAAAACTGCCCTAGTGGGTGTGTGCAAAGCCCTTCATACACCCAGTTCATCATTTCAGTTCACAGCTTCTGTGAAATAAATGGCATTTTTAGCCAGAGGCCTCCATTCCTGAGCACCAAAACTCCCCCAAGAGTCTCCTCAGACACAGGTAAGAGGGAAGCACAAAGGATCAGGTTTTAGAAGAATCCCCTTCTGTTAAGTGCAAAGGGTCCCCTATAAGATACCATGAATTTAGGCAGTGCCATTGCTTCCCAGAATTGACTGGGGAGTATTTGAGTAAGAAAAGCCATTCCTGCAGAGTGCTGCTGTGCAGAGCAGAGCTCCCACCTTTCTCATGGGCAGGTGGAAGCCAATCACCATAGCCTGGTGTCCAGAACAGGCTCTAAACCCTTCCAGCAGAGAGATCCTCTTCCCACTCACACCGTGGTGTCCAGGCATGTGGACAACTCCAGCAGGGAGGGGCTGGGTCCTGGGAAAAATCACAAACTCACCTTCTGCTGCTAAATAAAACAGACACATCACCTGTGTGAAACAGGGCACAGAGCATAACTCTAAGTTTGCACAGCAGTTTCAGCTCAACAGCCTTTCACAAGAACGAATTTAACCAACCCATCAGATTACTCTATCAATCTCAGTATTTTTCAGATTATAGCTTAAAACTTCCCTCCTTGCAGAATCCCTGATCTAATCTACCCCACAGAGCACAGTGAGACACGAGGCAGGGCAGGAGCAGCTCTGTTAGGACTCAGCATCCTCTGCTTTTGTGCTGCTCTCCATGTTCTGGCAGCTCCTCACCAGCCCTTCACGATCTGCACATTTCTTGCTAACTCTCCTCAAGTCCATTTCCTGTGTTCCTGCAGATCTCAAAATCAGAGGTTTGCATCTGTAAATTGAGACTTTTCCCACCTACTTTTCCAGGAAAAGCAGCTCACTGGTGGTTTCTGGAACCTCCAGCAAACTTGGCTGATTTTGCCTCCTCAGAGCCAGTCTTGTGAGCTGCAAACCCCAGTTCACACCTCTGCTTCCAGAGCAAGCAGTTCACAGGCATGTGTGCAAGGAAACTCACCACTTCTGCTGGCAGAGGCAATAAAGATTCCTTAATTTAAATTGCCTCCACTTTCAGAAGTGCTGCTCGTGCATTATTCCTCCTCTTGAAAATCCTTGTAATTTACTGACTGGTGTGTATTCTGTACACATCTTGTAAAAATAACTGAACTTCTACTTTGAACTGTTCTCTGAATGGGGAGTTTGATGAGATTCTTGTGACTTCAGGACAGGAAGAGGATGCTGAAACCTTTCCTGTCCTGCAATGGGAAAGGAAGTAACTGGGAGTAACAGGGAATCTCAATGTCTGCACCTGTAACAGCAGGGACATATTTTGTACCAGTTAAAGTCAGAAGGGAAAGTAAAACCAGCCACAGGAAGTACATTTCAAATTGTTCTCTCTAGGCTGTCAGCCAAGACTCAACAATTTAAACCCAACTCCTGTTTTTAAGACAAGTGACCTCTTGTTTTCCATCAACAGAAACTTTTAAGAACACATAGAAAGCAAAAGTGCTGAAGAATATTTATTTTACAGTATCATGACATAAATCTCATCAACACTGTGCTTTGTTTAAATATAAAAATTATTCCCAAGTACATTAGTCAAGTAAGGGCTTGTACACCATAGGTGCTGGTGCTTTGGAATTCCAGATGTAGTAATCAGAAGAAATCAGTTCCCGGGCTAAAGGGAAAAAACAGGCAAGAGAAATAAGCATTACAGGGTGCCTTACAATCAGACATTCCTTCATCCAAGTTAAGTGACTACTAATCCAACCTTGCCAGTTTACAGAAAAGGTATAATGGCCTCTTTAAACTGTAAGACTCTTACTATTATTTGAAAATCGTTTCTGATAATGAGACATTTAAAGTCTCAGTTTCAATTACCTTTACTAATGTATCAGTCATGAGCTTAAAATTCAAACAGAGGTTAAGTCAAAAGCAGGTGGATGGCTTGGATTTTGTTCAATGAATATAAATTGCACACTCGATATAGAACATGAAAATGCTGCTTTTTCTGGGTTACAATTTAGGGCTGAGTGTGACCTGTCACAAAGTTAACAGTGTAGCCCATGCTTTTCAAAAGGCATTTACAGAGGAAGTTGCAACAGAGAGAGAGCTACAAATAAAAAAGCTTCCATTAGGCAGAGGTGCTCAGTAATGAGTGTTTTCTGTGTGCCATTCAGGGTATTTTTGGTGCAGGCTTGGCAGTGCTCATGTGTTAACAGAAAGCAGATTTGGGTCTGCTCAGCAATTTCAGTGTAGAGCCACATCCACCAAGGGGTGTTGGTGTGGTGACACTGGCAGCAGCAGTGTCACCTTGCATGCAGGAGCTGAGTTCTGTACCCAGGTACTGCCAACACACCTGAAAATGTCCCTAACAAAGGTGTCCCAAAAAAGAGGCCAGATTAGGGAGGATCATTCCCTGTGTCCCCCAGAAAAGTTCTGCCATTATGGAGAGCATAGGAACCAGCACAGGGCAGAGAGTTCCAGAGAGAGGCTGGCTTTGTAAGAGCTCTCATCTCAAAGGGAGAGGCCAGTCCCCACTCCATCACTTTGTGATGCTTTAAACAACCCAACTCAAAAGCAGAGAACAAAAGTCCAACTTTAGTTACATAATTTTAGTCATTGATACCCAGTTCATAATTTCAATTCAATTTTAGCAACTCACATGAAGTAATTTTGGGCTTCCCTGGAACAAAGATCTGAACAGAATGCTGGTCTACATAACATCCAGTAAGTGTAAAGTCTGGGATCCTAAAATACAGCTACAAAAAGAGAGGGAAAACACAATCAGATGCACATTGCCACCCTTGCTGTGCAAATCCTGGCAGGCTGTGTCACACGCTCTGGGTGTGCACGGGTACTCCAGAGTGACAGGATGTCAAATCCTCTAGGCAGGAGAACAAAAATCTCTGCTGAGAATGTGAGATTTTAAATCTATGTAGCTTCAATTGAAGACAATAAAAGAGTGACTACTAAAGCTATTTTTCCCAGAGCCTGTGACTTACTTTTACATAAGTGGTGTTCCCAGTGCACACGTAATCAGTCGGGTGCTCTTTGCCTGTGGTGCCGAAAGACACAGTTCCAGTCAGGGAAACTTCCAAAGATTTGGGGAATTTCTGTCCTAAAGGCAGAGACAGCATCTGTTAGAGGATTTGCTCCCAGGATTTGCACCCAGCTGTGCCCAGGCTGCAGAGAAGGGGCTGGGGGAGGAAGGGCAGTCCCAGGGGTGAGGTCCTTACCAATGACCCAAACCAGGAGGCTCTTCTCCCGGGACAAATCCAGTTGGCCATAACTCACTTTGTACTCTAACTGAGCAATGGGGCCCCTACATGTGAGAGAGGAGAAATAAAACCACTGCAATTACTACCATTCAGCATTGGTAATGCCTGCTTTGTTACTGAGAGCCAGGAAATGCAGACAGACATTATTTGTGCACGTACAGACAAATCACACCTATCTGAGCACACTGCTAATTTATGAGAAGAAATTACAGAGCAGGGGGAAATCACTGGGCTCTCAGCCCAGTAATCACAAAGGAGCTGCTGATGTTTTTTGAGTTCACTGATGGTGTTTTACTAACAGTATGATCAGCATCAACAACTTTGTATCATTCCATCTTTGAATTTTCATGATAATTAGGTGGCAGCGTGGTCGTGGCAGCTGTCAGAGAGGCTTAGATGAAAACTATTGTTTTAATTTGAAATAACTGTATTTTTGATAAGCTGATCTGTAGCTAGGATTAGCAGTCTTAAGGAACAGGTAACCCTGGGTTGGGAGTGATCTCCAGCTTAATCCACCTGGGGCACGGTGACAGTGTTTCACATGAGAAAATACCACAGGGAAACAGGATGAGCAACAGAAGTGTTTGGGATGTTACCAAATATTCTGGAAATTAAAAGAATTTCAAGGTCAGTGTTCACTGGTAACACCCTGATGGAGCATAATCTGTTATACTGACTCGTAACAAGTTAATTTTGGGAAGATAACAGAAAAATGGAAGAAATTTATTTAGGCTTCCTTTATTCTTACCTGTTGAAGAAAGGTATACGAGCTTCACAGTACTCAAAAGAATTCTTTATGCTTTCATGGAGCTTTAAATTAACCATTATTTTTATCTGTGATCCCTCTTCAACGAGCTGGTAACATCCCAAAATTGGTGGAACAGGAACCTGGAAAAAACTATATTCATTCTCAAGATATATTAACACCATCATCACAAGATCATTTATACACTGCTTTCATTGCTAAAATACTTTAAAAAAGACCCCAAACATATATTAATTACTGACTGTGCTAAACTCTTCAGGCTCCTTGTGATACAGAGACTTGTGGGGCATGCACTTTATCTCAGCCTGGATATATTTTACCTAATTCAAGCATTAAAGTGGCTGATTTAAAGTTAAGAGCAACGTTGCCAAGCAAAGCTACCAGTAACTCCTGAACGTGACTCAGACAACTCAAGTCCTTAAGTGCCTTCCAAGCAGCTTATTACATAAAACCCATTTCATATAATGTTTTTTGATCTATATTGGACTCAAACTCACCCCAGCATGCCCATGTGGGCTGATGCCCACACAGGTGTTTTTATTTCCATTTGAACACTAGAAAACAGCACAGGCTGGGGGTGTGTTCTTACCTGGGAGGTGTAGTAACACAGGTCGAAGGACTCAGAAGGAGGAATGAAGGGGAATTTGTAAGGCCCATTGTAGACAGAATCATGCAGGGGCTCAGCACTGGTGGACAGCAGCATGGCAGGGTCCACGGAGGTGACACAGTGATGGACCACGATGTCCTGCAGCGGGGGCGCGTTGGTCGGGAGCGTCAGGCTGAGGGTGACGCTGGGGGCAGATCCCTCAATGTCACACTTGGGAAAAGGAGGTCAAGACATTCTAAACTTTTTCTATTCTAAAACACCTGGATCAAGTCACAGTGAGATGTTCAAAACTAAACCACATTTTTAGCATTAAAAAGAAATAAAATCCCTTCCAGTTTTCAGTTGGCTTTGATCATTAGTACTAACCACCAGTACTAAGATATCAGTCTCACACGCTTGCTGACAATTTAATTAATTAGGTTGCTTTAACAACATCCATTTAATGGATTCCAGCATGCTCTGGATGGCCTCTGTGGTACCATGCCAGTTCTGTCACAGCAGAATGTCCCTTGTCTTGTCCCTCCCTGTGCCAGCTCAGCAGGCCATGATCACACCTGGACTTTCTGCTTGTGTAAGGCCATCCACCCACCCTGCAAAATGACCTGGGAATTGTCCCTGTGAGAGCAGGAAGCTGCTCACCCACACACTCCCTACCAGGAGGGAAGGTGGGAAATGACCCAGGCTTTGGAAGTGCAGCATTTAGCCTGGCCTCCTTTGGAGATGAGTATCCCACTCCATGCAAATAATTAAATTATCACTTTATTAGCAGGTCTCTCTCCTTGTAAATCACTGGCAGTTACCAATACAGCGTGCCAAGATAATATTGTGTGCTCCCTAAGCATAATTCAGAACAAAGAATGAATTACAGTACAAATTATAGTTAGAAATTTTAATATATTTCATAATTATTATGGATGTATTTAGTCAATAGCCCCCAGTTTGCAATATTAAACAATGAGATATTTTAATATTAAACAATGTGCAGGGAAGCCCATCCCTGGAAGTGTTCAAGGCCTGTTTGGACAGGGTTTGGAGCAGCCTGGTCTAGTGGAAGGTGTCCCTGCTCATGGCAGGGGTTGAAATGAGGTGATCTTTGAGGTCCCTTCCAACTCAAACTGTCCTAGGATTCTGTAGTGAAAACCACTGTCACATACAAACCATCCAAAATAATGATACAACCAGTTTCTTTCACCAGGTTCTTTATCAACTGCTCTTATGTCATGAAACACCAGCATTTGTGGGATCAAAATGCTGTTGTAGTAGAACAAGGAAGGACAGAAGATTAAACTTTCATTTGGCAGGAAAAATAATTAAAAATGCTCATGTAAAGACACTTCTAGAAGACATTTAGACATCTCAGCCTGGATATATTTTGTCTAATTCAGACATTTCAGTGGTTCATTTAAGTAAGAGCAGTGTGGCCAAGCAAAGGTACCAGTAACTCCTGAATGTGACTCAGACAACAAAATTGGGAAAATTTTCAACTCTATAATACATAATTTTACATCCAATGAGTATTTCTTTTGCACAAAAACTACTTTGCACATCAAACGCTCTCACCTTGCAGTTCACAGCTCCATAAACCTGCCACGTGTCCACCACATCCCTCTGGTCATACTGCATACACTTGACCTTCTCAGTGATGCAGACATTAACCTGAGGCTTGCCCTTGTAGGAGCTGGATCTCCAGGCTGGCTGATCCTTATCCACAGGCATCTCCTGGATGTCCTCCAAGGAGCCGTTCAGGCTGCGGATGTTGGTGTTCAGGGGTGTGCCCAGGGGACAGGCCTGGATCAGCAGATTTCGGAGCTGCCCGATCTTTGCATTCAGCTCAGCCTCGTTTTTTCTGCTGGGAGAGATGTAATCCATGATGCCCAGCAGCAGAGCCAGTCCCTGGGAGAGCCCGCTGACGCTGAGGAGGGGCGGCCGTGGCTCCAGGCTGCCCTCCACCAGCGGGACGCAGGCGTAGATCAGGCCGCTCTTGTGGAAGGCCAGCACGGGCCAGAGCTCCCCTGCAGAGGTGGACACGGAGTGCACAGAGGAGTGGTTGATCCTGGTGCAGGTGTCCCGCTGCTCCACAAACACGTGCTCATCCACCAGCCGGAGCTCCAGGAGCAGGGCCTTGAGGAAGGTGCTGTCTGAGGGGATGGGGACGTGCGTGGGGCCATTGAAGGTCTCGGCGCGCAGCTCCACCGTGGGGAAGCGCCTGCGGGGAGGGAACGGGAGAGGCTCAGTGCCCACGCGCCTTCCTGCCAACCCAAAATGTCACCCTGATCTTTTTCAGCCTTCTGATTTTTGTGCTGGAGTTTCTCACAGACTTTCAAGCTGTAACAGTGTGTCTTTTCAGCCCTTCTAGATCCCAGTCAGCCTCTCCAGTAGAGAAATTGCTGAGAACTGCTCAGGGGGCAGTCCAAGCTCACACAGCCACATGCGTTACAAGGATGGCTCAGCAGAGAGGCACAAGGCTCCCAGCCCAAATCAATTTCCAGTTTATTCCAGTGTGCTGAAGGTGAATCCAGAGCCAGAGAGGGTGGGCATGTGGTTTTTCTCAGTTATACAGGGTGTCAGGTTTGTGGGTGGTGCAGGGGGCAAGTGGCCATAGGGAAGAGAGGAACAGGACACCAGGCCCCAGAGGCAGTGGGGAAACAGGGAAAGGGGATGCCATGGGGTGGGTGATGGACTTGCCAAACCCAGAAGAAGACTGCACAATGTCTGCAAGGGTCCATGGGGGAGATGCCTTCTTTACCCCTGGGGTATCTTTAATCTTCACTTTTCCAGGGAAGGGCAGTTGGAAATTCCTTTAATGGCATGAACTCCCCATCAAGCCACGTTATGGCAGCTGTCCTTCTTGTTTTGGGAACTGTTCTTGATGTTTTCGCATTCCTTTCTGGAGAAAGGACAATTGATGGACTTCTAGTTTGACCAGTGGGGTTTGGAGAGGTGGCAACCTTCATTCTCCAGTCCCAGGTCATTGTCCAGGGTCTATATAAACCCAAGGGAAAAATAAACTGTCTCTTTTTTTGCTCTTACAACCTGACTGCCTGAGTGTTGTTCCTCCATGTCCATCTAGTGACATCACCCCAAATCAGAGCTCCCAGGGGCAGAACCACCCAAGCACTCTTCTGGCTGCAAAAGCATTATGGAAATCTTTGGATTATTGATATTGGGTTTATCTTCATTATTAAAACAACTCCCCAAAATCCAGTGGGCCTAAAAATAACCTCGTGTGCATGGAAGCCTGCAGCAACTGGATAGAAGCAGTGGTGGGATCAGAACATAAACCACTGTCAATAAAACCAGTCCATGAGTAGTTGGGATTCTTTCTACCAAGTCTAAACTTTGAGTAAATACGTTCTCATGAGTAAATACCCTTTTTTTAAAATAAAATGTGAATCTGTCCATCTATGCTGTCTGTCACACAAAGGTACAGGATGTTTGTATGACACTAAGGAATGACTCCCACCAGGGCAGAACTTGAAAATATTTCTAAGAGGTGAGATCACACTGAAGACAAGTTCTCAGGTATTTAAGAAAATGGATGTTCTATGTAATAAAATGCAACTACAACACTTTTTTGCCTAGATAGAGTATACCAGTGCTACAGCTTTGCTGCTATAATAACAACAATAGTAATAATAATAATAATAATAATTCCACACTGCACAGGCAATATATGTGACTTAAAGCTATTATCACTTTTTCATAATTTCATTTTATCAAGTATTTAAGATGTAATGATAATGCCACGGACAGAGGTTTTATAAAATTTAGAACTGCTGTGTTCTACCAATACATATATTTCATTTCAAATTTTCTAAAGATAATATTTGAGGAATATCATATTAACTGTTTAAAACTATATCTGGGATTTTTTGTCCTGCAGCAGTATTGTTTTTTAAAGGGGAGTATGATGAATTTCTTTTCAAGGTAACCTAAATCCATCAAGAGGAAGTGAGGAGTTGTCTTTTAATAAATAGCTGAGAAAAGAAAAAAAATATTACTTCCATTAATGCACTGGTTTGGAACTGCAGACTGCCCTGAGTGTCTCTTACATGAAGTTTGCTGACAGCCTGGCTTCCCTACATTCTGTTTTGTAGATTCCCTTAAAAGTTATCCACAGACCCTCAGAGTGCCCATCACAGGTCACACACACAAAATTAAATCACTTTATGGATCATCTTGAAGCAGATGTTCTCAGATGTTTGTTTGCACTCAGAGCCATGCTTGCACACCAACATGGGAGAGAAAAACTGCACAGATATATAAATGCCCTCATTTGGTGTCTTTTTTACACCATCTTTTTAAGGACACATTGACAGTCTGCTTCTTAAATCAGCACAGAAGTTGCAACCCCAGCACCGTGGGACTTTGTTATATCTGTGCCCTCCATCTGTAGCACTTCCCTCCTGCTCCTGAGCACTGCCATGGCTCTTATCCTGTTGCCTCTAAGTCCCACCTACATCATCTTTTCTCAACTCAGTAGCTGGAGGCAGCTACACTTCCTCAGGCTTATTTTCAGAGATTCTGCTTTTTTTTTTTCTTTGATTCCTAATCAGGCATCCAGGGCTTTTGGGGTTGGTTTTTTTTTTTGGTAAGGGAAAAGCAAACACAGCCAGAGCAAAGTCAGAGCTACAAAATTCGTAAACAGGATACAGATGACAGCAAAACACCTCTCTGTGGTTTCACATTTTATTCTGAAGAGCAGACAAACAAAGTGGATTTACAGCTCTAAAATTTATGAGGCTTTGCAGAGCCAGGGTGTTGATAAGAGGCTATGTGCAACCTTGGTGAGCAGCTCTTATTTTTGGCCAACATTTCCAAAACAAGGGAAGAGGAGATATTTCAGTCTGGTCTTGTCTTAGTCAAGCCCCAGTCTCTCTGCTCCATTTGCTGAAGCTGTCCCCACACCACAGCAGCCTCCTCCTCCTACTGAATTTTACCAGCTGGGTCATTAGATCATTAGTTAGCCCTTCAGATCCCACTTTTTCAGTATTCCCTTCTAGAAAGTGATGCAAACTTTAAAAAAAAAAAGATGAAAGTTTCCAGGGGTGAATGAGCTTTGGTGACTCAAGAGAGAGCCCATCCTTGTTGCCTGAATTAAGTTATGATCAACTCCAAGAAAAAGAAAAAGGGGGGAATGCTTTGATGTCCCCGATGTCTTCCCTGAGGTTAAAGATCAGGGCTCACGTATCTCCAGCTGAGTGCCTAAGTCCTGAAACCAACAGTTTCCATGTGATCCGGGCATTCTTTTCATTGTCTGTGTGCTTTGTTGAATTTAAGGTCAGTTAGGAGGATAAACTTGGGGCTTCCACAGCCCCTATTATTTCCTCTGGGAACTTGAAAGATCTAAGTCTGGAAATCACTTGAAGCATCAAGGATAGTTTGCCCTTTTCAAAGGAGTGCTACTCCTTGTCTCTGCCGCTCACTGTGTGACAAGTCACTTCAGACATCCCTGTCACCAGCCCCCCCTGCTCCGTGGTGATTACACTCCCCGAGGTTTTGGGGACAAGGTTTTCTCTTTATCTGTGTTTGTAGAGCGGAGGCCTCATCTCTAGTCCTGTAGGTAATACAAGGACCATAATACTAATCCTAAAACAATCAGAGGAGTGTCCAATGGAGAGATCTGTCTGCACCTGAAGATGGAAGATAGTCTACTTACTCTTCTTTTTTTTCTGTTTTCTTTTTTTTTTTTTCCTCCTAGGTTCTATCTTTGGTTTTACTGAATTCAGACTAGGTCTGTAGGTCACTTTATCCAGGTCTTTTTTTATTTCCCCACAAACTTTCCCTAGCCCCAGTTATTTTTCTTCTCATTGTCTGGATTTCTCTGAAATCACAGAAGAAAAAAAAAGGGTAACAAATCTTGCCAGCCTCACAAAAGTAAACTCCCTAGCCCAAAGTCTTACTTTATACCTGCAGGAATTCTTAATAAAAACTCCTCGTTTAGAGGACTTTTTAGTGTCCAGTAACTTAAAAAAAATGTATTTATATGCAAAAATTAGCATCAAATGGAAAGCTGAATTTCTGTCTGAAAGCACTCTATTTTTTGTACAGCTACAGAACAACATGAAGAGAATACAAGTAAAATACAAGCAATAGTATATGCTTTCTACTTTGTCCATTTTGTTAGTCTGACAGCATTTCACAATCACTCCTTTGTCCTTTTCCATGTTAGGATGGCGAAGAGCTGGGCAAAATGTTTACAGTGACAAACAAGAAAGAGGAACAGAGCAAGGAAACTCACATGCAAAATGCAGAAGCTGTGAAAAAGCCTCCATATTTAATTAAAAGCACATTACGTGAACCTGACTCCAAACTTTCGGAAATCAGGGTCAGAAACGCACAGCATCCAGCGGCGCTGGTACTAGGCGAGGGATTTATTCACTATCAGATGGTTTTGGTGTTTTTTCGTCTGTTTTGGGGGGCGAACCCCGGCCCCACAGGGCAGCAGCGTCCCCCAGGACACCCAGACCCTTCAGAGCACCCGATCCCCCCCAAGATTTCCTTCTGGGCATCCAAGACCCTCAAAGCACCCAAACCCCCAGGCCATCCAGACCCCAGAGCAAAACCATCTCCCCAGGGCATGAGGATTTCCTCCAGGACACCCAGACCCCCATGGCACCCGAACCCCTCAGGGCACCCGGTTTTCCCCCAGGGCATCCAGACCTCCAGAACACCCTCAGGAACATCCGCGCCCGCTGAGGGCATCCCTCTCTCCCCAGGGCGCCCGCTTCCCTCCAGAGCTCCCGGACCCACAAAAGCATCCTCTCCACCCAAGAAGACCCGGTTCCCCCAGGGCATTCGGACCCCTCAGAGTACCTGGATTCCTTCTAGACCACCCGGACCCCCCAGGGCACCCAGCCCGACCCCCGGACCTGCCCAGCCCGCCGTGCCCGCGCCCCCCACTCCCCAGCACCACCTCTACCTGGAGAAGAGCACGGCGCCGCCGGCCGCGGGGTCGTGCCTGAGGAGCCACAGCGCTCGCAGGGCCATG
>JBBMKD010000216.1:58009581-58054475 GCA_037834095.1 Argya squamiceps
CGGGCGGGCGGCGCTGGCCGGGCCGGCTCGCTGAAGGGGATGCGGCGGCCTCTCCCCCGGGGAAGAGCGGACGGTGTGTGGGGCTGGGGAAAGCGGGGGAGCTCCGGTGCCTCCCCGTGGGATGCGGTGCCCACCTCGCCCCGCTGCAGGGCCTCCCTTCCCGGCCGGCTCCCGAGTGGTGCCGGCAGCGGACGGGTGACAGGGCCACGCCAGGCCCGGCGCCGCGCTCCTTCTGCCGGGCGCGCCCCATCGCCTGACCCCGGCAAGGCGGTGTCAGTGGGGCTGGGATGGAATAAGGAAATGGCTTTGCCCTCCCTTTACCCGCGGTGGAAGCGAGGCACGGAAGGAGAATAGCTGAGCCAAGGCCACGCAGGAGCAGGGCAGGAATGGCAGGAGTCTGTCAGATTCTTCCCGTGGAATTACAGAATGCCCAAAGTTGGAAGAGACGCGCGAGGATCATCTCCCTCCTGAAGGGAGCCTGCAGGAAAGATGGATAGGGGGCACTTTTTACAGGAGTGTGTTGTGACAGGACAGGGGGAATGGCTTCGAAATGAAAGAGGTGTAGGTTAGATATTAGGAAGAATAATGTCACCCTCTCGACTGGAGGGTGGTGAGGCTCTGGCACAGAGGAGCTGTGGCTGCTCCATCCCTGGCAGTGTCCAAGGCCAGGCTGGATGGGGCTTGGAGCAACCTGGGGTAGTGGAAGGGGATTGGAATTGTATGGGGTTTTTAGAACTGGATGGATGATCTTTGAGGTCTGTTCCAACACAAACCCTTCCTTCTGTGATTCTGTGACTGCAGCTTCTGGCCTGGACCATGAGCTCTCATGATGTGACCTGTGATAAACAAGAAGTGTGTGATGTCCCCACTTCCTCCTCACAGGGGCATGGAGTCATCCCCAGGGGTCCTGTGTTTGCTCTCCAGGTCACTCGGGAGCTGGTTGTCCTTCTGGTGCGTTGTCACTGGGACTCACTTGGCCCAGCCTTCAGGAAAGGGTTTTCCTGTTTCTCTGGAAGAAGATCCTATATCTGAGGTTTATGTAAATGCATTGTGTGCCTGTGAGTTTCTGAATCACTGTGATGGCACATGAGTGTTATGACTCAGATCTTTTGGTTTGCATAGCTTTAAAAAATAGCAGGACTAAAATCCTGTAAAATTCCTGTAGTTGGATGCCAAGTTTTGTACCCTCCCTACACCACTGTAGGAGCCCCTTGGTTTCTCAACACGATGACAGTGCCCTTCTGTTCTTTGTGGGGTGTTGACTGTGAGGTAACTCGAATATGAAAAGAAAACTGTGTGTTTTGGTTGCTTTGGGTCGTGCAGCAACGTTTTTCCATTTTGAATAGCAATAAAGATGAAATTGCAAATTAGGTGAGACTTTTCCCTGGAGAACAGATTAAGGGCTAGAAATTACGTTTTCCAACATGGAATCCAGTATTTCTGTCTCTCCTGCTTTCACTTCCCTTTCACTCCAAAGGCAGGAGAGTTTTTGTTGATGTCCACTTAATTTAATGTTGCCTACTCGGTTGGTTTGAAATTGCTGCCTTATATAAGAACATAAAAATGTGCTTGTTTTGGGAGTAGCCCTTAGCTGTCTGCTGAGGGTGGAATTTGATTACCATATTTTCACGAGTGTGTGTTCTAAAGTAAATTTCAGTACAGATATTGTATGGCAGGATCTGTGCTGAAAACAGACACAACATGGGCTGAATTCTCCCTCACGTAACTTCAAGCATAATTTAACAGTGGGTACTTCTAAACTGGCTTTTAATTTGGCTGGGTCCAGTGTAGTTTCATTTGTAAACACCAGATCAAACCGGGTTATCACCCACTTCAGGCATATCTCTTATTAAATCAGGAGTATTGAATGGATGGGATCATATTAATTCATCTGGAGCCAGAGGGGAGTTCAAAGCTGAAGAAATTGACTGTTGGGGCTCATCTGATAACAGGCAAAGGACTTGCAAATGACATTTGTAAGAGCTGAGTTTCAGCAATTTCTGCAGAACAGGATAGGAGACTTAAAATAGGAATTAGGCTGTCAGCTATGAGCAACCCTGTTATCAAGATAGCATTTAAAAAAGCAAATGTGTATGGAAGATACAAACTAAAGTAAAAACTTCTGGATCCACGGTGGAACCTGGAAAATCACATCTTAGAAAGACACTGTTAAACTTCATTTATTCCTTATAAATCAAGTAGTTTCTTTTTAGCACAACCTCTATGGAAAATTGGAAGAGAAAGCTAATTTTATTTCTCTCTTGATCAATATCTTGCACATAATATCCACTGCAGTTAATACTTCTTAAATAATACAGAACAGGATTTATGTGGTTAAAAAAAACTGAAGGAGAAGTCTCCTGTGTAAGTGTTCTTGGAAAAACAGGTATTTTCCAGGAAGGGAGCTGCAGGTGCTCTGTGTACACATGCACTCAAGGAATATTTAGAGGTGTATAGAGGCGTGATGGGTGGAGAAGGATTGGCATTAGAATATTTTTTGGTGGTTCTGAGGGATGTACATCAAATTTCCTTAATAGAAGAGGCTTGCAGAAAAACTTTGTAAATGTTTTACAAAAATGAAAAAAACACTCAAATTCATTATATGTGTGTAGGTGAATTATCTTTTAGTGTGAACATCTGGGGAAGGGAGAAATGTAGAAAATGTTACACACACACACAGAGTGTCAGTAAACCCTTTATTTAGGGTTCTTCCATACTTGGTTTTACTATCCTTGGTTTTTTTTTACATACTTGGTTTTTTTACTATCCTTGTAACCAGAGGGGTGCTCCAGCTGAATTACAGGATCTTCAGAGTTAAAACTGTGGGTTTTCATATAAAGGAGGCATCAGCAAAGAGCCCTAAGGTAACTGGGAAGCTGGAGGCCTCCCCTGAAGGGAATGTTACTGCACTGAATGACTCATTTCACCGATAATTAAATTACAAAAGGGTTCCCAAACTTTTAGATCCCGAGATGGCATAAGGAGGGAGTTTACACTTGGCACGAGAACGTGGCATTGTGGCTTTTGATGGAAAGGATTCTTGTAAAGGACATTTCACATTGTGGATCAGGAAGGACTTGGTGAAAGAGCAGAGTGACTTTAGGGAAATTGTTTTTATGTGGTATCACCCAGTTATTTTGGAAGTTTAGCCAAGGAGGCTGAGCACAACTTGGGTCAGCCTGTGGATGAGGAGTTACTGAGTGGTAAAATTTCTGCCCTGTCTATCAGTGTAACACAGTATATTTAAAAACCTTTTATCTTCCTGGTTAGAGGCTGGGCCTGACTGGGTAGGACTTAATTTATCTTTGAGGAAACAGACCTTGAAGAGGGAATATTTGTTTTTCAGCCCTTGGTTTTACTTATGAAACTAACTCTGTAATGCTGTCTTTCCCCTCCTTATTCCTGGTGACAAAGTTTCAGACATTGATGCAGTAACCAATGTAACACCTGTTGGGGTCTGTTTATTTTTTACTATTTTCATTTTTTTCAGGTTTTATCAAAAGCAGTGGTGGCATATTCAGTTGTTTCATCAAATACCACTATTAGCCAGAGCCACTCCCAAAAAAGTTGTTTCACACTTTTAGAACTGTTGCTGCTTGTCTTTTAAAAGCTTTCTGTAAAATTCCTGTGTGAATACTTTTCTTCCTGGTCTTAGGAGTGCTGATGTTACCACCTAAGCACTGCTGCTGAAGTGGTAAATACTATTTTTATTAATGATAGAAATTGGACTGTGTTTAGAGTAATTTAGTATAAACTACATGATGAAGTGTTTGAGCTGGTGTAAGTATTAGGGCTGATGTAAGTATTTATAAATGAGTCCTCTGCCTTTGGAAAATGTGTGGAGAAATAATCTTAACTCTTTACCCTTGAGCAGTGTTTTTATGGAAAAACCAGCAAATCTTATGGGAGAGACTTGTGTAACCTTGAGTTTTAGTATCACTCCTGCCCTGTTTTTGCTACTTGTGGAAATCAAATCCATCCTCTGTTTTTATGCCCTTTGTTCCTCATTTTTATCTGCTGTTTCTGCAGTTGCAGTTAGATGTTGGGTGGCATCTTGTGCTGGGTTTTTTGGGCTGGTTTTTTTGGTCAGTTCTGTGTGTGATGCCGTGGTGTGACAGAGGATTGAACAACAGTAAAACCCCCTCATTTTGCCACATAATTTTTGTGGGCAGATGGATTCTCTGCTGTGTTTTGCTGTGCAGCTGCTGGCTGGCTCTGGGTGGTGTAACCCCCCAAATCAGCTGCAGCCTTCAGGAAAATGGAATGACATTTTGGAATGGAATGGAACTTTGGAATAACAAACCACAAGCTCAGCTGCAAATAAGGTCATTTCGAGGCAGCTCTTCACAAACCTGCAGCACATTTCTTTGCAAGCAGTCTGATAATACCTAAACTTGATGTTCCAAACTCATCATACTAAAAGCAGTGTTCTCAGCAATAAATATGTAAGGGGTAATGGAGTGGTTGTCAACGCTGTACTTTTGATTATAGTAAACCTTCTAAACACTTTGAAAATGAGGTGTGAGCACCTGCTGCAGGAACGACCCTGCTGTGGCACATTGTAAAGGGTTTTTCCTCCGTGGCCAGGAGCCTTTTGTGGCAGATGAATACATTGAACGTCTGGCATGGAGAACGCCCGGGGGAGGTTCCAGAGGTGGAGAAGCTTTCGATCCCAAAAGGTAAAAATCAAACTGCACCGTGCTCAAAGTGGATGTGTCTCTAATTGTACTGGTTTGTTCCACATTTAATAACAAGCCCCTATGTGTGTCCAAGGAGGTTTTTATGTGGGAGAATTGCTAACATTTGTGACCATGAGATGAATATTCAGAACTAATTATTCAGTAATGAGAGCAGGGAAAGTCACTCTCTGATTGAGACCTTTTGAAAGAAGGAGAATTGATGTTGTTTGTGCTTGTCAGACCTGAATGTTCCTAAGTACTGGAGTTGCTGGATTCAAACGTAGTATGAGGCTTCACTGATGTGATAGTTAAGCCAATTTAATGAGTTTCTTGCTTTAGTTTCCTGAGCTGCCTTGTTTTAAGACACAATAGTTTGCAAATAAAAGGCACAAAAAGGTAGAACAGCAAGAGAGGCAGCTCTGGGGATGAGATCTCAAGATGATCTGATTTACTGAAATGTCAGAAAATTAACCTGACACAGTCAAAGGACATTTCTTCTGGAGCACTCTGGCTCTTGGGAGGCATGTGAGCAGAGAAAGGATATTTTTGGATTTGTATCAAGATGCTGAACCCTTGGCATTCAGTCTGGGGCCTGTATCCTATGCAGAGCTTTACCATGATTTAAGCAGGAAGGAGCCTGGGAATACACAACATTGTTCCCTGGAGCTCTTTCTCCATGTTTGTGCCCAGTATATACATTAGGGTAATTCATGATTTGCACCAATTCCTACTCAGTTTAACAGATTTTCTGCATTTCTGCTGTTTTGCTTGTGTGAAATTCTGTGAGGCATTTTTGGTTTTTTTAGGACAAGCAGGCAAAACCTGCGACAGTAAATATTTTTCTTGTGGCATCTTCTAGTATTTTGGCAGGGAGCCAAAATTAATATTAAAAGACAAACAGATCTTTTGGTATCTGGTTTTTTTTCTGTTTTAAGAATATGCAGGTTTTGTTTGCTAGAAAGAGTATTGGAGTCTTTATTTTCCTTCTGAAAACCTGACCAGCAGCTGCCTCTTCTGCTTCTTTCCTTTCTCAATATATTGAGCAGTGTTGCTGAATAAGTGCTGAGTTGACACAGGGAGCTATTTAAAAAACAAACCCCAGCCTGAATCAGTTTGTTAAAATTAATAGAGAGTGCCTGCATTTCTCTAGGCTTTTGTTTGAAAGAATGCTTTGTGTCACTGTTGTTTAAATTTGATTTTCAATGTACTTCTGTGAACTTAAATGTGTTCCTTGTGGTTTTCTGTGGAATCTGCTCTTGGGCTTCTGGCAAGCAGGGAGTGAAGGAAAGGAGTCACCAACATCTGCCTCAGTCCAGTTTTCTTTAACAAGTTGTGCCTTCAAGTAACTGACTGGGCTAAAAGCCTCTTCTGGCATTAAACCTGGACAGCAAAGTTCTGAAATGTTTCAGATGTTTTCAGTTCTTACCATGAGTTTTGTGGCTATGGAGGATCTGGGAATAATTCATTCCTTGACCAGTGACTGGGATGTTTAGAAAAGTAAGAGCTGAAAATATGACTGAAATGGGACAGAATGGACAAAATCAGGAAGGAGGAAGAGAGAGATGTTGAGAATGGAATGAAAAGAACAGAGGGAATTCAAGAATTCATTCAGATGTGCTGTGATTGGGAGGAGTAAAATGTGAGTCTGAAAGAAAAGTTAATGATGGGGAAGGGCAGAAAAAACCCTCTAAAATGGGTATAGGAAGAAGTGAAGCCAGTCAGAACAACATTATGAAATTATGGCTGTAATTATTATTAAAAATTACTTATTGTAATGCTGATTGCCAACTTTACAGTAACTTGTACAGTAGGGAATATTTTTCTGCTGTATCCCTTACCCTGAAGGGATGTAGTGGCCTCAGCTTTCTTTTTCCATAGGAGACTTATTTAGAGAAGATGGGGATTTGGGGTTTTCTGTATCTGTGGCAGAGCCATGTGCTTGAGTCATTGATATTTTGGTGTTCTTCCCTCTTTTGGCCCACCATAGACAGAGTTTTTATGTTGTCATAAGTGGTACACAACCAGGGCATTGTAGTTTAAAACAAAATTTTAGGAACGTAATTTTTCTAAAATATTTAATGTTATATATAATAATAGTAATAATAATATTTTCTAAAATATTTACATTTCAATTTTAAATTTGTTTATTTATTTAAATCTGCAGTCGAGAAACATTTCTAAGTTGGATCAGCCTTGTATGCAAGTTGCTTTTTTTTTTGAGGTGTTTTAAACTCTTCAGAAGACAATGTCTTTCAAACTGAAGTCTGTTTTCCTGTATTTTATTCTAAATCAGATTATTGGAAGAATTTGTAAATCATATCCAAGAATTACAGGTAATGGATGAAAGGATTCAGAGGAAGGTGGAGAAACTAGAACAACAGTGCCAGAAGGAAGCAAAGGAATTTGCCAAGAAAGTGCAAGAGCTGCAGAAAAGCAACCAGGTAAATCCAAAGGGTGGAGTCAGTGGGAAGCTGTGCAAGTTTTCAAAGCATCCTGTGCTCCTTTAACTTTCCCTGGTACAGGGTGTTGCTATTTGAGATAAGAATAAAGAGGGTTTGATGACAATTTCTCCTGTCAAAGGAGGCTCATCTGCATGTTCCATTAATGAGGGTTAGCAATGCTGAAAGTGGGGAGTCTCCACAATAATTTAAAGGCAGACACTAAACTTCATTTGGGTTGTGTGTAATTAATTAATTAATTAGCAGTTCTGAGATGGCAGCACCTGCATTCATTGGGCTTCTTCCTGAAGGAAATCTTGTGTTTCCTGAAGTCCATGAAATGGAAATCATGAGTTCAGTGTGTCTGTGTTCTCCAGGTTGCCTTCCAACATTTCCAAGAGCTGGATGAGCACATCAGCTATGTAGCAACTAAGGTCTGTCACCTTGGCGACCAGCTGGAGGGGGTAAACACGCCACGGCAGCGGGCTGTGGAGGCTCAGAAGCTGATGAAATACTTTAATGAGTTTCTGGATGGAGAGCTGAAGTCTGATGTTTTTACAAACTCTGAAAAGGTAAGAGCTGTCAGCGGGATGAAAGCGGTTCAAAGCGAGGAGCGGGGCTGCCCTAATTACAAGCTGCTACCATGACTTACCATGGTCAGACTTCAAACCACTGAGTGACTGACTTGTTAAAGTTTCATTGTTCTGAAATGTAAATGAACAGCACTGGGCTGCAGATTGCTGATAAAGCATTTGTATTCAGGGGTGCTTCATGTGGCAACGTTGGCAGTTTTCATTTTATGAAATTATCGGAGATTTGGGGAGCGCTGGGAGGGCAACTTTGGAGTGCAACACAATATCTGCCTCTTCCCTTTGAACCCCTTGCCTCAGATCCATCCTGTAAAGCAGAACCTTTCTGAATGCAACTTCTTTGTGCAGCTTTGCTCTGTTGGGTCAGTCCACTGGCCTTGGATACCTTTTTGTCACAGCATGCCTTTGGGCTTTCTATAGGCCTGTGGTTATGTCTCCACCCTTGGAATTTAGAGGAACCAGGCAGGAAAACTTCAAAGAAGTGTTGAAGCATTTTGTTTTTCTTGTGCTTCAAGAGTACGTTCATGGGGCAAATACAATCTGAGTGGTGTGACAAACAGAAATAAACTGAAGGAAAAGAATCCAGCTCTAACCAAAAGATACATTGGATTCCCAATGCCGTTTAAGTCAAGTTGTTGGTTTGCGTTCGTTTTTTGTTTTGTTTTGTTTTGTGTGTGATGTATCCTGAAGAATCATCCTTCCCTCCTTAAATTCTGTGCAGTGGTATGGTTGTAGTCAGGAAAAAAAAAATGATATGTGGAAACAGCAAAAACTTGATTTGCACATTCAGCAAAAAAAAAAATATATACTTGAAATGCAGCTCGTGGAAGACCTGAGAAGAGGTTAATAGTCACCCCCTCCCCACTGAGCTGGAGGTATCTCTCAGGGAAATGAAAAGCTAATCATTTTATATAGTTGTATTCCCAAGGAGTCACTTGCACAGTGACTTTGGATTCATGGTCTGAGGATAGATGGTAATTACCAGTTGATAGCTTGCCCTAATTCAAGAGGGAGCAGGGAAAAACTTCCCTGATTTCCAAGGGAAACAGAAAGGTTTCAGCATACTGGAAGTTCTCCTATGGACAGCCTTTCCCAGAGGTGCATAATTTTTTTCTTTTCTTTTTTTTCCTAAGGAGTAATAAAACATGCATTTTACAAATAATTATTGGCAGCATGGTGAGTAACAAAACATAAGTTTGGGAATCATGTGTTGTCTGCTCAGGAGGATCAAAGAATTCAACTTCCACTTCATTTGTAAATTAAAGTTTCATGATATGTCCTGTTGGAAAAAATTGATAGATAAATAGGGTAAACCTGGAAATTTGTAAACAAATTAATCTCTGTACACCCCCAAAGTGTAATAAGATACTCAAATCTGGAGGAAGACAAATGTAAAGGCCTTAAGTCTTGTGCCAGTCTGCAAGGAAAGGGTGTGGGAGCACAAGAATTTGTGGATACAAGTTGTCTTACTGAGGCTAATTTCAGCCAGGTGGATTCTTTAACTTCTTGCCTCCTAGCTTAAACAATAACTTGAAGAAGTGTTTGTAAAAGAATCTGCCCAGAAAAAAGCTGTTACATCTTAATGCATCTTTGTACTAAAAATATTTCTAAAGTGTGAGATGGTAACAAATATTCTTAAATGTGAAACCTTAGTGCTTTATCAGTGTCTTCTGATCTTCAAACTGCTGGGGGTTTTAGAGAATGCTATGGAGGATGTTGTGATTTTTTTTGTGCTCTGCCAGCCCTCACAAGTGTGGACTTTTCTTTGAGACATTGAGGGGATACTGTGAAAGGAGAGGCACAAAAAAGAACATAGTTATGTCCTAATTGATACTTTTCTCAATAGTGTCTGTTCTTAAAGTCTGTTGGATTCCTTTCTTTCCCTGCACTCCATTTGTTGCTTCCCACTTTCTCACAGCCATACTGAGCAATTTCTGCCTTACCTCTCTGAAGGTTTTCCTTGCATTGTGTCTTCATCCTCTGAATCCTTATCATTTCCCTTGTGCTGCCAGCTAACCTGACTTTCTCCTGCACTGAAGATTCTGGAAGTGAGCAAATCACTCCATTCAACACAATTAAACTATCAAAATGATCAGCAGCTAATTTGTTTGTCATGCAATAACATTGTCCTGCTTAATATGTTTACTATAATTCTTAATGTCCATGTTTATGTTCTGTACTTAATGTTATTTCATTATGCCTTTTCACTTGTGCATGTTTTGTGTTAAAATTCTCCCTGGCCATTATCTCTCCATGATTTTTCAATTGTTTTTTCCCACATATATTACAGCCTTTAAGTTGTATTTTACAAAATCAATATTTATTTCAGTTTTAATGGTTTGCAGAATCCTGATTCAATTAAAAATTAGAGATGTCCGGGTTCAAGCAGAAACCATGGAGAATTGATTTGTCATGGCTTCTCTTGTGCACAGAAAAAGTCCTGAATTCAGTAAAATCTAAGTTAGTTAACAGCTATTGTGTGAAGAGGAAACAAAGAAAATGTTGTGTTTGTGGGATTGCTTGGCTGGGGTTTTTTTTTGTTTGTTCTGATTTTGTAGCTTTGGTGAATAACTGCTCATGTATAGACAATTCTATAGATCCCAGTTGTTAGGTATTAATGTTGCTGCAAGCTAATAGAACTAACTGCTCTTTCATTGGATTTATTTGAGGAGTGTAGCAGCTTCTGCCTTAAGAGGCTATTGTAAGCTGACAGTTCAAAACATAAGCTGCTCTTAATAGTCAGCATGGATACACTTTGAGTGCCCCTATTTTTTGCTGAACAACCAGCCTGGTGTGATGCCTGTGCTCTCTATTCTTACCTGTGTGTCTGCTTCTATTCTTGAAAAGTTTTAATCCAGCCTGCTGTAAGTGGTGGCAGAATAGGATTTCATTGCTTCCTTCCCTCTCACTTCAGTTCCCTGGATCATCAGTAATTGGAAGAACAAGATAAACTGCATATTCTCCATGTTCTCCATTGTGTCAGCTTATAAAGCTTTTAGTCATCAAATAATTCAGGTTGCAAGAGATCTCTGAGGCCCTCAAATCCAACCATTCCCCCAGCACTGCCAAGGCCACCACTCACCCAAATCCCCAAGTGCCACATCCACGTGGCTTTGAAATCCCTCCAGGGATGGGGCCTCCACCACTGCCCTGGGCAGCTGTGCCAGGGGCAACCCTTTCCATGAAAAATTTTTGCCTAACATGAATCTAAACCTTCCATGGGACAACTTGAGGCTGTTTCCTCTTGTCCTGTCCCTGTTCCCTGGGAGCAGAGCCTGATCCCCCCCATCAGGAGTTGTGCAGAGCCACAAGGTCCCCCTGAGCCTCCTTTTCTCCAGGCTGAGCCCCTTTCCCAGCTCCCTCAGCTGCTCCTCATCAGATTTGTGCTCCAGCTGTGTCAGTTTTGGCCCAGCCAGCACTTCTCAAATCCACTCAAGTTCAGTTGCAACCAGCTGCCTGCCCCACACTTGGAAATTTGTGTTTTCCATCACTTTATTCAGCAGTCACTAAGCACTGCTCACATGCACTTCCTGTGCTGACTGATGGTGGAAGAATAATTGATAAAAGGTTCTGCTGCCCAGAGCAGAGCACAGATTTGCATGCCGTGTACTCTGTTTATTAACTCTTGTATTCATGCAGCTATTCTTATTTTGTAGCTGTGTAGTTACCTGACTCCCATCTTGATTTTTGCTTTGGACCTCAGAGTTTATAATTTCTAGTACATCTTACATTTCTCCTTCTTTGTGAGAATGCTCTGCTTTGATCCCCTTTTTCCCCTTTCCATGCCAAGCATGGTCATGGCTTTTCTCTGGTATGAGCTGTTTGTCCAGACAGCTCCCACAGCTCCACAGACATCCCCAGTGAGAACATGTAATGTGACTTTTGCTCATATTTTGACCTATATTACTTTATGTTAAAGAAAAATACCTTAAGCATCTTAAAAGTACATATGGGAGCATGAAGGGGCTGATCTCTTCCACGGGTATGTCAACTCAACCAGCTTTAGAGATAGGAACTTTGTGTATGAAAATTGGACAGGGCAGGGGGAGGAAAGGAGCAGCCCAAAATCAGACCTTCTTTAATGACTCTGTCATGTTTTCCTCTCACCAGATTAAAGAGGCAGCTGATATTATTCAGAAACTGCATTTGATTGCCCAGGAGCTGCCTTTTGACAGGTAAAAATCTATCTGAACATCTTTTTAAGGACGTAAATCTTGGCACAGCTACGATTTGCCTGATGCTTGCCTTGTCTCTCCCCTTTTGGTGCTGTGCTTAGTGATTCATGGAGCTTTTGAGCTGGATTGTGTGCTTATTTCCCTCTCCTCTATTCTCAAATTTGTGTTCACGCACTCGTGTTGTAGGATCATCTTTACACACACATCCTAAACTGCTTAACAGACTTTTAATGGGATAATTTTGCTTTGCTGACTTAATGCTAGATTTGAATGAGATGCTTGTAGGTTTTTAGGGATATAAAGCAGGGAACTTTTCTGTCGTCTTTGTGCTGCATGTTTTCATTTTTAAGCAGAGTGCCTGCTGTTCATGATCCAGGGTGCCTGTGATTCCTCATGGGATGTGGATTTGAATTTAATCGTGCTATTTTTTTGTGTTGTTGTTAACAGGTTTTCTGAAGTAAAATCAAAGATAGCAAGTAAGTTATCTATCCAGTTCAATCCATATTGCTGTATTTGAATTGTTAAAGATGATTAAAGAAGTAAGCAATGCTGTCAGCATTAGAGTTTTTGCCTGAATTACGTAGCCTGATGGGTTTTTGTTGTTATCCCCTTTGCTCTGCAGGTAAGTACCATGATTTAGAGTGCCAGTTAATTCAAGAGTTTACCAGTGCTCAGCGCAGAGGAGAAATCTCCAGAATGAGAGAAGTAGCAGCAGTTTTGCTTCACTTTAAGGTAAAAACTGAGGGGTTTAATTTAAATACACGAATAAAACCCACCCACAGTACAATAAGTGCCTGTTTTGAGTGAGTGTATTTACATGGGCACAGCCCTGATGTCAGATAATGTGTCACTTCAGGGCTGAGCTGTTCAATCTGAAATCGAGTGCAGGGGAATGAAGGAGGCAGATGAGGGGGATTGGGGGCAGCATCAGTGGAGAACTTTCTAAAATAATCTCTCCTTGCATGGGTGTGACCTGACTTTCCTGCTGGAGAAAGAATGTTGAAAGTTGAGGTATAGATCCACATAGAGTGGTGGTAAGTGGAGCTTTGTTAGATATGTAACAAAAATGGGTTTGGAGAAGTCTATGCTTTGAATGATCTGTTTGGTTGAGGTTTTTTTAAGTAACTTTTGTTTTGTATTTTGTAACATTGTATTTCCTTTATTACATTTTGTACTGAAAGCACAAGCAACCTGCTCTAGTACTGAGTTGTTCTGCTCCTTCCACAGGGCTATTCCCACTGTGTTGATGTGTACATAAAGCAGTGTCAAGAGGTAATGCAGCCTGTTTTACATCATTTCTTTATGTACATTACATTACTGATTTATTTGGTCCTATAGATTGTTGTAAATATGTTCTAAAATATGCTTCTCAATCTCTAGGGTGCATTCCTGAGGAATGATGTCTTTGAAGATGCAGCCATTCTCTGCCAGAGAGTGAATAAACAAGTTGGAGAAATCTTTAGCAATCCAGAGACCGTGCTAGCCAAACTCATTCAAAATATCTTTGAAGTTAAACTTCAGGTATTTCAAATTTTAACATGTTGAAGTTCATTGAGGAACCTCTTAATTGAAAAATATTTTATTTAGTAATAGCAATTAATGAGGATTTACAATATTTGTAATCTTTGTGTAAGGATGTAGAATCAACTCGTTGCTCTGTAACAATTCAGACAGATAATCAAGCCCATATCAAATAAATCTGCTTGTGCTCTGAATGCAGGGTGACTGCAAATACTCAAACTCAATATGTAAAATGATTAGGGAATTGCTGTGTTCATTGGGTAATTCATGAGGTGTCATACACGAGTTTGATTTCTTCTCTATGCCCCCTACCAAGAATATGTCAGGAAAAGAACTTCTACATTTCATATCTTGGATTTGCTCATTCTTGGATTTGGGTGTCGTGTGTGAGGTTAGCATTGAATAAGTGAAAATAATTTATGTTGTGAATACTGTCTTCTAGCTAATGCAATATTTATGAAAATCTAGAATAATTGAAAATAGTAAGTTTTTCATCCTGCAAATGCACCCCACTTAAGTTCTTAAAATCAACAGCATGACTTTCCTTGCAAAAGGCAATTTCCCTGTAGACGTTGTTCTTACAGTGTAGAGATTGAGCTTGTGTTTTACCCCCAGTTTTGAGTGTCAGTTTTGAATTAATATTTTATGGTAAATAATATTTTTGTCCAAATATTCAATGATAAGAAGACTCTAAGCTTGTATCTGCTTTGTGTATGTATTATGATAAGCAAATATGTAACCATCTCCTTTGCCTGCTGTCAACTGCAGAAATGCCCTGAGGCCTCTGGTGCTTTTGATTCCTAAAGTGAGGGGAGTTTGTGTTAGTTGGTCAGACATATTTTCAAAGCCATCTGTCTTTTGTCTTTGCTCCACACATTACTGTTTTGTATTATTAAATCACTTTCTTCTACAGGTGCTTTTAACCCTCTCTGTGGATAATGCAGGAAGTGTAAATTAGAGATTTAAAGACAAAGGAGAGATTAATTTCCTTTAAGTAAGATCTGCACTTTGCAGGAAATTCCATCCAATCTAGGAGGTAGTGAGTATGACCTGTGGTTGTCAGCTGATCTTCTAACACATGTGCCAAATTTTGCAGAGTTATGTGAAGGACCAGCTGGAAGAACATAGGAAATCAGATGCAGAACAGTACCTTAAGAATCTCTATGATCTATATACAAGGTATTTATATATCAATGATGAAATTCTTGGATTGAAGCTATTGGATTATAAACAGATTTATTGTCGAGGGAAAAAAAGCCCAAAATGTAAACTTCTCCTAAAAGCTGAACATTTTTTATGTCTCTTAACCTTTACAGTGATGTGTTTCCTAAGGAAAATTTAAAATGGCCCTTATTATTTTCAATGGGTATTATGGTGATCTTCCAGAGTAATTTTAACACTGTGCAAAAGCCAGTCCTCCCCATCTCACTGGCAACTTGATTGCAGTGGTGCTGTGTGTAATTAAACATGAATTATGTGAAATTCTTTACTTAAATACAAAACTGCTCCAAGCCTTAATCACCATCAGGGTTCTGTTGTGCTGTGTACTTTACAAACATGTAATGCTGCAATTCATCCACATTCAACCTTTTCCTCTTTGTTTCTTTTTGCATAAAGAACCACTAATCTGTCGAGCAAATTGATGGAATTTAACTTGGGTACTGATAAGCAGACTTTCTTGTCTAAGCTTATCAAGGCCATTTTCATTTCCTACTTGGAGAATTACATTGAGGTGGAAATTGGCTATTTGAAAAGCAGGAGTGCCATGATTCTGCAGCGTTATTATGATTCCAAAAACCACCAGAAGAGGTCCATTGGCACTGGAGGGTAAGTTCCTTTGGGGAAGTTTGATCATTTTGAAGTGGAAGGGAGGTGGTGAGGGGAGTATTTGCCATGTGAGATGCACAGTGATGAACTGCCAAAGACCTACAGCTTTTTATAATTTGCTTTCACTTTATGTTCTGCTCAAAAAGTGTGTTGCTCTCAGTACATGTGAAATGTACTCAGTGCATGGTATTTGTACATGCTGGAAATGAAAAATACCAGTTAAATCTATGTTTCAACTTAGGATCCAGATCCACAAAAGGACTGAAGCAAAACTAAGGTACCTAAAGCATGTATATGTGTGTATCTAAAAGCATACATTTTTTTTCACCTGCCCAGGTCTTGTGGTCCCCTCCCAAGACCTAGGAAGGGGAAAAGACCATAGCAATGTCAGTGAGAAAGCTCTTAGTGAGCCCAGAAGATGCAATGGACTTAGAGAAAGGTAAAACAAGACTTCATTATCCTCAGGGTAGAAAAACTAATGAAAGAGTAGTGAGAAGTGGGATAGGAAGTGTAAAAACTTGTGTGAAGCAGAGGTGCTAAGGCTACTGCACCTTTCAAAGAGCTGCTGGGTTCAGTGTGTGAGGAATGAGGAGTGATATGGAAAAAAGCAGCAGTGAAGTAATTAATAAAAAAAGCAAAGACGAAAATTTAATTTTCTTGGGGAAAATTAAATTTATTGTAGTGTGTAACTGTATGGGTTGTTTTATGCATGGAAATGTGTCGAAGCATGCTTGACTAAATAAAGGACTGCTGAGATAATGGATGAGGATGAGAGGATTTGTGGGTGTGGATGAGATAGGAAGCTCTCATTAGTGTTTGGAAAGTGCAGTGTGACAGAGTGGATGGAGGCTAAATTTATCCACAGAGCAGAAGTGCTGTAGGATTCCAGTGAAATCAGTCACTCATCCCACAAGGGGAATAGCTGCTCCCATGTGTGAACGTGCCATTCCAGAACACAATTGACCATGGAATCAGAGGTGGTAGTTTTGCATTTAATGGCAATTTTTTTGTTTTTAAAGCTTGCAAGACTTGTCTTAATGCTTGCACATCCTAAACTGTGTCTTGGGTCCTGTTTTTTTGAGTTAACAACTAAAAGATCCTAAATTGCTGTTGAGTTTTGAGTGCTAAAATTTCCACCTGGTGAAATCCTCTTGGGGTCTGTCGTTGTTCCAGTATTCAGGACCTCAAGGAGAGACTGAGGCAACGAACAAACTTACCCCTGGGGCCAAGCATTGACACACATGGGGAAACGTTCCTGTCACAAGATGTGGTGGTTAACCTTCTGCAAGAAACCAAACAAGCTTTTGAAAGATGCCACAGGGTGAGTTTGCTTCCTGTGATCTCCCTTAGCGGTACAATTTTGTGTGTGAGATTAAGTCTCGAGCTGAAGTTTTTGGTTGAGGTGTTGTAGGAAGAGGAAAGGACATTTTCAAATTGTGTCTTGTGTTTTTCATGGAAATGGAGCCAGAGTGGAGGCTGAGGGTTTGTTTTTTTCCATGTGGATCTAGTTGTAATTTGTGAGTATTAACACTGGCTGTTTTTGGAAGCAGTGGGGGTGGTTAAACTTACTGGCTGCATTGCTTTTCTTACTAAATTAGACCCAAAACCTGAGAAACCTTTAGTGTGGTTTGCTTTTCCTATTCTAAAAATACACTGAACAGTTCAACAGTTAGTTTCCTGCCTCAAGTATAATTTCTTCATACATTAGTGAATGATCACCAAGAAAATGCTGAGAGGAATAATCTTAAATATTATTTACCTTGGTAACCCTCTACAGTTCTTTAAAGGCTTCAGTCTAACATGAAAAAGGTATTTTACTTCTGATTAAATTGCTGGGTTTACTGCCTGTCAATCATATTTGTCTGGTACTTGGTATAAATGAAAACCCTTGAAATTTAATTGCAGACTTAAATGTGATTTTTTTTTATTAGCTACACACACTGATTTCTAGGAAATTTTAATTCCTTTGACATTCTCAATGAGCTTAGGGCAGAAAAACTTCAGTTTAGATGTTTTAATATTTTATAAACTTGGTGGGGCCAAAGACAGAGCAGGGTAGAGACACAGGACTGTCACCTGCACACCCTTGGCATCACCACCTTCCTCAGGGTGAGAATCAGTGACTGTAAGACAAGCAGGTAGATAATTTTTTTTCTCAATATCATAGTTGCTAGTAGCAGTTGTTAAATTAGTGATATAAACTGGTTTTTTCCTCATGTGCACAACCTTTTGTTTCTGCCTTTCTGTTGGGATCAGATTTAATATAAATGATTTTAAAATAATTGTATTTTGAGTGGAAACCCCAATGGATCTTGGCACGTAAGGAAATTTCCAGAATTAGGCTTTTAGAATTTAGGGGTTTGTGGTCAAAGCAATTCACTGTGCAAAAGATAAGTTAGTCCCTGGCTAACTAATTGTGGTATTTATGTCACATAGCAGATGTGTGCAGGGTTCTGCCAGCTGTGACTGCTTTAGGAAAAATAAATTGCTAATTCTGATGTAGCCATGTATTGAAGCATTTCATGTTTGGGAGTTCTCTGGTGTTGGGTTTTTGAGTTTTTTGGAGGGAAAATACAGCAGAAATACTTGAGTGTTGTGTAAATTACCTGGAGTTGGAGCAGTAATCTTTCTTCCTCAAAGCTTTATAAAAAGTCTTCACCTAATTCCTTAGGAACCAAAGCTGTTTTTCCTAGGTACAAAAGCCCTGTCACGTTTTTCTTTAGAGAAGGGATTTACTGACAGGTTGCTGTCCAAAATCCCACGTTGCTTACAGCTCATCAAAGTCCAGATGCTGAGTGTAAACGTGGGCATTGCTGCACTTAATAAAAGTGTTCATGCTCCATTGACTCCAGCTGAACTGTGCTAAATGTAGCCCGGGTTCAGCTGCATTATTTTTGCTCCAGTGATAAAAGAACACAAACTGGAGGTCCAGCTAACCCAGTGTCCTGCTTCTCACTGTGGCCAGTGCCAGGAGAGTATTAAAAGAATAAAAATACAGGGTATACATTGAGTAATCTCTTCTGTGTGCATTTTCCCAGCTTCCAGTGGCAATGCAGGTTAGGTAGTTCCTGAGACTGCCTCTGGAAAACTGTTGTAAGGACTATTAATTAATATCTACTTTTATTGTAACTCTTATTAATAGAAACTGTTAGTGCTTTTGTTTATTGTAGCATCCTGTGGCAGCTTTAGTTTACCTGTAAATGCTGAAGGGTTTATTGATATTATAGGCTCTTCCTGAATAACTCGAGTAAAATTCCAATTATTCTGGAATACTTGTTACAGTTTAAGCTTATCCCCTATGCAATATCCAATAAACTTTCAAATCCATGTAGAACTGACCTTTAGGATATTTTTTTTTTTCTTTTTCTTTAAAGCTCTCTGATCCCTCTGACTTACCCAAGAATGCTTTCAGAATTTTTTCTATGCTTGTAGAGTTCTTATGTACTGAACACATCGATTATGCATTGGAAACAGGCCTTGCTGGTGAGTACAGTATTTCCTGAGCATTTCATCTCCTTGGCCTTTCTGTGCACATGATCTTGGCTGTGCCTTATTGATTGGCCTTGTTCAGGATGTGTTGGTTGAATTAAATCTGTTTTTTTGTGTTTGGGGGGTCGACATTTAGTGGCTTCTGAGGTGTAACTTTCATTTGGGGAATTGATGCACAGATGGAAATGTGCTTCTGTCTTTAGAAACATTTTTATCACAGAAATTGGGACATCCTTTATATTCTGTGTCATAACAGGAGAATATTTTGCATTAAATCTTAATGATTATAGGAATTCTGTGCTTGTTTGTATATTTGTGTGCTTAGAGTGACAGTAAATAAGAAAACTGTTTAAAGAAGTTAAAATCTTGATAGTGAGAACCTGTCTTGTAAGACACCATCAGACTCACATTCTGAAGGAGTTTTTAAATTGCTCTGTTTTGCTTTCAGAAATGTGATCAGTAAGGTATTTCTGTGTTTATGCTTGTTACCAATATAAGCTAGGAGAAGAATTCTATATATGGCACCGTGGTAAATTTTTGAAACTCTAAGCCTGTGACTTAAGCATTCATGGAAGAAATCTGCATATTTAAAAAGTCATCATGCTAATTATAAGAACTGCATATCGTTACAATTCTAATGAAACCTTCTTTGCTTTAGGCATTCCCTCTTCTGATTCAAAGAATGCAAATCTTTATTTCTTGGATGTTGTCCACCAGGCCAATACTATTTTCCATTTATTTGACAAGCAGTTCAATGATCATCTGATGCCATTGATCAGGTACCTTTGTTTTGATTAACATTTCCTCTGGTCTGGTTTTTTTTTTGGTGAAGGAAGCAATTTTTTCTTCATTCCTCCTTTCTATTAAGAGTAGTTTATGCTTGGAGTAGTTCAACTTGATATTGTGGAAGATAAAATACTCTTGTGGGAGGGGGAAGAAGGGAAGTTTAAACAAATTGGTTCCTTTGGAAACAAATGGGAGAGGGTGAGCCCCAGGAATATTGATAGGAAGGAAAGACATGTTGTTCCTTGGAGATTTTGCTGCTGGATTCCAAGTGGGACTCAGGGGGTTTGTGGCTGTGCCCTTTTCCTGCTGGGGTGGGAAATCTTCACTAGATCCTGTTGGAAGCAGCAAACCCAGCAGCCAAATTCATTTTGATATTTTAACACAGTCACACATCTTCTATACTGTTGCAGTTCTTCTCCTAAATTATCTGAATGCCTTCAGAAGAAAAAGGATATCATAGAACAAATGGAAGTGAAGCTGGATATGGGCATTGACAGGCAAGTAGAGATTAAAACTTTCTCTTAATCTTTTAAACCACACCTTTGTGATATATGTTAACTGGCCTTTTAAGTATGAATTATTCCTGAACTCAATATTGATATTTTAAGGGTTTTTTTAAACAGATACTTTATTGTGCACAGGAAATTTAGATTTTGTGTGGTTAGAGGGTCATGTTTTCCATGGCAGATTTCTGACCCATAAATGCTTCTAGAAGGATGTTGAAAAATTTTGCTTATGTTGAAAGAGTGCAATAATTCACTGTTGCCTTATTGTCTCAAACTGGTGTTTTTCTACTTTGAAAGAGGGAGAAATGATGATTGAAATAGGTTAAACACTTGCAGGATTTCTATTAGGAGCAAGGTTTGACAAAAATAGGTTAAATGATTTGCTGGGATCTGTGCAGTGCTATGGATTAGACCGACTCGTGGAAGTCTGGAGACCTGGAATAATTTTGATTCTGACATTGACTTGCTTTGAGGTTGTGACTCATTTAATCTTTTTTCTATTTCTCAGAATAAAAATGAGGGGATAGCTATAAAAATTGCAAATTAAAATCACAGCTGTTTTGCAGCAGAGGAAAATAATAAACTAACGAGCTTAATATTAGGAAATGGAGCTGTTGTGTGATGCCCTACTTTTGGTTTGGTGTATTATTTTTTGCAAGTGCAAGGAGAAAGGTGAAAATAAGGGATGTAAGGTGGCAATTGAGATTTTAGCTGCTCCTGCTGCAGGTGACCTTAGAGGTTTAAACACAAAGTTGGAAATACTTGAAGCACTGAGGCCATAAGCTTAGATCTAGACAGATACAGGTCAGACATCAGTATTACAATGGTTTGTATCTGTTTGTGTTAAATAATTCATCCCTTAAAGGCTTAGGAGAACAAGTTCTTGTCAGAAGACAGTACATTCAAAGGTTTGTGGATGAGGAATTCAAAAAAAATTTGTTTCAGCACATAAAAAAAGAGAGATTAGTTTTGAGATGATCATTACATGTAAATTGTGTTTGTGGGGCTGTTTCATGCTGCTTTGTGGTGCCACTGATGCTGTTGAGAATTGATTGTCTTGCTTAAAGAAATGAGTTTAAAAAATAAAGCAAATTTTTGAAACATTGATGGTTTCAGCTTTATCCAATCTGGAAAAGTCCAAGTGCAGCTTCTTGAAAACCATTCACAGCAATTACCTACCTCAGTAAAAGTGATTTATTAGCCAAACAGAATTAGTTCAACTGGCTTTCTCTCAGTATATGTTTTGTGTAAACAGCCTTCTGGGAGTATTATTTCCAAATGGAGATTGTGGAGAATGCAAGATATTATTTCTTTAAATTTCTGTTGGTGTGTGAACTGTGGAACAAAGTAAATCTGAAATACAAGCCTGAGCTCTACATGTAGGAAAAAAAGGTGTTTTTTTTCCCCTCTCTGGTATTCTTCTCTACCCCACCCCAGCTTGAAGCCTTCAAGGCCTGGAATGTCCTTGACAGTTTTCTTTGGGGAGGTGGAGGGGATGAGGGGGGTGGAGGAAAGGGGAGGAGAAGAGAGGCAGAACAGGGGATGTTCCTGGCCAAGGTGGGCCAGGAGGGGTTTGCAGCCTCTGTCACCTGCTTTGCTGTTTGACCTTTGCTTTGGATTCAAAGGAAGGCAGGGCCTTGACCTTAGATAATGTTCTAAACAGCTAAATCCTATAAAGGAGAAATAATTGATACTGTAAAACTCCATTAGATTCCTGGGAACAAGAGAAATACCAAGCTCTGGCAAAGGGAGAAGTTTCTTCTTCCCTCTCACTCTTCCTTCATTTTCCAAGTGTTTTCTGATGCTTGCTTCTGACTAATATGGAATGTGATCTAATTCTGCTCAACTGCTTGGAATGCTTCCTTTGGATTCTCTCTGTGTTGAAGGATGCTATCCAATTTCTCTGAAGAGCTGGATTTGAATGGATTACCTCACAATTAATGTGTCCCCTTTAAAAGTAGCAGGCTGCATGCTCTGCTCCCAGACACTGAACTTGGAGGAAAGAGTTTTTAGGGTTTTTTTTTGGCTGATGCTCTTTCTTCTAGCTGCTTACATAAAATCAAGCAGATCTTCTCTATAGAAAAATGTTAGATGCTGGGTTTTTTTCCCCTCGTTGCTTTGTGCTGCTTAGTTTTATCCAGAATAATGTCAGTAGATATAAATATGAAAGTCAAGGAAATGAAAAAGTTCCCCTCAAAACTCAATCTGTATTTGTAACCTTAAAGGACACTGAATTGTATGATTGGACAGATGAAGCACATCTTGGCTGCAGAGCAAAAGAAGACAGATTTCAAACCAGAAGATGAAAACAATGTTCTGATTCAATACACAAATGTAAGTAAGCAAAGTCCCAGCCCATGAGTGTTATCAGGTACAAGATGCTCCTTCCCAAACTCCTGTTAGACAACATGTACATTTACTTAATTTACTTCCATTTTGCACCAAGCACCTCCAAACTCTGTTGTGGACTATTTTCTCAAGCTGAAAAGGAACAGGAGTAGTTTTTATCTGGTGTCAGACACAAATCAGTGGGTGCTGGAGGAACTGGCACATTCTTTCCCCTCCCAAGAGGCCCAAATTTGGGAACAAGGCTTTTAGCTGTTAATTAGCTTTAAGCTATCAGTTTCAGAAAATCAATTTTCAGGTGCTCTCCACTTGCTGGGTGCTTTTTCCTCTCAGAATGGCAAAGTATCACAGGTACAGCAGGAACATTTTGCTGCACAGTGATGTCTCTGCAGTGAGTGTGTCTGAATCCCAGCTTAGGGGCTGCTGGGGTGGCTCCCATTAGGGAAAAAGGCAGGGAGGAGTAGGGAACAAACTCTGGGAAGAAGTGAGAGCATTCCCTGAGTGCCTGCAGCCAGGTGGGAATGGGAGAAGTGCAGCTGTAGGACACAGAGTGTGGTACTCTGTGGGAAGGGTGAAAATCCCTGTATGGCTGTTAATTTGGATTTATAACTGTAACTCACAAGAGGCTTTTAATTGTGCACCCCTTCGGTGGATGACTGAATTAAAAATCCAAATTAAAATGTTCTATTCTGAACTGTTATAAACTATAACATAATTGACTATTTTCTTGCATCCATCTTTCCACTTGCATTTTTGTGGCAAATAAAAAATGTGGAAAATTGTTAATTGGAGATTAAACTTTTGCAACACATCACTGAGATTAACCAAAGCTAGCAGCTGATGTTCAAGTTATGATGTGGAAGAAAGCAGATTACCTAATTCTTACCTACTTCTTTTTATTTTTATTCATCTAGGCTTGTGTTAAAGTCTGTGGCTATGTCAGAAAACAGGTGGAAAAGATCAGGAATTCCATGGATGGTAAGAACGTGGACACGGTTCTGATGGAGCTCGGGGTTCGTTTCCATCGCCTCATCTACGAGCACCTACAGCAATATTCCTACAGCTGCATGGGAGGAATGCTGGCCATTTGTGATGTGGCTGAGTACAGGAAGTGTGCCAAAGACTTCAAGGTGAGCCTGGCCATGAGGTGGGAGTGATGGTTGTAAATCCTCTCCTGGGAGGAAGAGTTTTGAAGATGTAGATGGATATTTTATTATAACACTTCAAGCAGTTCTAATTATTTCAGTTTTTTTTCCTTTGTTTTCCTCTTGCCCACAGATTGCGCTGGTCTTACAGCTCTTTGATACCCTGCATGCACTTTGCAACCTTCTGGTTGTAGCCCCAGATAATTTGAAGCAGGTTTGCTCAGGAGAACAACTTGCTAACCTGGACAAGAACATCCTTCACTCCTTTGTCCAGCTGCGTGTCGACTACAGGTCTGCTCGTCTGGCTCGCCACTTCAGCTGAGAGCATGGCAGGAAACCTTGCACCTTTGGGCAGCCTCAGTTGTTAGAAAGCACAGGGAATTATTTCTTACCACCCATGGGTGTAACTTTTGTGGGACAGTGACTGTTCAGGATAAAGCAGCAGCCATATTTGAACCTGACCATGTAGAAGGCGAGCGGGTAAAAATCTGGATGATGTTTCATGTTAGCTCAAGTTCTCCCAGTGAAGAATTTCACAAATCTACTTGCTACTGATTTTTTTTTTTTAATAATTGGAGACATATTGGTGTAGGAGAGCAAATGGTGCATTGAAAGTATTTTAGTCTTCAATATTGAATTATCAGATACCATTTGTTAGACTTGAACTACAGAGCATAGCGTAGGTAATGAATTACATAGAATAGACCAGTGTAAAAACATTCTTCATCAATTTTAATGACTTAGACTTCAGCACAGCTAATCATAATCAAATTATCTTTGATTGGTGTTTCTAAGTCATTTCTTTCATTTAAAATGTTATCCTGCTCAATGTAATTTCTTGCTCTAATTAATTAGCTTGGAATTTCTTTGAGATGTAGGAGTAAAACACTATCCCAGAAAGACATAATTTATTCATTGTGTAGCATTCTAAACAGAACTAAAGTGGTGAAAAGTTTTGGGATTTTTTTTATTTTTATTATTTTTGGTTCTTTGGCTTTGGGTTTTTTTACATAATAGTCAAAGGCCCACTGGAATGTACTGGCATTGTATGATCTGACATTATTGTTTGTGTTTGATACCAGCACACTGAATTTTATATATGCTCCTGAAGTAAATGCAGCTGCCTTGCCTAAGGCATCCTTATTACAAGTCAAGGTGCCCGTTGTTGGGTTACTATAAAAGAACTTTTTCTCTTGTCTTATTTTGTATGTAAATAAATTAAAATCCTAACAAAGTGAAAGGATAAAATGTAGCCCAGTTTTTCCTGAGTGGCAGGAATGGCTCCAGCAGAAACCTAGAGTGACAAATTCTCATGCTGAAGAGAATTGATCCTCAGTGCCTGAGCAATATAAAATGTTGAAGTGTGTGCAAGCTGCTCTTCCACTGATCATAACTTTGATGTTGGACAGAGGCTACTCTGTGTCTCTTGTGCTCCAGGGTTTATTCAGGAGGTCCTGACATGGACCCACAGTGTGCATACAGGGAACTGAAGCAACATCTGGGGTGGCTTTTCCACAAGCAGCTGGAAATTGCTGTAAATAGACATTTTTTTTTCAGAGTGGGCTCTTGTGGAAACCAGGTTGAAACTGCAGTGGAATAAATCCTTTCTAACATGTTCATTCTACTGTGGGCTCAGCACATTATGGAAACTTTTGTCTCCCACCTCCAGAGCAGCATTTCTGTCCATTCACTTTATGAGTTGGTCAAAGAATTTTTTTTTTATCTTTTCTGTTAATGAATTCCCAGGTGGGGTCAATATTGACCAGACTTGTTGGAACTTCTCTTGCTTAGCTGGGGTTCTCCTGCATCATTTTGGATTTAGGGGAGCATTCTGTTGGTAAACAAGGGAATGGATGCCAGCCTGGCTGACAGGATCCAAGGAGTCTGGCTGGGCTGCTCTGCTCTGTTCCTTGGCCATGGCAAAGCCACAAAGGGGTTTGGACACTGGAGGAGGCACCTGCTTGTACTGCTGCCATTTTTGTTCCAAAAGCTCTGATGTGAATTCAGATGATACCTCTCTGTTACCTCTGTAACTGAAAGCCAACGATTTTAAGGCTGTGGTTTTATGAACCAATACAAAACCTTTCTACATAAAACAAAATAAATAAAAGTGTCAATTTGCTATCACTTCAGAACAGTGAACATCGTCTTGAGATTGCAGATCACAGAAGTGCTTCAGAATTTGTTGTATGACTGTTTGAATTTTTTTTAAGGTTGTATGAAATGTATTTACCATACCCCTTGCTTTATTAGCTGTGTTTTCCATGCATATGCTCAGTGCAATATTTCCATTATGCCTGTTAACAGGAGGCAGCAAAAAGTAGGTGAACACTTAGATATGTAAACTCTTCCTCAATAAAAAGAATTCCTTCCAGATACTTTTTTTCATTTCGTTTCCATGTTCCTCAAAGATATTTATACTCAATTGTATAAGCCCTTCTATTAAAAAAAAAAAAATAAAAGTAATTTTACTGACCAAATTTATCACTGGTGTGAGCTTTCTCCTTCCTTTAAAAGACCTCCCTGTGCACACACTATTTCTGGAGAAGGCTGCATTGTCAGTAAGTTTATTTTATAATACAAGTTGGATTGGGATGGGGTGGAGGAACTATAATTTTCACACATTTCTAAGTTTACAGCTTTTATAGCATATAATTTAGAAAAATATTTCCAGTGGCTTATGAATGCAATAAAATAGTATCTAAAATATAAATATGCCTTTTAATGTTCATATAATGAATTAAAGTATTGCCTGTCTAATGTTCCCTCCTACAACACAAGCATTTATTTATCAGGCTGGCAGCCAAACCTGGGAGGGGGAGAGAGAGTGTGTGTGTGTAATTATGTTGTCTACAATTGGTGAAAATGGCTTTGCAGTAAACTGTTGTAGGCTGGAAAAGAACCTTTTTCCAAGTCCTGTAATTTATTGAGGTCATTTGCTATTTTGTTCTGTTTGTGGTATGCACAGAGGGCAGGAAGGAATTCTGTAACAATCCTTCACAAATAATGCAAAAAAAATGGGGGAAGAGCAGTGCTGGGAAATATAAGATAGAGAAATAGAGGGTAAGAAGTGAAGAAGACATGAACTAGAAAGGGATATGGAGAAGGAGCAGTTTTAAATGAAGAAGCACATGAAGGAGGAGGTTAAAATAGGAATGATGGAAACCTGACTCAGACATCAACCTGGGAGAAAAAGCAGGATTGGGATTGAATTCCCACAGCTGTGTCCCACCCTGAAATGAAATCAGCCTCCAGAGAAGGGGGGCTGGCTAAAACACTTGGCTGTGGAGACTTGGATTCAACAGGAGGAGAATCCAAACCCCAGTGAGTGACTGCTGTGAGGGGCAGGTGGTGATGTGTGAGTCTGCAAGGACTGGAAATGCATCAGCAAGGTGCAGCCTCAGTGGAGGGAAGGAGAATTTGCCAGAGCTGAGCTTGTGATTCTCTTGGAAGACCACAATGGGCTGGGGGAAGGTGAGTGACTGCTGGATTTGAGGGTGGTGTGATGTTGGCAGAGAGCAAGTCAGGCTGTCCTGGCTATGGTGAGAGGACTGGGGTTGGATTTGGAGCTTGGTTTTATTTTCCTCTTCACAAATTTGTTTTAATTTATTGCTGGTGTGATGGAGTGTTGCCTGAATTAACTGCTCTGATTCTGTAGGAGATTTTGTGTCTTGCAAAGTGCTTTGGTGAGGGTGAGATCCTTGAGCCCTTTCCTGGGTTGGGTGCACCTTGTTCTGTCCTTCAAAACACAAAGTTCCAGGTTTCTCAATCCAATGGCAGTAAATAACATTCCCAGTTCTGGATGTCATGACAAACTCCAGAGCAGGAGTTGGCTCTTTGGATTAAGTTTTCATGGCAATAACTGTCTTAATTCAGATTAACACTTGACTTGAACCACTCCTGGGCAGGGAAACCAGTTTGAGGCTATGATTTTTTCTGTACAAATGAAGCAGCTATCTTGTCTAATTGCTTGTCTAACTTTAAATGCTGGCAGCAGCCCTTACCCTTTGCCCTTCTTGTGCCAGGAGCAGCAGGGAGGACAAGCCAGCCACCAGCTCTCTTCTAGAGGACAACAAAAAGGTAGGAGCACTTTACCTGTCCTAATGTTCTGCTGGATTTTGCCTTCTGGACATTATTTCCTCCCCATCACATCCTCTGTGGCAGCTGTAAATGGAGACAGATTTCTGTTTTGCTTCTGCATCAAGGCTGCATACTGTAGACTTTTTTTTCCTTTCCTGGTGTTTCTACACCTGTTTTAAGGAGGGGAGGGAGGCAGATTTCTTGCCCAGTTATGTTCAGTGCTTTGCTTGTCTTTTTCCTCCTCCATTCTAATTTCTTTTGGTGGTGGGAGATTTCTCTACCACATCTTCTGCTTATCTTGCAGTGGGGAAGCAGCTGTGTTTGCCTGTCGTCTTTTCTCTTGTGTGGGGCACAGCCCTGTGTCAATACACCCCTCAATGTGTGTGGAAACCTTGGTTTCTACTTTTATTCTATTAGCTTTATGTCCCTATGCCCTGTTTTCCTTTCAGATCTCAGGACTGCACTATCCCTTCCCCTCTGTTACCACTTTGCCAGAGAGGGAAATATCTTTAACTTTGCAGTGTGGCTTCTTGGAGACCCTTACATATTATCTGGTGCTTCTTCATCCACGTGAGATGGAAAAGTGTAGCTCCCTTCCCCTTTATCCCTCTACCTTCCCCAAATTCTCTCATCTCTGCAGGTCTCTGTTTCCATCTCCTCTCCCCTGACCTGTACATTATATTGAAACTTCATGTAAGGGGCCAACCATGGGGGAAAAACTGTCAGATATCTCAGCTTTAACCTTTAGTTCACGTGCCAGGAAAGGAACATAAAATGCAAAGTTGAGCCATTTCTGAAGAGTATCTTTGAGATCAGCTTAAATCAAAATTACTTGTTTTGATATTTGATTGAAGTTTTCTTGGTTATTTATTTGTAACTTCGGATCATCCTGATATGGGATGAAGCTAAATCTGAGGCTTGCTTGTAGCAGTCCCAAACCCTGCGCATCTGCACTGCTGTTTTTTCTCTGTGGAGTGAGAAGACCTTGGAGCTGAGGCTGGAACACAGGCTATGGCAATTCCCACCCATTCCCAATTCCCATGCCTTGCCTGTCCTGGTCCCAGCTGAGCAGCTCATCCCTGCTGGGAGGGGCCAGCCCCCATATTCTCTGCCTGCCCTGACCAGCCACCCCTTCAGTGAAAAGCCTTTTTCTAATATCCAGTCTCCTTGTGAGGTCAGAGTTGTTCCACCCCACTGATGTATTTGTAGATCATGTGTGACCATCTCAAGAGAGCCACAGCTGTCACTGCTGCCTTGTCCTGCTGATCTTCCAATGTGCAACATTCCTTGAAATTGGTATTTTCAGTTTTTTCTTCTTGAAGTGTTAAACCACCTCTCTCTCCTTCCACTGAACCCCAAAATCATCTGCAAGGCTCTGAATCCAGAGTGTGAAGGAAGAAGTGCTGGTTCAGGGTCGGTGGCTGCTGCTGAAGCTCCTCATGCTGTGTTTTGTTGTTCTCAGACCTGGATTTAGCAGGGAGAGAGGAGAGAACAGACTAAGAGGTGTTGGTCCTTTTCATTTGTCCCATTTGTGTGCACAGTGGGGCTTTGTAAGTTTTGAGGCTGTTTCTCCTTCCCAAAGGAGGCTTTTTGCACCACACTCTTCCCTTGAAATGGATTCACCTTAACCCCCCCTGAGATCTGTTCTCAGGGCTGCCCTTGCCCCTCTCAGCCCCTTCCCAAGGGTTTCTCCTGGCACAAAGGAGCCCTGGCAGTGTCTTGGGTGTGCAGCTGCTTTTCCCTGGTGGCCAACAGTCTGCTGGGGACAGGATCTGATGTTCTATAAGGGCTTCAGCCTCATCAAGGGCCCCTCTTTGCTTCAAAAGAAAGAGACTGTGGAGAACAGATGTGTCCAGAACCAATTCCAAGCTCCAGGTGTCAGGATAAACAGGTTCAGGTTCACCTGGGCTGCAGATGATCATTGTGAACCCTCCACTGCTTTAACTGATGTTTGAGCATTGTGGAGGAGCCAGTGAACACTGAGCTTGCATTTGAAACATTTTTATAACATCCATTTAACTGTAAACAATTCATTAAAATGACTTGCTAAGTCTTAGGCAAGTGGATTTTTGAAGGTTGCTCATTTTACTTATCCACCCAAAGTCAATTTGAGTATGAATATATAACATTTTACTCATAATAGCAAACAACTTCAGAGAAGAAACATTTATTCTGGAGGCAGAGATTCAAACTAGACAGCAATGATGCATTACAAATATATAATTATTTGCACTAATATTTGAGCAGGTGGAATGGATTAGTACATGGTCAACATTGCGCTGCTGATAACATGTATTTTTCTATATTAATATGTACTGTGCAACATGTATTAAAATTGTCAATAATTCATTTTAACAGAGATAGCAATATTTATATTGCTGTGTTCTACAGACAGCAGAGTGAATTGTTAAAATGTGTAAAGCTGGACTAGATTTAACTTAACTTTGTTTCCCAGCACGTGTGGTTTTAATTTCTCATTAAGAAACAAAAAAACCACAAAAAACCAACATCTTTCAGCCTAGAAAGATTCTTGCTATTCCATGGAATTTCTTATCCAAATCTTTCCTTCTCCCTCCAGCCTGTTAGGGAAAAGCTTGAAATAAGATCTCCAAGACCCAGCCCAGCCCCTTGTAATAGGTGGATTCCTCCTGTGGATTTTCCTGAATTATATGGAGCTCAGGTGTTCTGGTTTTCTTTCTATTTTTAAAACCTATTTTGTCTTCTTCTATGTTGGTTGTTGTTTTCCCTTGTTAATTGTTCATTTTTTGAACCTTCTGAGGGTAAAGTCAGTCGGTTTAACCAGTGAATGCATCTCCTGTTATAAAGAAGAATCAAGAAGAGACATTCTGGGATAAGCAGGAAATGCTGCAAGAGGCATGAGCCACTAAGTTTTAGAGGAATATCTTAAACTGTCAGAGGGCAGGGTTAGGTTCAATATTAGGATGAAATTTACCCCTGTGGGGTGGGGAGGCCCTGGCAGAGACTGCCCAGAGAAGCTGTGGCTGCCTCATCTCTGGAAATGTTCCAGGCCAGGTTGGATGGGTCTTGGAGCAACCTGGGATAGTGGAAGGTGTCCCTGCCATGGCAGGGGGTGGAATGAGATGATATTTAAAGCCCCTTCTAACTCACATAGTTCTGTAATTTTGGATCATGTTGTCTGCCAGTGTTTCTTGACAATTTTTTTGCTCTGACATGCAGATCTGGGGTTGTATTTGGGGGAAAAATGGATTTTGCTGCTTTTTTCCTCCTGGGGAAATCTGTCTGCAGGGAGTCAACTAAATTGCAAGCAGCAGCAGTTCAAAGCAGCCAGAATCCCTGCATCCATCTGAAGACTTTAAAAGAATGTTCCTGACCAGCCAGACACAAGTTCAACTGGGCTACTGAATCTCTCCATTTGTGTACCCTTTTTTTTTTTTGTATATGTGGGGTTTTTTTTGTATATATGCTGATATATATCAATCTCAGGAGTGGCTGTGGGGATGGATTGCTCCTTCCTCTTGTCTAGGCAACTCCTTTATTCTGAAATAGCATCTTACATTTGAAAAGCTTCTTTAAAAGTGGAAAGACATCTTTCTTCAGTGTCAGAGCATCTGCCGTAAATGTCTGCATGAACTGAGCCCCCAGCTGAGACTAAAGAGAAGAAAAGTCTTGCTTAGCTGTTAAGAGTCAACTTGCTGTTTTTTTCATTTACTTTTTTCTTCCTGCAACAGTGAGGGTCTTAAATATCAATTTTGAGGCAGGACTTGAAGTCCAGGTCTTCTGAAGGAGACCAGAAATAGCTGGCTTATGTTTGCTCAACATATAGGGCACCGTGCCAAATTCACTGCTGGTGTGAGCAGCTGCAACTTTGCCAGCTTCAATGGAAATATGAATTTTTAAAAGTCCATAAGCACGTTAGACACATACCTTTGTCTTCCCACAATTAGTTTTGTTGCCTGCATAGCATGAGGCTTTCTGTAGAACATAATCCAATGCCTAAATATAGTAATTCCAATGCACTTGAGATCAATTAGATTTGTACTTTTAAACTCAGTTTTGTCTATAAAGATAATGTTATGTTGCTGAAGGGATTTGGTATTTAAAGAGTCTGAACAAGTCTAAGTGGCTCTTGGGTATTATAATTTTTATTTAGCTGCTTTTAGCCCAATCACTAATCAAATTAAAACCTACCATGACTGGTGTACAACTCAGAGCAGACAGTGGAGCATCTTTAGCTGATAGCACTTAATATTTCGATGAGAGGGGTGCTAAGGTGGTGCTTTTGTTAGAAAGAAAAGACTCCTCTTTTCTGCTAATTGAAAAATAGGTTAAAGTGACTTTGGGGACACAAAACCACGTAGGTTCAAGGTTGCAGTAGTCCCTGCAATGATGGGCAAAGGTCTTGCTGAAGGCTTTACACTGAAGGCGCTTTGCTTTAAAGGAAATGACTGTATTTGGTCTTTACAAACAACAATTCTGTAAGAATAAAGCCGCTGGTTGTGTGAAGGGAGGAGGGGCAGGGTAAGAAAGAGCTTTCAGCTTCCCTCTAGGACATTATTCCAGAAGGGACCCTCAGATCAGGAGGGACAATTCCTTGTGCAGCAGTGATAGGATCCAAACCGTGGTTTGTTTCCCTCGAGAAAGCCGGAGCCGTTCTTTGTACAACGTGTAATTCTCTCCATGTTGGTGTTTTCCATTCAGACCCACCATGTGAGGTAAGGAACAGGAAGGTGGGCAGTTTTCTGCTTTGTTTCATGGAAAAATGGTACATTTAGCAACGTGAGGGGCCAAGCTGAGAGAGAGAAGGCAGGAAATAATGATTCAATGGCAGCGCCGAGTGCTCGACTGTTCAGTCACGTGGTGAGGGCAGAAATCAGAAATGAAAGCAGAAATGTCAGCTAAAGAAGAGAGTTCACCCTGGGCTTTATTTCCAGGACTCAGTAAGGTCCTAATCAGGCTCAGGAAATGTCTACTCTTAGAATTTCCTAAGAATCTGTCAACTTGATTTAAAAAAAAAATGGCATGAGTGTCAATTGTGCTGTCACACACACCCTTACACTTGTCTCCAGCTTTGAGTTGGAGTGTACTCGCTTTTAATTGTCAGTGCCAGAAAATTGCTTCATGCCAAAAAAGACAAGGAATAGCTCTCCTTCTTGAGTATTCCCTGTACAAACAAGACCCAGAAAGAACTAGATGTGCTGAGGAAGCTATGGGAGAGTAACATAACATTTTTAAAGTTTTTGTTTAAATTCAGTGGGTAGTTATTTTTTGTATGTTGAACCGTGTGGATTCCAAGGGGAAATGGAACAGAGCCAGTTTTGTGATGGAACAAGATTGCAGAAGACAACACAGCTACTCTGCACTGCCACACAAGACAGAACTGGAGCCAAAAGAAGCAAAAGTGGAGCAGTTCCCCAGGCATGGTAACATCATGGGGGACTGATTACCAAATTCCCATTCTGTGAGTTTAAATGGGCACTGTACTCATTGTGCAGGCTCTCTGTATCATGGACTAAGAGAGAAGGGATCTGTTTCAAAGTCTGATTCAGCCTGGCGTGGAACTAAAGTAGGACAGATGATTTGCTTCCTAGAAGTCTCAGTTGCTTCATCACTTCTGAAGGAATGCAAGCCACTTGTTTAAGTCAGATAAAATGAGATGATTTAAGCCTAATGAGTAAGATAGCCTCACCTACTGGTAGATGCCAGGAAAGCCATGGCTGCTTGTTAATTTGACCCTTCAAAACCATCTGTAATGAGTTCAGCTTGTGTGCCTCACTGTATTTCATCTTCCCTGTTAACAGGAAGAACCTCGAGATGACTTTGCTTCCCTGCTAAGTCTGGTAATAGACTGGAGAGCAGAGAATTTGATAGCAGGCAAATGCTTCCTTTCTGTGTGCAGGAATTGTCCTCAAGGAAACTGCTCAGCCCCTCTGGCTGCCGTGGCAATGCTCAGGGGTTTATCTCCCCTGGCAGTGCTGTGTGAAGGAGCACGTCGGGGTGATGCAGGCATGAAAACTGCTTCCTGAATTGCTTTGATCTTGGTCTCTTTGGTGATCACAAAGCCAAGGGATGAGCCTCTCCTGGAGGAGCCATTCTGTTTTGACTGATGAAGGAAACAAGCAAATGGAGGAGCAAGAGAAAAAAAGGTTAAACTGGACAAAAGGCTTGGACTGAAATCTGAAAAACGCTTCCTTTATTTCTCCTTGCTTGACTCGAAACAACTCTTTGATTTCTTTAATCTGACACTGGCTAACTTCAAACAAAAATGAGTTTTCTTCTAGCTTGGTTCCCTTCTGCTTGGCATCTCTCTCCTTGCACACCTGCTGGTGCTTTGGCAGAGCAGAACAGGCCCCCTCTCCCCGTGCTCCCCCTGGTCCCAGCCTGAGTGGCAGCTGCTGTCTGACCGTTTGGTGGCTGGGCACTGACGCCGCTCCATCAGCTGTGCTGCAAGTTAGACAATCTACAGATGCCCCCCATCTGTTCCATCCCTGGCTCCTGGGAGGAATGGCCTTCCTCCTGTTCTCCTTCCAAGTCTCTCTCCTGATTCTTTTTTCCACGGTGAGCTTCCTTTCACAGGTGGAGTTTTGCAGTGCTGGGCCTAGTCTGAGTGGCTTCTCAGGGTTTTTGGTATTTCAGAGCTGCTCAGGCAGTGCACCTCATGTCTGCCTGCTTTCCTGCAGGGCTCTGGTTATGACCTGCCCTCAAATGTCCTCACTGCTTTCACCCTTTTGTTTTCCAGGATCCATTTCTAGCTAAGGCTTATCAGGCCATAACAGAAATAATGTCTGTTGCCCTTCCCAGTGCAGCTGAAGAATTAAGAGATTTTTTTTCCCCTGTGCAGCATGGAAGGTTATTTCCAGTCATCCTATTTGCCCTTCTCTGTGTTGTGAACTGTGAACCACAAAACATCTTTTTGCCCCATCAAGGGATCACTTGGGCTTCCTGATCCATTTATTTTTTTTTTAAACCAGTTCCCTGAGTTGGAGAGTCTCTAAAGCTGAAGGCCAGCACCAGCATCAAGGAGAAATTATTCATCTCCTTCTGAAGAAAATCCTGGGTTTGGCTGGACATCCTCCTGGATGCCCATCTCTCCCAGAGTGCTTCCATCTGACCTGCCATTCTCTTTCAACTCTGCCTTGGATCTACCTTACCTGGAGGCAGCTCTGATCCTCAGCACTCCCTCCCCTATCCTCATCCCTCCTCCCAAGCCACCACACACTCCTCAGCCAAGGCATTTTTGGCGGGATAGGCAGGAACTATTCCAAGAATAGGATCTTCACCAGTCAAACAGTTGCCTGTCATCTTGTCCCCTCCTGATTTGCAGGTAGCTTTGAGTTTCCCCGTCTGGCAACCCAGGCACAGCCTCGATGACTGAACTCAGTGTAACAGCAGAATTTGGCATGACAGCACGAGACATCACCTTTTTGCACTCTGGTACCCTGAAGGCAGGCTTCTTATCCTGCAAAATCCTGGGAATTGTGGTTGACATCAGCCCTGATGGAATGAAATAGGTGTCAGGACCAGCCCAAGGTTGCCTTGTCATGTTTAGTGTTGGGTTATTTGGATTTTGGCATCACTGTCTGCTCCTGTACCTGTTGAGGGTGTGATGTAGACTCACTGTGTCAGTTTAGAATTTGTGAGGTTAATCTTTGCTCACTTGGATTTCTCTTTAGTGTAGCCTTTGCAGGTGGAAAATTGACCTGTGGCTGTACTTAGCTGCTTGTGTTCCCAGATGTAGGATAGACACAGGATAATTCAGATTGAAAGGCACCTCAGGAAGTCACCTGGTCCTTCCACCCCCACTTTTAAAGCAGGATCAGCAGTGACTTCAGGTCATAAAGAACACAACAGCCCCAGAAGAGGTGCAGAAACTGATTTACTGACTGTGTGCATCTAAATCCTGTTTTGTCAGGGGAGGGTGTTAATTACTTTCATGGTGTTGAACACTGGAGTAAACCAAGCCTGGTTTCCTGGGGAATGATGCCCAACAGGTTCCTCTCTCTGCTCAGTGATCTGAGAGGTCTTTGCCACCCTAAATGATTCTGAACTCCTTTAAATCCCTCTGGAGCACCCTCTGTGCTGTCCCACAGGTGGATGAGTGGCTGTGTGTGCTGTGGATCCTTGTGAGACACACAGCATCTGGCACATCTCCTGTATATTAACATATGTTCTAACTGGACGCCAGTTCACACATTTCAGCTGGTCAACAGATGGGATAAACAACAAACTGCTGCTGAGCTCACTCTGCAGCCTGCCTTTGGTGATGCACTGATTTGTATTTTTGATTTTTGCATTGAACTTTTTTGCATAAAATTTATAGGGGATTTTTTTTTTAATGCCTTGGCCACTTTTGGTTAAAATGAAACTAAAGTGCCAACCTGAGAAATTAATAGAAACCTGGAGTGATTTGGGTTGGAAGGGACCTTCAAGACCATCTCATTCCAACCCCTGCCACGGGCAGGGACACCTTCCACTGTCCCAGGTTGCTCCAAACCCTGTCCAACCTGGCCTGGAACACTTCCAGGGATCCAGGGGCAGCCACAACCTCTCTGAGCAACCTGTGCCAGTCTCACCATCCTCCCAGTAAATTCAGAGAGAAGAATCAGTTTGGATGCATCCATGGCTAGATCCTGAGCTTACTTACTGGTTTCAGTTTAGGAAAAAGCTTTAGGTTTAGTCTTTAATTTAGGAAACTGTGAAGTCATTTTCCACCTGCCATCACTGACATCTCACCTGGTTTAAAGCTCAGCTGGACAACTCTGCTTCTAAGAGAGGTTCAGTCCAACACTGTCTGAGATAGTTGGGGTTTGCTTGGCCAGATGAAACGGAGACACTGAGCTCCCCATGGAAAAGTAATCCGGGGTTATTCCTGTACAGAAGTCCAAAGGCACAAATCTAAAGTCACTGGTCCCAAAGCTTGAGGGATTAATCTTTATTACAGTGTCCTGTAGCAGCACAGAGCTCAGGGTGGATTTGCTATGCAGATTTTTGCCTGAAATTCTTCATGGGAGCCTCTGGGTGCCCTCCCATATGATATTTATGTTCCTCTTGTACCAACACAAAATACAAAGAATATTCCCTAAAAGTCAAAGAATATCATGAACGAGGGGTTCATTTGGTGAACAGCAAAAGGTGGTTTTGGGGACCACATCATGCAGAAAGGGAGATGTTGTGGAGCTGCAGAGGAGCTTTGCCCTCTGGAAAGGTTCCTGTGGAAGCAGGACACTGCTGGGAATGTCTCTTTCCTCCTTTTCCATGGCCAAGTGGAATTCAGTGCTGTGTTTCTCTCCTGCTTTCTGTCCACATGGTGTGTGAGGCTTTCTTAGTCTGTCTTTCTGATTTTCAGTTTGTATAGGAATAGAAAAATACCTTTAAATCATATTTAGAGTAATAAATTCTCATTCCATGATGGAGGCAAGTAATTTTTGAAGTTCCTAAGCAAGGAGGGAAAATGTCAAATACTTCCCCAAGCATTTTAGCCACTTTTGTTCTTGATTCTCCAAGGAAAGCTTTTCCCCCCCAATACCTTTGTGAAATATGGGGGTTTTTTTGCAATGTGGCTGTCATTTGAGGTCAATACTCCAAGGAGAGAAGGTGCCTCACTCACAACCCAAGCAGAGAAATAGTTAAGCACCTTAAGCTGTGTAAGCAAAAAAAGAGGGGAAAGAAGTTGCCAACATATTTTTGACAAAAGACAGGAAAATGACAGGCTGTTTGGGGTATGCAAAAAATTTTTCCTTTCATACATATTGACAGCCAGAGGGGGGTTATTATTGAGAATATGGGTAAAGTTACTGCCAGTTTCTGCTGGTACTCATGTTTAAAAAGAAACTATGGAAACCAGGAGTAGGAATATTAATTAAGTTCAAATTTGGAATGCCTTTGCCAGGAGTGGCTGCATGAATTCAATGAAGCAGCCTGTTGGGTTGCAATTCACTATGTTGTTTGCAATTTAATAGAATGCTGAACTTTTCATAAATTAACATGTTGTTTCAATAATCTGATTAAAAGGTTATATGTTGATAAGATTAGCCTTAGCTGAGTTTTTTCCCCTTCTTGCTTAAAGAACCAGTGTATATTTTCTTTAATCAGTTTGCAGCCATAAACTGCACCTTAGGGGCAAGATCTTTGACTCCTTTAGATTTTGGGAAGTGAAGTTGGAGTCAGTGCAGCTCTGAATTTACATCAGTGAGGGTATGACCCTTGTCCCCAGGTTCTGGTGACCATCTCACTTATAAAGGTGCTCCAAAAATACTGATTTTGAAAAAAGCTTTGATTAGCTGTGAGAAATGACTTAATCCTATTTTTATGGAACAGGATGGGATGTGTGTTGTCTCTGGTAGCAGCCAAAGGAATGGAAGCACAGAATGCTGGCTAGAAATGCCTTCAAACAGAGCAAACAGGTCCTTGTTTGTGCAGACAGGTTCCCTCTCTGCCCCATTCCTTGTGTACTTTCTCTTCTGCTTGGGTCCAGTCCCACAGCTGTTCATCCATGTCCAGCTCTCCAACAGAACCTGCATGTCCAGGTACATCTGTTGGCACCACACTTGTTGGGCAGAAAAAAACCCAAAAATTACCTGAATTTTTCATCAGATAAGGAAAACCACAAACCTGGAAAATCAGGTAATCAATTATGAGAGCCACTTCTCTTAACTACTCCCATAAATTATTCCTGGTTTATGTCCCAATCCTTTGCTCAGTTCAGTGAGCTGACATACACATTCAATGTTAATGTTTGTTGACCAAATCTCTCTATCCCATGGTCTTTTCTGACAGCTAAGGAGAGACTTTCCAAGTGGCAACTCTCACTTTGCACAGGGGAAGGTGGGAAAAGTGATGGAGGGAGAGGTGTGGGACAGAGCTGACAATGTTGACTGTCTGCAGTTCAGGACAGGTGAGTTACCCAAGGGATGCTGCTCTGCTTTTAGGAGCACAATTAAATGCATTCCAGGTAATTTCCTCAAAACTCCTCACGAGGAACTCGGTGGTTCAGGGAGGCTGCCAGCCCTGTGGAAGAACAGAGAGGCTGCTCTGATTTTTAACTGCCTTACATCTTTGTGGTAAGAGCGGAGACTGCGTTCAGAAAGCACTTATTAAGCCAAAAATAACCCCCCATTTTTCAGTGAAAAGCGAGTTATAAATATAATCACAGTCAGCAGTAGATCTCAAATCTAAATTGCATGCTTTGCTGAGAGGGTTGGTTTTTTTGGTTTTTTTTTTCCCCAAGCAGAGGTGAGGAGATGGCAAAGATGCACTTCCCGGAGGCGGCAGAAGGGAGGCAGCCTTGTTTCAAGTAATGCTGCTTCTGGGCGATAATCCAAAATGCACAGTAGGCAGAAGTTAAAAGGAAGTGCTTGCTTTTAGGTTTTTAAACTATATCCCTTAATCCTGGGTGATGATTGACAATCATGATTTAGAGTATGAGGTGCCCCTTTCTAATCCGGCAAGTTTGATGTTATTTGCGTATCTAGTGTGGCTTTATTCAACTAAAAACTAAATGGGAGCCTGTGCAATTGATGCCACATTTCAGAGATGAGTCCTGGACTGGGAGTCTATTTACAGATTAGTGGATACACGGCTTCCATGGTAGTGGCCTTTTTTAATGCATGTGTGTGTGTGTCATTTAAAGGCTCCAAAAGGCAAATTTACAATTAAAATGTTTCTTGCTGGGTAAGAATACTGGTGGGAGACTTTTAACATAATTTAATTCGCCGTGAAGGGAAGCAATATACAAGATTATATTAATCCTAGTTTGATAATTATAGTAAAATAAGAATACATGTTTGTATTTAATAGTGATAAAAAAGCTATCATTTATTGGCTTTGTGTCTTTATTATAACATATGTTCTTGATCTCAGCTCCAGCAGAAATGCTTCTCCTCTTGCTGAAGTTTGCAGCAAGTGAATGGAAAATGAAGAGGACAAAACAGTTAATGAGTATTTGCCCAGGGTTTGTTTTTTTGTAAAGGTGAGCTGACACTTCTTATCTCCTGTGATCAGCAGCTTTTAAATCAATTTTGCTTAAAGAAAAGTAGTAATAAATCGTGATACATTAGAAATGGCAAAGAGAGGAAGCATCCGGGGGGGAAAAAAAGCTGGATATAACTTAAGCATGTAAAGCTTTGCAGCATCTTCTGCATTTTCTAGGGTTTACTGTTGATTTACCAAATGCAGAGCAGCTAAGATGCACACTCTTGCTGATTGAAGCTTTGCATGTATGCTTAGCATTAATCACAAGCAGCTGTGGTGGAGGGAAACCTTCTTTCTAGCCAGCCAGATTATATTAGATTAAAATGATCCATATGTAAGGTGTTGCGATACCTGCTACTGGGGCAGGAGGGAAATCACATTATACTTGCAACTAGATTAACACAGGGATTGAGCTGACAAATAATTCTCTCCTGCTTTTTTATTTTGTCATGTGGGAGAAAAAGAAAATGTTGCTAGGCCAGTGAACTGCCTCAACAGGCACAGCTCTGGGATTGTTTTGGCCACACTTGCCAGCTCCTGGAGTTGACAGAGGATCCCAGAAGAGCCTGATGCCATGGGAATAATTTATTCATTTAGATTGGAAAAGGCCTTTGAGATTATGGAATCCAACTGTTAACCCAGCACTGCCAAGCCACCACTAACCCATGTCCCCAAGTGTCACATCTAAAAAGCTTTTAAGTCCCTCCGGTGATGGGGACTCCATCACTGCCCTGGGCAGTCTGTCCAGGGCTGGGCAACTCTTTTGGTGAAGAAATTTTTTCTACTACTCTAAACCATCCTAAACCTCTCCTAAACCTCCTCTGGTGCAACTTGAAGCTATTCACCTTGTCCTATTCCTGTTCCCTGGGATCAGAGCCCAATACCCACCCCTGGCTGCCCCCTCCTGTCAGGGAACTGAGGAGTGCCAGAAGGTTCTCCCTGAGCCTCCTTTTCCCCCACAGCTCCAGTCCCTTTCCCAGCTCCATTCCCTTCTCTGGACACACTACATCCCCTCAGCATCTTTCTTATTTTGAGAGATAAAAACCTGACCCCAGGATCGGAGGTGTGACCTCACCAGTGTCCAGCACAGGGAATGGTCACTGCCCTGATCCTGCTGGACACTCTGCTCCTGGTCCAGGCCAGGTGCCATTGTCCTCTTGACCATCTGGGCACACCTGGGCTCAAGTTCAGCTGCAGTCACCAACAACCCCAGGGTCTGTCCCTCTGGGCAGTTTGCAGCCACTCTTACCCCAGCCTGGAGCTGCAGGGGTTGTTGTGACCCATGGGCAGGACCCAGCCCTTGGCCCTATTGAGTTTCACACCACAGGGCTCAGTCCATGGATGCAGCCTGTGCAGATCCCTCTGCAGAGCCACCTGAAGTGTCTGAACCCCAGCCACAGAACCCCTCTGCAGGGAGCACAGCTGCCTGTGAACCACGACAGGCCCATGGCTGGATGGGGTTGGGGGTTAAATTTTGCCTCTTGGATGTTGGGGACATTGTTGTGCTGTCCCACTGTTGGGACAATGCCCAGGGTAGCACCAGCTGGGCAAACAGGCTGCCCTGGGTGGAAACTGGTGTGCCAGACCTCATGGGACTGTGGCACCAGGAACAGGGCCTAAGCATGTGCTGTGTGCTCACAGACCTCCTCTGTGAGGGCAGAGATATTTTCCTTTTGTGGCCTGAGACTGTCAGCAGAGAAAAAATACGTGATGTTTTCTGTACTGTCCTGGAGAAACAATAGCTCAATAAAATATTGCACAGAGCTCAGGAGTGGGGAGCAGGGGGGCTGGGCTGGATTTGCATAAGGCCAGTGCAGGAATTTGGCTGCCAGTGGGGCAGGGGGAAGCAGGGGGCTATAGAATTCACTCTCTTGATCGTGAATAGCACCGGGGGCTCCACGCTGAACTACTGGGATGGAGCCATGGTGGGCCTGGGCATGCTTCCAGCACGCTCTGTCACAGAGGAAATTCCTCCCTTCAGTAGTTCTGTCTGAGCAAAGAGGACAGGGCTGGGATTCTGACTGTCTGGGACCCTTGAGGAACCCATCTATATTGTCATCTTTTTTCTTTTTTTTTTTTTTTTTTTTGTCTGATTTTTAGATTTTTTTTAAATTTTATTTTCACAGAGCCTCTAACAGGATCAGATTTGGGACAGCACAGGGCACTCTGTGAAACAAGTTGTGTTCTGGCATCCATTCATTCTTATGCTGAGATCACCTCCCTGATACCTTTCTGCATTGAGTGGGAAGCTCAGAACAGGCTCCTGCTCCCTGAAATTATAATCTGGTCTCTCATACTCTTGCAGTTCTGTGCTGTTGCCCAGTGCTGCTCTCCAAACTCATGAGCCTGCTGTTGACCCCTTCACTCAACAGCCACATGCTTTCTTTTTTCTTCTTTTTGTTTGCTCTGTACCCCTCTCTCATGGTCAATCCACTTCCTTCACCCATCTGCTGCTCAGATTTTCTTTTTCCACCTGGCTTGTGTCACCTGAGATCTGGTGGCACAAGGAGTTTGAATCCTGCCACACTCAGAGACCTGTCAGAAGAGGTGTCATTGTACCTTTCTAACATAATTTGTCATGTATTTCAGTACCATGATAGGGTCTGAAGGTTGTTTTTATGCCTGCTGAGCTGGTGTGGTCTCCAAACAAATCCATGGATGATAAAGCTCAAAGAGGCATTTATTTTACCTTTAATATTCTATACACTAATGGACTTACTTGATGTGCCCAAAATGTCTGGGTAGGAGTTTTGATGTTTCAGTTCACTTACATGTCAAAAATGCAGGGAATACTTTGGTTTATACCAGGACTTAGATGTCTGCCATTTTTTTTCTAGGCAGGGACTCCATTTTTTGTGAGATCTTGGGCTGCATCTGCAGCTGAATGCTGCAGCATCATTTTTCTGTAACTGTGCTGCAGTTGGAGGCAAAGCAAGGCAGGGACTGCAAATCACTCTCAGTAAGTCAGGAGTGGAGAGGTCTGAAAGGCATCAAGGTTTGGACTCCTGATTCCACTCAGGAATCCCTGAAAATTAAATCTGTTGAGCTCAGTTAAACCCTTTCCTGCTTAATGAGTACTCTGGGTTACCTGGAACACCTGCCAGTGAACCTCAATAACATATTCCACAGCCTATGGCTTCTTATTATCTTTCCTTGTATCCCAGAGAACGCCAGCAAGCTGTGGTGCCAAAGATCAGATGGACAACATTGGGGTAGCAGCACCATTTATGTGTGAAATCAGGAGAGCTGTGAAACCTCTGTCCCTGCAGTCACTCTCTCCTCAAGATGTGTCTTTTTCAAGCTGAAATGGTGGGGAGGGGAAAAAAACCCCAACTTTTTCTATTTGAATTTGGGCTGGTTTTAGAGATTTATCTGCCTGTAAATCTACATGTCCTCATGCCATAAATGTAATGCCAGGGCATCTTCCAGAAGGTGCAAGTGATAACTACGAGTGTCCAGAGCAACTTTTACAGGTTATGATCTCCCATGTCCAGGAATCTGATCTCTCTGTGTTGGGAAAGGCAAACTCTGTGATGGTGAACTGCTGTTTTCTCCATATGTAGGTCATAACTTGAGCAGGACTTGTCACCACTCTCAGATTAAATGCTGCTGCCATTCTTCTAGGATAACTCTGTTTTCCACCCATGTGCAAACCATCTGTTTCTTGTAAATTTGTAGATACAAACCGTGGCTGTTTGGACAATTGATGTCTTTAAAAGATGTCTTGTTCTGCACGTCTCAATGAGATTTAAAAAATCAATCAAAGCCTGAAAACTATATACTTTCCCCAACCCTAATGAATGCGTGTCTCTAAGCGAAATTGCAGCTTGCATTATATTTTGAATTAATTGGCAAACAGTTACATAAAGAGATCATATTAAGGTCTCTGAAGAAGGAAGCTGGGTTAAGAATGAGCTTTCATCTCTAAATCTGCTTTTTCTGACTTTTTAAAAGCTTGATTTGTCAAGATGTAGTTGACTTCTGTTTTGTGTATAGATTTTCTGTCTTTGTTTTTCTTTTAAACAAAACATGTCAAGGGGAAGCCAATATAACATCAAAGCACTAAAATAAAGAGCTTTAAGGGAAGGAAAAGAGAGATGTTAAGATTAGGTGAAGGAGGGAAGGCAAAGGTGTGGAGGAGATATAAATCAATAAATAAAGACATGGCAATGAACTGCTCTAATGAGACACAAGGCTAATTAAAGAAAAGGAACAGATTTAATTATTCTCAGATATTTTACAAGGCACAAGAATGAGGTTAGCTCTAATCTCAGTCCTGCTGCAACTCCAAATTATTTTTCTTTTGCTTTTTTTTAAATCTTTCCTTATGAAGGCGCTGAAAGCCTCCCTGAGTTTTGGCCTCGTGAGTCATGTGCTATTTTCCTGCTGTTCCAAGGTGCAGTAATGTTTTCCTGGCCCTGTTTTCCATTTGATGTTCAGGGAATCATGTCTGAGACCTGGGTCTCACATGTAGTCCTGGATAAACTTTATTTTAGAACTCAAATTATGGGCCACACCTTGAATTCCCATTAATCCAAACTGACCTGAAAATGAAATGCAAATAGGACAGTGGAGCTGGGGAAGGGGTTGAAGCACCAGGAGGGATTGAGGGAGCTGGGAAAGTGGCTCAGCCTGGAGAAAAGGAGGCTCTAGGGGAAGCTTCTGGCTCTGCAGAACTCCCTGGGTGCAGCCAGATGGGGGTCAGGCTCTGCTCCCAGGGAACAAGGGGCAGGACAAGAGGAAATGGCCTCAAGCTGTGCCAGAGGAGGTTTAGTTTGGACAGTAGGAAAATTCTTCACAAAAAGGGTTGTCCAGCACTGACACAGGCTACCCAGGACAGTGGTGGATCCCCTTCCCTGGAGGGACTGAAAAGTAGATGTGACACTTGGGGACATTGGGTCACTGGTGGCCTTGGCAGTGCTGAGGGAACAGCTGGATTGGATGATCTTAGGGGACTTTTCCAACCCAAAATTATTTTATGCTTCTGTCACCTCCCACTGCTAACAGTGTTACTGCTTTAAGCATGAGCTGCAAAAACCTTATCAGCCACACTGGGAGGCCTCCAGCTCTCGTGTCCACTGACAAAGGCACCAAGGCCCTCACCATGAGCTGGGGCTCTACTGGGACCCAGGGCCTGCAAGCTTGGCTTTGCAACCCCTCATTCATCAGTGCCCAAATTGGGTCAAACAGGTGGGTTGGAAGGGACCTAAAGCCCATCTTGTTCTTTCCTCTGCCCAGGGCAGGGATGCCTTCCACTCTCCCAGGCTGCTCCAAGTGCTGTCCAACCTGGCCTTGGACACTTCCAGGGATCCAGGGGCAGCACCAGCGTCTATGGGCAAACTGTGCCAGGGCATGCCCACCAT
>JBBMKD010000216.1:58055014-58102906 GCA_037834095.1 Argya squamiceps
GGCCTTGGACACTTCCAGGGATCCAGGGGCAGCCACAGCTTCTCTGGGCAACCTGTGCCAGGGCCTCCCCACCCTCAGAGTAAAGAACTTCTTCCCAATATCCCATCTAACCCTGCCCTCTGGCAGTGGAAAGTCATTCCCCCTTGTCTTGTCACTCCAGGCCCTTGTCCAAAGTCCCTCTCCCTGTCTCATGTGGGCCCCCTTCAAGAAGGACAAGGCTGCAACAAGGTCACCCCTGAACCTTCTCTTCTCCAGGCAGTCTGGAGAGGAGAATCTTCATCTGCCTTACCTGAAAAGGAAGCAGCTTTTAAGGATTAACTCAGGCCCATTCCCACTCAAAGCTGGGGGGCAGGTGGCACACAAACACAGGAGCTGCCTCTGCAGAAGTTAGTGGCAAACCTTCCATGGCCTTCCGTGGTCCAGATATTTGCTGGCCTCTTTTGCCATCACCAAAAAAAAAAAAGAACTCTGTGACAGCTTCAGCTTTCAGACATGGTGCCTTTCTCCCCCACCACATTCCTCACCCCCTCCTCCTCCTCCTCCTCCTCCTCCTCCTCCTCCTCTTTTCCAACCATTCCCCTCATCCTCCAAAGGAAACTTGTGTGTGCTCTCCTCTCGCGCCGCCTTGGCACCGCGTGAGAATCCTCGCAGCAAAAGGGAAGAAAGGGGGAAAATCCTGAAAGCCATGCTTTTCCCAGCAGGTTGGCACCACCACTCCAGCTTTCATCCACGGGAGCAGCGTGCCAATCTCACGCCAGCACAAACAGATGTGACTCTAGAGCTTTGAGTGTCCAATGAAAGGGGCATTGCTCGCTCTGAAAGCCGCCAAAATGCACCAGCCTTAGGATTTTCCATTGGGACAGGTTTTCTCAGAGCTCTGCTTCAAGGTGCCTGGGTTTGGGGTCAAATTATTTATTTCTTTCCCTTTTTCCTTTGTGCCCTGACATTATTCAACAAGGTTCAGCACACAGTTCCTGGCTCAGAAGAACATTATCAGAGCAGGTTGAGTGCATGGTGAGGCCGCTCTGTGTACACAGTGGATGGATGGGGTGAAATGCATTCCACGTGCCCTGGGAGCTCACGTGTATTGAGAACTCGTGCAACAGATAAACTGCATTTTAATTTTCACAAAACCAAGCCCGTTTTGGTGCCATTTGAGATACAGAGAGCGGTAAAATACATACGATTCCATATGCTCCGCTGAATCAGAAAAAGGAGGTGCTTAGTTGGCAAAACCACTTAATCCAGACATCTACAAGGGAAATCATGTAAGTCCAATGATGCTTAGTGGCAATGAGTGCCACTTAATAGGGATTGCAGTTCTGCTTAACTGGGACACCTCCAGATCATTTAGGAGGCTTAGCGGAACGGGGTGAACAATTTGCAGGCTGTATTCTTCCAAACACCACATCCCTTTTCCTCACATGCAAAAGAATTCCCCCAAATGGCCTGCAATGTTTGGGGTGGTATTTGCTCCTTGGGATTTTGCAAAGGCTTCCTAAGGGCTGCTCCTGGCATGACCTGTGAGGGTGGGGAGGGCTCGGCACAGGCTGCCCAGAGAAGTTGTGGCTGCCCCTGGATCCCTGCAAGTGTTCCAGGCCAGGTTGGACAGGGCTTGGAGCAACCTGGGATACTGGAAGGTGTTCCTGCTTGTGGCAGGGGGTTGGAACTGAATGATCTTGAAGGTTCCTTCCACACAAAACCATTCTGGGATTCTGTGTGTTGATACAGTGAAAAATCATTGCTTGCTCATGAGTCTGAGCTGAGAATTTTCCATAGTGGATTGACCAAATTTTTGGAAGACAACAGGATGTACTGTGATCACCTGTCCTGACACCTGGCTGATTTTAGCCAGAGAATGCAATTCTGAAGTCTTTCCATCAGGCCCATCAATGTTTGGTTGCAATACAGTTCAGCTTTTGTCATGGCAGGAGCCACAAAACTGTATCCCCTCCTCAGTGATGCCTTCCTGGTGTTCAAGTTTTGTATCAGAGATTAAATCCTTTCAGACCCAGGAGCCTTGTGCCAGGGTGAGAGAAGCAGCAGCTCTTAACTGATGAATCCTGCAGGGAAGAAATGATGTAGCTGAACAGTGTTCTTCAAGACAGGAACATTCTTGTTTGAAACATTCTGGAGGGTTTTTTGACGAACCTGGCTTGAAAAGCTGGACACACCATGATCTCCTTTGGCACTATTTCACCAGCTTTCACTTTTACTGCTTAAGGGCTCTAACAGCATTGGAAGTCCTGCTCCACAAACCAAAAGGAAAAATATATGCTGAGAAGCTATTTCCTACGTAACTTGGGATTTGGATAGACTGAACAGACAACCAAAAGCAAGTGGTGTTATCCCCATTCTATGCAGGGAAGGCTGCACCTTGGAGGGATTAAACAAGTTCTTCAAAACTCAGAAGCAGGATCAGGACTTGAACTCTCGTGACTTTGCTGCCCAGTCCCATCTTAACTGCGAGTCTCGCTCCCTCCTGAGATAAGGGATGCTCAAGGTAAGATTAGGCTCAGCCTGGGAAGAAAACCCAATGCTGAGGCGTCTGACAAGATGTTCTTGTGAATTTTTAATCGTTGGCTGTGTGGACATGTGTGTAAGGCAATAACCTGAGGAATTCTGTCCTACATTCTGGAAACTGTTGTAGCTTTGCAGCTCTTGGAATGAGTCTCCAGTGAAAAATCTGCTCTGCTGCATGTTCTCTATCATGCTCCCTCTAGATAAAACTTTAAATCTGTGAACTTAGTGGCTGTTATTCCAGGAACTTCTTCTTGGAACTGACTGACAGTATCCCTAATATTTGGCTAGAAAAAAATCTCTTCTGAAAAAGACTAAGATGGCGCAATCTGATTTCAAATTGATTATTGCCTGTTCCTGTGTTATACAAGTACATATGCATATCCTTGTGATTTCAATACCAGAAAAAAAACCAAGTCAACATTTAGCTAGTCCCTTACAAAATAACTTTGAATCTTTAGCAGCTTGAGGATAATTTTTTTTTTTTTTTTTTGTAAATCTGGTTCATAGGTATTGGTTTCTTCTTAGAACTACCAGTGTGAGTTTAATTCCAGGGAACAAGAACTATGCTTATTTGTTTTAAAGGCACATAAAATGAAAGTGGGAGCAAATGGAGAGCTTTTCTTTTCTCTTAAGGAAAGGCAGGACAGGTGACAAAAGCTGCAGTTAAAGGTAATTCCTATTTTTGCTATGAAATTGGTCTAGGTTCACATTGTATAGCCTTTCCCCCTGTTCTTTTATTCACCTCAGACTTGAAATGTTTTTAAGGTCTGTCCAGCGGGAGGTGAAGTCCATATTTCTTCACAAGGATTTTTACTTTGACTGGTATGTCTTAAGGGCTATTCTGCTGAAATAGAAGGAAAAGTCAAATTTTTGTGCACTGCAGTCTGTAAATTCTTGCTCTGTAGTCACCTGCCTTCACAGCTGGCACACACAGAACAAATGTCTGATGGTTTCTGTGATTTTACTTTGCTCCTTGGGACAAGTCAGGAGCTGGGTCTGGCTATCAATCCTTTAAAATTGTGTCCAATTGTGAAATTGGGAGGAAAAAAAACTTGGAAAATTTAGGAGCTGGTCTGTTGAAAGTCAGCTATGAAAGAGGAAGTTTTTAAAAAAGGAGCAGAATTTTCGATGGACTGTATAAGCTATAACTCTGTTGATTTAACCCCTTCTTTTGGAATAATGTGAGTTGTTTCATCTACCACTCATTGATGGAAGTCTGTGAGACAGTAACTACCCAAGGCTGGACCAGGAAAATAAATCAATAATGATTAATAGAACAGAATAATTTTCATGAGCTGTTTGGTAGGGAGGGAACCTGAGCTGGATGTTGATTCACCAGAAGGACATTGAGACCCCTCATGGGACTGCAGCCACTAAGGGAAGGAATCTCACAGCCCAACTCTCCCCTCTATTTCCAGCATTTTTGTGACTGGAACAGTCAGAGCAAAGTTACTTAACCCCTGTGATGTGCGTCAGCACATTTTGGAGGGGTTCTTGGAGTGTTCTGTGCTGGGCTGGGAGCTGGACTTCATGATCCTTGTAGGTCCCTTCCAACCCAAGATATTCTCTGATTCTTTAATGATGACATAAGCCATCTGCTATGGACTTTGAAGGGCAGAAATATTCTGCATCCAGTGGCCCAACTGATATGATCCCAATGGTAAATGGAATGCAGAGAAAGGGGTTCTACATGGGTGAATCAACTGTCACTTGAAAAGTGCAGATTTTCTTACCCTTGTGTGGAATTAGTCCTGATTTCCACAAGGAAATCGTGAGGTGTTCATGTATAGAACTCCACACATGTTCCAATCCTTGTGCAGCAGCAGGGAAAACGTGTCTTTGTACAACTTCTACTCCACACCAAATAGTGTAACGTGCAATTGGCATTTGTTTTAATAATGAAAACAGTGTTTTATGCCACGATGGTCCCAATTCCACAGTTGACTGCATGGCCATTTAACAAATCTTTCACATGCAGGGGATCTCTGTAATAAAACTCTCCCTTTTCTCTCCCTTTTGCTGATGATTTAACAATGAGACAAACTGAGCAGTCAGAACACATGAACTTAAAATAACTTAAAAGCCATTGTTTGAAGGGATCAACTGCTTCCCAAGCCATGACAGCAGAAAGTTTCCCATTTAGTCCAGAGAATTTTTTGGGGTGGGTTTGTTTGTTTCAGGTTTTGTTGTTTTGTTTGGGTTTGGGTTTTTTTGTTTGTTTTTTTTTTTTTGCTGTCATTTCTGTCCTGTTAATTTGAGCAGAAACTGTAATTAGATGTAAGTGGTCTTGTTCCCACAGAAATGAATGGCAGCATCTGGAGAGAGACAACCGTTCCAAATGCTTTTGGCTACCAGCTCTCCACAAGTCACCAGGATGGAGCAAGGGCCGCAGTCCAGACTTCTGTCGGCCTAATTTTGTATCTGTGGAAGCACAACACTAAATCCAATATTCAAATGCCTTGCCCTGATGGGTGTAGGAGAGAGCACATTCCAGACTTTTATGTTGCCTGCTCCTCCTGGGAGGCCAATCCCTGCTGTGTCTCGGGGTGGGATTGGATGACCAGAGCTCGGAAAAGGAGGGAAGCTGGGCAGAGGTTTCTGGTGCATTTGGGGTTTTTTTCCACCCTTTTCCTTTTCCATTTCATTATCCACTTTGACAGTAACTGGGCTCTGCTTCCCCATACAGGAGCAGGGCTGTGTTTGTAAACAGTAATTGAGTTAAAAGATGTTTTGTGTCAGAGCTGAGCTCGTTTCTTTCTCTGCTTTCTCTGCAGAAGGGGCAGCTCTGGTTTGAGGTGCAGGTCTCTGCCTCAGAGCTCTGGAGCTCTACAAGGTCACACAGCTCCTTATCATCACCAAAATACATCTTCTGTGGACGTTTATCACAATCAGCACCAGGGTGCTGCATTTTTATCAAACCTTCTGTCCCCTAAAGGAGAATCACACTTGAAGCTGATAGTGCTCTCTGGGAGTAAACATTTCCATCCAGCCTTCCTGGTTAATTGAAATGGGATAAAATTCCTTTCCTGTCTTCAGTTTTTTAAACTTCTCTTTCTTGTTACGATCGGGAGGAACTTGCAATCTTTCAGAAGCTTTTTCCTCTTTGGCCTTGGCCTACTTGGCATTGCAGCCTCACTCACTTGATATTTTGTGCGACATCTACAGGTTCAGCATTCAGGTGCCTCATTTTGGCACTTTTCAGTGTCTTTTATTAAACTTTTATTAAACTTTTTCACTATGCAAAGCCAATTCTCTTGTTTTACCTCACTAACACTGATGAAAAGAGGAGTCTCCTCACTACTTGCTGCTGCTCTCCAGGGCTGTGTCTTGTTTCTTTAAAATATGCAAAAGGATGGGGAAGGAATTTAGACTCAAATTTTTTAGAGCTGCCTGGAAGATTTACAGCAATGGTTTCCATGAGTCTAATGGGACTTGTGTCTCTAAACCCTTTCAAAACTCTCAAATCTCTGACTTCGGCTGTTGTGGAGGCATCAATGATGGCCCAATAAATGAGGGGAATTGAGATTTATAGCTGAAGGGTTGTCTCAAACCTAGTGTTGCATATAAAAGCAAATACAGTGTTTCTTCCCCAAAGCCAGGGTGCTTACCCTGAGTGCAGAATGAAAGTCTGAGCATTTACAAGTAAATCTGTTATTCAGCATGGGAATTAAACTAAATTATTCATCCTTTAAGAAATTTAGGAAATGTCAGACTCTTCCTTCCTTGATAACTTCAGTAATGTGGGGGTAAAGTAACTTCAGACTTGTGACATGGCTGAGGTTCAGTGACATGTTTTCTCTGTACTTTGGACTGTTTACATAAAATTATTATTTTGCACTCACAAATAGTTATATCCTGTGGTCAGCACTTCATATTTTTGGATTTAGAGAATAATCACAGGAACATTTGAGTTGGGAAAGACCTTCAAGATCATCGAGCCCAACCTTTGGCCCCAGTTGACAACCTTGACAACCAGCCCAGAGCACTGAGTGCCACATCCGGTCATTTCTTGGACACCTCTGGGGTGGCGACTCCACCACCTCCCAGGGCAGCCCATTCCAGTGCTTAGCAGCCCATAAAAATAATAATAATAAAAAAATAAATAACAACAACAACAACAACATCATCATCATCATCATCATCATTATCATCATCATCATCATCATCATCTTTCTATTGCAAAGTACTTTCATTCCTGGATTTGCAGCCACTAGAAATTTTTGTTTGCTGTTAGAATTTGCCCTTTTTTCTCTTTGTCAGGGACATGTTGGTAGTTCTCAGTTCTGATGGAACACTAAATTTTTATGTTTGATTTTATTACTTTATCTTCTGGTTGTTCACAAGGACAAATGCCTGTAGAGTGGCCACCCCAGAAATGCCTGCCTGGCCTTTCTTCAGTCCCACCCAGCATTTGCATTCTGCTGCTACAATTTGGATTTCATTATGGTCTCTTTATTTGGCTGTTCCTCTGTTCCAGTTTGATACTTTTCTAAGGGCAGTGATGGCAGTCTGAAGATGCCTGATCTTGATTTAATGATCCAGAATCCATGGCCACATACAGGAGGGAGAGAATTCATTGATTTATTGGTTGTTAGGAGACTAAGAGTATTCTTTTTGAATTGTTTTCTGGTACTACAAGTGTCATTGTCATGGGGATCTGAGCTACCTAAATTGTTACCTTTGGTTAGTGTGAGCTACACAGGCTTAGCCAAGCTCTGGCCTGTCTCATGACATTTCTTCTGGCCTCCTGTTCTGGTGTAGGCTGGTTGTGAAGTGCAGGAGAAGACATTTGGTGGTGATAATTTAGACTATAATTTAGACTACAAGGGTAGAGAGATGGTCTGTGTGACTAAACCTAATTATTGATTTTTATGGTGTTGTGAACCCTGCCCAGCCCATGACAGCTCTTAGTCCTATTTAACTGTCCCCTCATGTTGTGACTGTGACACAGCAGGCATGAGGGAGGCAGGAGAACACCAGGAGGCAGAAATACCTACACTCATCCTCAGCTGGGGACTGTACTCCTGCCAAAATCATTTTCCCTAGTGTGTAGCAGAGGTGGGTAGCAGTGAATGTGGTGCTGGCAACTGAAGAATTGAAAAGACCTCCTGGGTCAGAGCTTTATGGCACCTCTTGACCCACACAGTGATGAAGGGCCATTCTTAAACAGATCAAGGTCCTTTTAAATCCTGGCTGAGGTTTGCTTTCTTGGGAAGAGGGAGTGCTGTCCTGCTAGTCCACTTATCCAGGCAACTCCATGCCCTCTGTGGTTTTACACATTGAAGCCTCTAACTCTCAGTCTAAATAAGATCAAGGTTCTCTTATGCTCTCATGCATTACTGTCCTTTGGCATCAGTTATTTCTCCCTGTAGGCATAAAATCTCCAGATTTACTTACAGCCTTGTTTTGTTCAGGCTGGGGAATTATTGTTTGTGTGCTGTCCTGCCCCATCAATCCCTGGGACAAAGCACGATGCCACTTCTCAAAGAGCTGTTGGCTATCTGAAGCTGCTTTAATGAGGAGTCACTTAGCTTTGCTCTCCACCAACTCGTGCATTATCCCCTGAACAAAGCCACTTTGGTCTGTGCAGAGGCCAGAGCTGGGCTCAATGTCAGAGTGACATCCAGTGGAAGAGCAGTGGAGCATCTCCATAACACACCCACCTGGAAACATCTTGCACGTCATTGCTTTAAATTAATTTTCTCCTTGCTCCACTGAGCAAGGCAAAAACTTGCCAAGGTCAACGTGTGATGAGTGAAATGAGTTTTGTTGTGAGATCTGTCAATACTCTTCAGCTTCCTTACAACAGGGTGACTCCTGTGATGCCTGGGACTTGCACCTGTCCTCCTTCTGAAAGAAATATCTTGGTATCCTGAATTGCCACTCTCAGGAAATCAAGAGTTGATCTGCTGGGAACACTGGGGTCTCAGCTGTCCAGTTCTAGGTGTCATCTCCACTGACTGAAAGCAGCTCTGGTGATCCACACTGACTGCTCGTACCAGATAAACCCCCTTTCTTCAGTTATTCTCTGCAAAGAGAACAGTGCTTTGGCTGATCTGGGAACAGAACAAAATGTATTACTATAATAAATCATAACTGGGAGAGGAGAGGACCCTATAATTTTGCCACTTAATGTTTTACTTCAAGTGGGAAGGGGTGGAGGCAAGCAAGAGATGATTTGGGACTTTTTCTGCCCATATTAAATATGTGGTGGGCAAAATGAACCTTTCTTTCCCACTTCCATGTGGTTCCTACATGGCCTTTTTTCTTCCTATGGGTCATCATCAGCAGTGCCTGGGATTCATTCCTTTCTCTTGCCCTACTTGCAGGGTTTTGTCACCAGGACATTTCACCCCACTTTCGATGGTGGGCAGGCAGCAGGTACTGCTTCAATCCCACGGCAAGCAGAAGGAGAAATTTCAATTATTGACCCATTAATTGTGATGAGTTTTTATCATCATCATCATCATCAGTTTTAATTCTCCAAAGTAGGTGTTGAGCCTGTGGATTCTGGAGGACTCTGGGGGATCCTGGGAGAACCTTTCCCCAGGAAGGTTTTCCCCGCCTCCTCCAGATGTCCTAGGGGCAAACACGAGAAGAGCTTGGTTTGCTGGAGGAAGCACCAAGTGTTTAAGGTAATTTGAAATCCTTTATCTGTCAGTGCTCTTGACAGCAATCAAGCACAATAGAAAATAAAGAAATAAGTAGAAATCCTGTAGCCATGGAAGCACACTTTAGATCAGATTTCTATTTGCATGCTTCATACATATACATAAAACATATTTCATGTACCAAGTTAAATAATGCACAATGCTTAAACTATTCTTACTTTTTATCCTTTGGTTATTGTAATTACAAGTAATTTTGTGAAGGATTTTCTATTTTTAAGAAATCACACTTTTGTACTTGATCCAGCTAACAGGATTTTCTTACATTACTTCATAAAGAGACCATCTTTAAACTTCTAATGTTATTTCTTATTCATTAGTACATATGCCTGTAGGGTATGTTCATAAATGGGTTAAAGTTACAAAGTTATGCTTATAAAAGCTCATGGTAATTTGGAGTATCAGGAGGATTTATTAATTTTGAAATCTTAAAAGAGCAAAAGCTAAAATGAGATTGGATTAAGTATATTCTTGCATGCAGTTATTCTAAACACCCTTAAGGACCGCAGACTAACTTACAGAGGACATTATGCAAATATGAATATATCTCTAAGTGCCTCATAGGCTTGCTGATGTAATATTTTACATGGTTAGTTAAGTACATCAAGTAAAAGGTTTGACCTTGATATACTGTAAAAGGTACTTATCCCACAACACCCAATTGTTTTCGGTGCCATTGTGAGATGCATCCCTCCAACGTGCAGACAATTTTGTGCACAAATCTCATTAAATGTAGCTCCAGCAGCCAAACAGCTGTCCACAACACCCCATCCCTTTAGAAAACCAAAGAGCTGTTTATAATTTATCTTTATCAAAATGCCGTTTGCATTTATCGACAGCACCAGGCTGTTCTTATGTAGTGAGGAGACAATTTCTTGGGAGGACAAATAGAGTTTCCAGGCTTTATTGCTGGCACCTGTTCCCATTACACAGTTCAATTTTATTTTTTTGAGGACACATAGAAGGTGGAGGACTACGATGCCCCGAAGTCAAACGATGTTTTGGGGAAGGAAAACAAGCTCCAGGTTCGACTTGAGCTTGGAATTTCTGCAGATTCTTGGCTTCACTTGTCTCTTTGATTATGCAGAAAGAAGCTTGACTATATGGACTTAAATGTTATATTTTCATGTGTCTTCACTCTTCCCACTCCTACTCCATTCCATGTATACATATATGTATGTATGTGTATTTATATATTTATACATATATTTATATTCCATTGAGGTGATAATGAAACAGAACAGAAAAATGGATTGCTAAATGTTGTGTGTTATCTTTTCTCTGTGTGTATCTGAAGGGAAGATTGGCTGATGTGGCACCTGCAGATTACTTTAGGGTAAATCCTTGTTTGTTCTGTTTAGCATTTCCCTGGTTATCACTGAACTGGAGGGAGAGACTCTGTAGATGGATGGGGTGGGTGTGGATTCCTTACATTAATCAGATGAAAAAAACAGATATCCAGTCTTGCACACCAAGACATCAGCCCCCTTCTAAAGCCTGCATCATATCAAGAACTTCCTGTGGGGCTCAAGCAGTAAAGTGTATAATCTCTCTCAAGTCCCTCCAGAGTGACCAAAGTGCTCAAAAAATATTTCTGGTTTATTATGCTGGAGCGTAAATACCCAGTTGGGATTGTCTTTCCCATGTGGTGCTTTGATAGTGATCAAATAGTTGTGTTTATAACCCAAAACAGGAATTAAATAGTGCAATTTCATTGGGGTGATGTTGATGGTGTGAGATATCACACTCCAGGTTGTGTTCTTCCATTAGGTCTGTCTTAGGAGAATGATTAATTAGCTGTAAAGTACTACTGAGAGTATTTCATTAGAATTTGCCAGCTGCCTGGGATAACTTGACCTGCTGGATGTGGCACAGAATGAAATTTTATTGCAGAAAAACCCCCAGAACATCTCTGTGTGAGTAACAGCTATTTCAGTGCCTGCCAGCCATGTTGTGGTTTTTGACAGTGGGAAAAAAACCAAGGGAACCAATGGTTTCCATATCAGTTCAATGTCTCTTGGCTCTTCTGTATAGGAGGATGTTATTTCCCAAAGTGAGAGTGTATTTTGTGGTGAAATATTAACTCTCAGATTTGTTTGGTTAGGGGCTCTGTTCTTTTGGAGTTTGTGTCTTGTGAGATTGGGACAGCTTGGAAGCAAGGGGAAGTTTGAGGAATTTTATTCCTCTGTGAGTCTTATCTGTAAGGAAGCTTGTGATGGATATGTATCATCAAATAAATCATCCTTGTCTGGAATTTCAAACAAACCCATTTCCCTTCTACAAAGATACATCCAGGAGTGTGTGTTAGTAGGTCCTCGGCAGAGAATAAATGGAATAGGATTCCCAAGTATAAATATCCTTTTCCTTGCCTCTCTCCCTTCTTCAAACCATTATTTCTATGTAATTCTGGATATCCATTCCTCTCTTTTGGCTATATCTAACAGGATATCCTGTTTGCTACAGGATAACGAAAAAAGCCCCATGGTTTGGTTTTCTTCTGCTTAGAAAATATAATTACTACAAAGGGTAGTTTTACCAAACACAGAGTTTACCACTGGGATCTGTGGGGATGAGTTGCCTCAGAACAGAAGGTTCCATCTCTGCAGGAGTGGATGTTAATAAGGAAAGGGACTGATCTTCAACAAAGTCTGGCACTTGAGGTAATGTACCCCACACGTTGTAATTTAGGACCTGCTCCACAGAAGTGAGGTATTTGGGTAAGCAGTTGGGTGCCTCATGAATTTACAAACACAATTAAACAGATTAGGTGAGGCTGGTAATGTGCTAGAAATATTTGTTGGTTCCCCCTGGCATCTGTCTGCAACTTTGCTCTCTGAGAAACCTGACTATGTCTTAATTCTGTGTGGTGTTTGAAGGAATGGCTCTTCTGGAGATGAGTTAATTAAGGAAGTTCTTAGCCATCCTTTTTTTGTTTTAATCCCAATGTACTTTTTTTGTGCGAGCCCACTACATTTATCCTTTTTATCCACTCAAACCTCATAAACAACAACAAAGTCCTTAATACATCCACAGTGCTCATACACAAAACCTGTGTAGAAGCACATGCAGTGCTTCTGAAGCACATGAAGCAGCAAGTGCTGCTCCTCCATCCAAATCTGACTCATTTTAAATGCAGATAGGGGGGAAAAATATCACTGGCAAGATAAGTTATCGCTCTACTGAAGATAGCTTTTCTTTTCTTTATGTTTTTTTTCCCCCACAGTGCTGAGTATGTGTGCACATGAGCTGTAAAAATCCAACCAAAGCAAAATGTAGATTTCTTACCTTGAGAATAAGCACAACAGAGTTCTTTAGGATCCTACAGATTTGTATCAGGGCTTTCCACATCCATCCCCTTTTCTCACTTTGGAGGTGACTGGCCAGGGAGAGGTCTTTGTTTTGAACTGAAAAATGCAGAGTGGAAGAATTAGGTTCTCCTCACCACAAGAAAGGCATTGAGGGGCTGGAGTGTGTCCAGGGAAAGGCATGGAGATGGGGAAGGGTCAGGAACACCAGGAGAGGCTGAGGGAGCTGGGAAAGGGGCTCAGCCTGGAGAAAAGGAGGCTCAGGGGGAACCTTGTGGCTCTGCACAACTCCCTGACAGGAGGGGACAGCTGGGGAGGTTGAGCTCTGCTCCCAGGGAACAGGGACAGGGTGAGAAGGAACTGCTTCAAGTTGCACCAGGAGAGGTTTAGATTGGATATCAGAAAAAATTTTCTTCACTGAAGGGAATGTCCAGCCCTGACACACCTGCCAAGAGCATGGTTGGAGTCAGCACCCACTCCAGTGTTCAAAAAATGTTTGGGTGTGGCTCTTGGGGCCATGATTTAGTGGTGATTTGGCAGAGCTGGAGGAATGGTTGGATTTGATCTTAGAGGGCTTTTCCAGCCTTAATGACTCTGTGGTTCTCCATGTCAGAGAGGTGTTGGGCAGATGAACCCTAGCTGCACCCAGGCAGAAAGTGAGCACAGCTCTCTGTGTGTCAGGCAGACTTTTACACCTGGGCCAGACACCTGGGTTGTGGTGGGGAGCAAAGGTGCTTTTAGGGCACCAGTTGATTGACTAGATTTTGATAGTTACTGTAAGAAAAAGTGAATTGCACCCTGTGCTCCACTGATTTTCCTGGCTGGATCTTCAGTGGCTTGAAAGAGAACCCAGAATGATCAGCTTAGATGTACCCATGCTCACAGGGCAGATGAAATGTATCTCTGTAATCTAATCTTTGAGCCCTAAGCAGAATATTTCAATGTGGTGTGAAAGTCTTAATTTTTTTAACTCATATAATTAATTTTTTTATCAAACTTCAAACATATTTTGGAATTGAAGCATTAATTTCAACCTGAAGAATGAAAACATTTAGTTTGCAAAGTATTATCAAAACATTTTGCATTGCCTTAAACTGCTGTATAGTTTGTTTGACCACAGTTTGCCTTTCATGAAAGGTGTGTTGTGCACAAACAGCCTCTGGCTCTCCTCATTTCTTCTGTTTCCACGGTCAATGCCTGCAAATATTTCTCCCTTTTCTGTCTCTCATTCCCTTTTTCCAGTCTCAGGTCCTCTTTTGGCCGTGTCCAAGTTAATAAGGAAAAGCTCCAAGCCTGGCTCAGGCTGCATCCAGCTCGGATCCTTCTACACCAACCTATATAAACATAGAAGGTAATTTTATTTTTCTTGAATCAGCCTCAAAAAATCCTCATGTCTCGTGCCTGTGGTTTTGCTGCAACAGGCAATCTGTTGTGTGCAGGAGCAGGGTTGTTGCCTCTTTCTTGGATAAGAGAAAACACCTGGTGGTTGCACAACAGCTCATCTGTGACGTTGGTGCAGGACATCGGGAGCTGGTCGGGAGAACTGGCAGGTGTAGGAGTGATATGAAGGTGCAGCTGAAATTTAATTTCCTCCAGAACCCTTCTCCACAAGCTGTGCAAACTTTCCTTGGCTAAATAAATACACTTAAAGACAAAGATTTCCCATTTTCCTAGAAATACTCGTGGTAATGACTGCCTGTGCTTTCTCTCCTGGAGCCTTAACAAACAGTCTGTGCATTAGCATTTTCTCTAATGGTCTCAGCAGTAAACTTCCTTCCAAAAAGAGGGGGAAAAAAGGAAATCTTGTGTTCCCTGAATGCAGAAAGAAATTACACATTCTGTCTCTGTCTCTCGTACATACAGATACACAATTTAGTACTTTACATCTTCAAAGCACTTGCTCAAATAGGGACTAAATTGTGTTTGTAAACTCTCGCTTTGGGAGACAAGTTCAAATGGGGCTTAAGTCCCAAATGGAATGTTGATGGTCTCAGTCAAGTTCCTAGTGGACATTTGCCACAAAAGCACAGCATTCTTGGCTTGTATTGATAACAATTAGTATTATTGCTCTGTGATCAGCACAGCCCTCTTCAAAGACGTTTTGGGCGTACACAGAATTAAAGACCTGCCCTGCCTCAAAATGTGAACAGAAAAAAAAAAAATAGGAGAAATTTTCTGCTTCTCTTTCTATTTTCCAGGGGCTGCAGCCCATGAATACAGTTAAACTGATGGTTACTGCTGTCCCAGTTCAGTACCTATTTTGCTAAATTTAAGGTAAAATTACAAAGTGGTGTGACCATGGTCACAGGGGTGCTGGTGTCAAAGGCAGGGACAGAACCCAGCTCTCACCAGCCCTTAGAAATTGTGTTAACTGGAAGGTTACCCTTCCTCTCCAAGTGGAGTTTAATGAATATAACACACTTCAATAGGTGTATTCATAAGAAGTTACCCATTATGGATGTAATGCATGAGTTTTTCTCTCTTGGAAATTGGTTACTCTTACTGGCCATTTCCTGGTCAGGTTTTGATGAGTCCCTTTCAGGCACAGTTCCCATTGAAATAGGTTTGCCTGAATGAGGACTTAAGGAACAACTGAATAAAGACCTCTATAATTGCTCTATAATGATTAAATGGTTCCCATGAGCAAGGCAGTTCAGAAAGACGTGCTTTCACTTAGCAACATTCGTGCTGCCAAAATGAAATAGCCACATCCACTGCAGGCAGAACTTAATTCATTGCTGCTGCTGCTGTGATTGTGGCAAAGCAGAGGCTGGACAGGAGCAGGCCAGGAGAGTGGAAGACTCTGTGCAAACACACTGTACATGGCAGTCCAAGTCCATGTGTCTCAGGGTTCCAGTCCAGCTTCCCTCTGTGCTGGTGATGTGTCCATTTGGAGCAGGTTCATTGCTTTGCTTTGTTTTTTCCCCATTTGTTCTGCTCTTGAAACAGTGTTTTGGGTAAGGATGTCAGTGCTGTGGTTTAAGGCAATGTTTCTTCAGATTGGTTGGGCTGGGGACAAGATATCTGTATCTATCTATCTATCTATCTGTCTATCTATCTATCTAAACTTTATTTTGAGGTGAGATTAAAACTGCTCCTACAGGAATGACCGATTCTTCAGGCCCTGTAAGTTTATCCAAAAAACTCCATTATTTTATTTTTTCAGTCTCTCAGGGTGTTGTTCCATTATTTGTTGATTTTTAAATCTCCATACTATGACTTAAGAGTGAGGACAAGAATTGCATTGAAGTGTTTGATAATGAAAAGGAAGAAGGCAGAAGGTGGTGAATATGATCTGTTACAAAGCAGCAAGAGGCCACAGGAACTGGGGCTCCCAAGAGCATCCTCCTGTCAATGTGCATCTTCCCTGAGATTTTTGAGGCTGTTTGTTGGCAGTCTGGAGATTCCCCCAGCTTGTTTTGGAATGCACAGCCCCACCCTGGGAACCCAGACCACAGATCAATATCATTCAGTGAAACCTTGCACCCCAGAGGTGGAAATGGCAATGCCTAAGTCAAACCATCTTTGGAGATTTCCCTTGAAACATTAGCTGTGTTAAACAATGGAGTAGAATCTCTTGGAAATGAATTCATAAAAATTAGCTCTGCATTGTCAGCTGTAAAGGGAGAGGAGTGTTTTGTTCCTCAGGGCCTTTTCTAATCTCAGATGCACAGCGTGCATTACCATATAGCTTAAAAAAGCAGATATTTCTGAGATGATATGTGGGATTCTGTGCAAACCTCTCAGAGAAACCAATATCCTTCAGGAGTTTTTCAGGCACTCCAACACTCCCAGGCAGGACGTGGGCCCCTGATAGATCATTTTTGGCTAAGGGGTAAAAGAGGGCATGAGGAAGCCAAAGAGAAGCTGAGGAAAAGAAGTAGAATATGTCAGAATTGGAGCTGGAACTTGTGAGCAGCCCTTGACTTCTGAGAGGGATGTGTGGTGAGGTGTCTATCCCATGATAATAGAAGTGAGATATCACTGGACTATGAGACTAGAGAGGGTATTGAGTCATACAGGAGCATGGAGACAGATAACACATTTTAAGAGGCAGTGAGGGTTTGTTTGTTTATTTATTTTGGTTGTTGTTTGTTGTTGTTGTTACTGGTAATCTCAGCCTGCGACAGGAACGGGTCATTTGGGCCATTCAAACCAGAATTAAATTGGTGTCAACAACCAACTGGTGCCTGACCTCAGTCAGGCTGCTGGAGAACAGCACCACAACCCATCCTGGCAGCAGAAGATGCTGAGCAATCACAGAGACATGGGGCCAGATATCATCTCAGGAGATGATATAGTCGGTGGACAACACCTCTTCTGTCCCTACAGAACATTCCATGGTTCATTGTTAAAATCTTCTCACATAAACAACCCCACTAGGTGTGTGCACCTCATGCCTTTGGGATTTTGAGGAGCAGGGGCTCCAAGAGTGGGGGATAGCAATGGCTCCCCACAGTGCTGTGCTGCAGGATGGGGCTGGGCCAGGCAGCTTTGGGGTGCAGGGCTGTTTGGCAGGCTGGCCAGCAGTGCTTGCTAACTTTTCTCCAGAAATTGCAGAGTAGGACTGCCAAGTGGCACAGGCCTGGCTGGCAGCCCTGGGATGCTGCCTGCCAGGGGAGCTGCACTCCAGCTGGGCCAGAGCCAAGTGCTGCCTGTGGAAGCTGGAACATGGAATCAAAGAGTCACAGAATGCTTTTGGGTTGGAAGGGACCTTCAAGACCATCCAGTTCCACCTCCCTGCCAAGGGCGAGGACACCTTCCACTAGACCAGGTTGCTCCAAGCCTCATCCAACCTGATTTTGAACAATTTCAGCCACAGCTTCTCTGGTCAACCCATTCCAGTGTCTCACCATCCTCATAGTAAGGAATTTCTTCCTAATTTCTAATCTAACCCTGCCCTCTATCAGTTTTAAGCCATTCCCCATTGTCCTGTGACTCCATCTCCTTTTCAAAAGTCTGTCTACTGCTCTACAGCCAGGCTTGCAGTGGTTAACTGAGGATGCTGGTGACCATATGGTAGCATTTCTTGTTTAGGAAAATCTTTGCAAAACACTGTGTGGAGCTCTATAAACATTGTGAGATTTCCTGTATAGCAGGATGGGGAAAGCTCAAGCCAATGTGCAGCACACCTTGTCTGAGTGGTCAGATATGGCTCTGTGCACCTGAGAGCTGCTTGCCTCATTTTCACACTGCTGCTTGGACTGCTGGTGGCTGAGATGGGAATCACAGAATCATTTTTGGTTGGAAAAGTCCTCCAAGATCATCCAGTCCAAATTTTCTTCCAGCACTGCCACACCACCACAAAGCCACGGCCCCAGGTGCCACATCCACACATCATTTAAATCCCTCCAGGAGTGGTGACTCCACCACTGCCTTGGGCAGCCTTTTCCAGTGCTTGACAACCTTTTTCTGGGAAGGTATTTTCCCCTTATACCAATCTAAACCTCCCCTGGTGCAACCTGAAGGTGTTTCCTCTTGACCTGTCCCTGGAGGAGAAAATGACATGATGCTTTACAAGGTAGCACCTGATGTGGAGCAGCAGAATGCTCTTCCTGCTCTCTGTTAACCCATGTCAGGTTTTTTGGCTTTTGGCAATCACCCTTGGGTGGGACAGGAACCAAACACAGAGCGAACACAGTGGTGGCAGCTGCAGGTTTGTACCTGGAAGGAAGTTTGCATTTCTTGGGTAGCCAAAGTGTGGGGGTGTCTTGGGTTGCAATGCAGGATGTAACCAGAGGGGTGTAATCTATTATTATCTGCTGAAACCCGGCGGGGATTTTTTAATGGTCCAGCTGTTAAAACCAGGTGGGGCAGTGTTCTTATCTCCTCCAGGACCCATCCTCCCTCCAGGGGATATCTTCTGTTAATGGGCCATCGAGGCTCACTGCATGACTGATAAAATTACATCATCCCATTGGGAAATGCTCCACCCAGGGGGAGGAGCCAAGAATTCCTACCTGGATCAAACCTGAGATTCAGAACACCAGCACAGCCTGTTTGCACTGGATTCCCAGAGGAAGACCAGACCCATCTCACCCCCACTGGACCTTCAGAGGAAACCTACACCCTTCTACAGGATTATCTCTGCTCCAACAGAACCACATCTGTCACTCCAGGAGGATTTATTTGTACTGCTTCCAACACCCTGACCAACAGGGTGTCAGGTCGTATTCTGACTCTGTCAGTGTTTTCTAGGAAGTTTGCTTGTTTGTTTGTACTACTACATTTGTATTTTTAATATTCCTAGTAAAGAACTGTTATTCTTATTCCCATATCTTTGCCTGAAAGCCCCTAATTGCAAAATTATAATAATTTGGAGGGAGGGGGTTTACATTCTCCATTCCAAGGGAAGCTCCAGCTTTCCCTGGCAGACACCTGTCTTTCCAAACCAAGACAGGGGGGGGAAAAATTCTCTGTCCAGAGGAGCTGTGGCAGAGCACTGTTGTCCTGATGCCACGTTGGAGGGTTAAGATTTTTGGGTATTTCCTTTGCATGTTTTCCTCATCCCCAACATAATTTCCCACGAGCACGTGCTGGGCCTTTGCCAGCTCCTTTTTCTTTTATCTCAGAGCTTTTCTTTTCGGGGCACTGGGACAGCTGGGGGAGAGAAGACAATCCTGGCTGGGGTCTGGCAGGCACTGGGGTGGAATCCCATCTCTGAGGCTCACTCCTGGAGCTCTCACACAACCTGGGAGTGGGAAGACACGAGCTCATCTCTTGCATCCTCGAAGAGATGGAACAGATGCTGTTCCCAACCCTCCGGGATCCGTCAGAGAGGAAGGAGCAGAGCCAACTCCAGGGCTCTGTTCCTCTCTGCCAGGCCTGTGAGATGGATTCTGCCATGGCAGTGTCAGAAATTGCTGTCAGGTCTAGGAGATGGGTCTGGGTGTTTGTCACCTCCAGAGCCAGAAGCTCAGCTTGCCCCAGTGGAATCATCCCTGTGCCATCAGCATACCTGGTCCTTGGGGAGGGTCATGAATTTGTCCCCTGACTCTGCTCAAGATTCTTCCTTTCCTGCAAGGTTAAACTGGGAATAATCCTCATAAAATTGTTGATGCTGTGGTGGCTTCTCAAGCCTTGGCTGAAGCTCTTGTGTGGCTTGAGGAAACATCTCCAATAATCTCTCTGAGATACACTGACCTCCCCAGCCAGCAGTGACCTGCTGTTGTGCTGTCCCCCAGCCAAAACTGCTGTGGGTTTGACCTTCAGATCCTTTCCTGTCCTTCCTGAGGAGGAAATAAGGAAATTTCTTCCTTTGGAGGAAATAAGGAAAAAAAAAAAAACAGTAAGAGCAGGGTGGATTTTGATGGGATCTGGGGTTCTGCTCCTCCCTGAGCATTCAAGCAGCTCTCCAAAGTCTTAACTGTGCATTTCTATGGCTAAATTAAGGTGTGACAATACAAGAGTTGTGCTCTGCCAAGCCCTGACTCAGCCCAGCACTTGCACAAGTGAGGACAAGGACATCTCAAAACCCATTGAATGCACCTTTGGGCTCCAGCACATCTGTAAAGCCTTGCTGGAGGTAGGCAGGTGCCCAGCACTGAGACTCCAGGGCAGAGATTACTTAGGAGTGGGCTCAAATAATAGGAAAACAATGACTAAAAACCTCCCTGTTCATTGCAGCCTCTCTGGAAACACAAGAGATGTGTTTGGGGAGCAAGGACAAATGAAAGGGGCAGAACAATGAGTTGTTTCAAGCACCTGAGAATATATTTAAAGCAAGAGAAAGAAAAAAAGACTTAAATTTCTGAAGCAGCACTCGAGTGCATTTTTTTCTGTAGCTGGTTCATGTATCACCTTATTGATTTTTTTTCCTTTGCGCTGAAAATATACATTATCTTCCAATTCTTCTTCAAGTAAAGTAAATCTAAAATGAAAACAAACTACACATTTGGCCAGCCCTGCCTTAAAATTACACATCAAGAACATTTCCAGTGACAAATACTTTCAAGGCAAACAAACTGAAGAGAAATTAAAAAATCTCTGTGGGGCATAAATATGTAATTACACTCACACAGGGAGCATTTTATCAGGTAAACCATCCTACTTTGTTAATTGAAATGCTGCAGCACAAGGTTTTTTGACAAAGGGGCTGAATATGCATGCATATTTTTCACTGCTGCTGTTCCATTTCTCTCTTTCCTTTCCCTGTGTGCTCCAGCGATGGGGTAGTGATCACTCCTGCTTTCTTTGTTCAAATATCCTCATTTCTGCCACCTCCACTTAATTCTGGCAGGGAAAGTTTTCCTTTCACTGGAGGCTCAGGATTGTGGGGGGTTTTGTTGACTTGAAAAAGAAACCAAACCAAACCCCAGAAAATCAGAAATCAAGCGTTTTTCTTAAATTAAACTCTCCAGAAACAATAAAACACCGAGAATTAAAAAAGAAAGCAGACAGAATAAAAAGAACTGTGGGAAGTAGGTGCAGCTGTGTTGACCTAATCCCACTAAAAACAACCTCACCAGGGCAAGGATGAGTTACAGGAGCTGATGGGAGCAAGGCTGAAGTTTGGGACTAAAGAGGTTTGAGGTCCAGAACGCAAGGCTTTGTTACAGGAGCATTTGTCAGTGTTTAGTGGCCATGGGCAGCAGTCAGTGAAATATTTACAGCACAATCCCTTCCAAGAAGCGTGGCTGCTGGCAGGGTGTTTAATTGTCTAAATGCAAGCTGCAGTGCCAGCTGTGGGTTTGCTCACCCATCTGTGAGGGCTCTGCCATGCCAGTTCTCCTGCCCTGAGAAGGAAGCAGGGAATATCCTCCCTGGAAAGAGGGGCACAGAGCAGCTACCAGAGCCTGCTTGCCAGTGGTGACAACTGTGACAACACTGAGACTGAGAAGAAACAGTGCCTAGGTTTCCTTTAAGGAAGGAATATGGGATGCTGGGATGTCAGCACCTCTTCTCACTGGAAATGGATGGAGAATAATGCATTCCCTCTCACAACCCATTGTCTACTTGGGTTTTTCTCTGCATTTTGTCCCCCTCTAATGTGCACTACAGAAGGTGCCCCAATTGCATGGCCTTTAGCCACCATCACATGGAGAAACTCAGAAAGGCTTCAGTGCTTTCATGAGCTTTATATGTTCCATGTTCCCATTCTGCCTCGTGCCCATCTCTGCTCCCCTGCATATATCCTTATCTCTCACAGTAATGTCCCTGTGATCTTCACCCCATTTCCAGTCCCTTTTCCTGGCTCTGCTGATTTGCTGGGAACAGAAGAAGATTGGCTGACATTTCCAGAGAAGGAGGCCATTTCCATGTACCTCTCCAGGTAAGTCATGTCAAAGCCCGTGGACATGTAAACCCTTGGAAAACATTCTAAAATGGACAAAATAAGTTTGAGTGATCTGTCGGTCTGTCTCTGTTTCTTTTGTTTGGCTTTATATGACAACAACACTGCATCCTCTCCCTGGAACGATTCAATGTGAGTTGTTTTGAAACTAAACCAGAGTGGTTGAAGACCAAGAAGTTACCAGCACTCAGAAGTCTCCTGTTTTCCCTCTGACCCTGAATCTTGAATTTTGCACAAGGAGGATCAGGTTTGATGCAGGACATGTGAGAAATCTGGTGTGGTGTAATAGAATATTTTAGCCACTAGTGTGTCCTTTCCCTTTTATTTTTGATTAAGTAGATCCTCCCTTTTTTCTCTCTAGAAGATTCCATGCAAGAAGCCCACCAGTTCTCTGCAGGACCTGGGTGGCCACGTGAGTGCACAGCAGCTGAAATTCAGGTGCTGTGAAGACTTTGGGTGGAAACAGGATCATCCAGAGAATTTTCTTATCTTGAGAATTAAGCATCATCTTGGCAGGGATTTTAACCCAGACATCCCAGTCCATGCATGGTTCTAAGTTTTAGTATTTTATCCTTGATCTATTTTGTTAGACAGATGGTTTTGGCAATAGAATATTTGCTATATTCTTCAATATCTTTGGCTGGCTCGTGTCCCTCCTGGCTCACATTCACAGGGACACTTCCCCATCTTTTCCTCTCCCCTCCCTTTGCCTTTTGAGCTGTGGGGTGGTTGTTTGCTCAATAAACAATGTTTGAAGTCGGCAGTCTCCAGGTATCTGTGTTGACTGAAACCACTGGGCTGTGTCAGAGAGAGCAAACAGAGCAGCTTAGCAGACACTGTTATGGTTCATGTGAAGCCCTCAAACATGGCTGGTGAGGATTCCCTTAGTGACAGATCAGGGATGCTTGGAGGAGTTTGACACTGCATTACTTTTTGGTTTTATTACCATTATCTTCCTGAAATACAAGAATAGCTTACCTGTGTTTACATAAAAAGCAGATAAGATACCTTGCTTCAATTTGTCTTGGAAACTTGGTTATTCCAACATTCAGCTCTAATTCTTCACCTGGCATTCTCACAGGAACATCTTTCTTGGATAATTCAGTGTCTCAGAAGATTTTTCAGAGCAGAGCACCCAGGGCTGAATTGTCAGGGATGGGAATGCAGGGATAAAGGCTTATTGAAGAGACATTCTCTGACACTCTGTTTTTGTTTACCATTTTAAGAAAACAGCCTGGGATCACTTTCAGGCTTTGGTCTTGTCATAACAGCATCAGACAAGTTGGCCAGAAGTTTCCAAAGGTTTTGATGATTAATTTGTCCTTGCATTTTGTTTAAAATATTGTGCTCTTGCATTTCCTGATTGGGCTTTTTGTTATTTTTAATGGGTGGATCAGTGTTGGTTTCAGTGCCTGCCTTTTCTCCCTCATTTGTTAATGAATAAATCTGGGCTGGTTTTGCAGACAGCTGCAACACTTTCTCCTGCTTGTGGGCAGGGCATTCCATTAACCCAAACTGTGATGCCAGCTAAAAGTGCACCCGCTTGTGGTGCCTTTAAAGTCCCTCAGTGATTTTATAAACCAGATGATGAGACCAGGAAAGTGTTTGCCAAACTCAGATTTAGTCTGTGGTGCAGTTGTAGCTGGATAAAGTGTTGAGACACCAGCTGGATCATGCTGCTGGTAAGGCTACTGTGACCCTTGTGAAGGGTTACAGCAACACCTCAGAAATGGAATATTGATTCCCCATCCCTTTTTTAAATACTGAAATTCCTTTATAAGACATTGTTTTGCTGTTTTAATTAGTATTTTTAATTTTTTTTTCATTTTGTTTGCATTTGTCACCATAACAGACCACCCAATTATCTTTTTTTTTTCCTGCTGCCTTGTATGCTTCAGTCCAGAAGTGGATGGAGGCAGCAAGATATGGGAGGGTTCCGTGGTAAAGGAGGTGCAGGGAGAATTCCTGTCAGCTGGGCTTTATGGACAAGGCCACAGGTGGGGCAGAGGGCAGAAAGTCCTGAAAGTGGAGTTTTGCCATAAAAGCACATGAGGAATAGTTACAGCTGTTGGAGAGCAGAAGGGAAAAACCATTTGTGTGGGCATCACACTGGACTGCTTGGATAAAACCCCCATTTCTTCTCCTCTCCAGAATCAGTAAAGATATTTCTTCAGAAGATATTTCTTCTTCTTCTTAGAAGTGCAGAGGGAGATCAGGATATCTCCAGAGAGCAGCACTTGGGGACATGGTTTAGTGGTGGCCTTGACTGAGCTGGGGGAATGGTTGGACCTGGTGATCTTGGAGGCTTTTTCTCACCTTAACAGTTCCATGGTTCAGCTGAATCCTAGGAGAGCTGGTCAGCCTGGCACATCTCAAGGATGCTGCCTCACAGTGTCTTTTTTGCTTCCTGGTCTTGCAGACAAACTTTTTTTGCTGAACAATGTAGATAGCAGCTTTGAAGGGAAAACAGACCCCCAGCCCCTTCACAAACAAATCCAGCATCACTCTAAACCCATGCATTTCCTTGGCCCTGCAGCATCTGTCAAAGAGCTGCTTCAGCACCTCAGTGCTTGGGAGCTGTAACTTCCACCCTCAAACTATTTGGCTTGTTCTGATGTATTCTTGTGCTAATGCCAGTTTTCTGTCTAAGCAGGCTTCTTTGCTTTGTTGTGCTCACTTTCCTGCCATATTTCTACAGGGAAAGATGAATGTTGTGCATCTTCTCCTGGAAGGTTGAAATTCCCATCTCCCTGGCTTCTCTGTGCTTGTTGAAATGGGAGGATCTTTCCTGAATGAGGCACCCTGCTCAGCCAGTGACCCTGGAGAGGATCAGTGGTACTCCCCCAACTCCATTGGCTACACCTGGACAGATAAAACTTAGGACTTCACTTGGCTTTTTCCATTCCTACAGGATACTGGAGTGCTGTAGTCACCCTGGTAAAACATCCCAGTTTTATGGGTCTGGTTTTTGTCAGCTAAGGGGGCTTTATTAATGTGGACTTCCTTAAATTAATCTTACATCTGTGAGCCTGAGATCGTCATCGTATTTCCACAGGATTTCCATTTGTCTTCAATGCCTCTCAACCTCATATTTCAGCAAGCTGGATTTGTATCCTCCCATATTTCTCCCTCCTTTGAAGAAATAAGTTTTCATTTCTCTTTACAGATAAACATTTGATGCTTCATTTGACTTAGACTCCTTTTCCTGGGCAAAACCTGGAGTCTCTCTGTGAGGGTGGTTAATTTGGTGTGTCAGTGCAAGGAAGTGTCCTTGCTTAGCCTTCTCTACAAGGACTTACCTGCCTTGAGCTCTGCAATTATGTGACTTTAATTGGCTTTTAATTTGGGAAGATTATATAATATACTTAAATGAAAATGACAGAGGTGTTGTTAATATGCAAGTTATGAATTGCAAACAAAATGCTAAGTGACTGAATTGCTTCTGAGCTCACACAGGCAAATTCACATTTTCTTTTCCACATATTTAATATGAAATATACCAGAAAGTTTGTAATTAGGAAACTACCAGGGTTTAAAACCTATATTGGAAAAAATACATTTTTGTGGCTCTGGAGGTTGTAAACATGCTTCCCATGTCGAGCTGTATGTTGCATTTATGCTGATTTAATCATTCATTAAACATTAGTAAGAGGCCAATTACGCTGTTCAAGAATAAGATGTTTTACGAGGAAATGACAAAAAGATACATGTAATCATTGAAATGCCAGTTTACAATCAGATAGGATGGGAAATAATCCCTTTAGCAAGCTTAAGCTTTTACATATTAATGACAACATTGGGGACAGTGGGAAGAGGGCTTTAACAACCTCGTGGCCTCCCGGCCCTGATGGGGAAGTGAGAGCTCATGGTGCTCCAGACAGAGATTTAATAACTTTTATTCTGTGCCACAGATACCTTGAGACTTGGGTTTTTCAAGGGCCCTACCTGTAATTAGCAAGTCTGTGTCTACACATCTGACATAAACATAGACAAAAGAGGGCTGGAAATACAATTCTGGCACTTCAGAGAGGTCATGGAACCCCAGAATGCTTTGGGTTGGAAGGGAACTTTAAAATCATCTCATTCCAACACCCTGCCATGGGCAGGGACACCTTCCACTCTTCCAGGTTGCTCCAAGCCCTGTCCAGTCTGGCCTTGGACACTTCCAGGGATCCAGGGACAGCCACAGCTTCTCTGGGCAACCTGTGCCAGGACCTCACCACCCTCACAGCCAAGAATTTTTTCCTAATATCCAATCTAAATTTGGTCTCTCTGAGTGTGCAGCCATTCCTCCTTGTGCTGTCACTCCATTCCCTTGTAGAAAGTCCCTGTTCAGCTCTCTTGGAGCCCCTTCAGGCACTGTAAGGAGCTCTGTGATCTCCTCATAACCTTCTCCAAGCTGAACAACACCAACTCTCCCAGGCATTCCTTACAGGAGTGGATTCCATCCCTTTAATCACCTTCCTGGCCTCCTCTGGACTGAATCCAAGGTGAGATGTTCTGGGGACCAAAGAGAGTTAAGATCCACTGGGACATTTCCATACTTATATTTTAAATGTCTGTGTCCAGCAGTTCATGGGAAAGGGAGGATGTGTGAAGGACTTACCCATAAAGTCAGACCTGAGAAACCATGGCTGCTGGAGAAGCAGGGAGGGACAGAAATTCATTTTCCCACCTGTTTACCAATACAAGACTTAGGAACACCAAGAAAAACTGTATGGATGCAAAATAACCAGGAAGAAGTGGTTCTTTGCACCCAGAGTTGTGATGGGGTGGAACTCCTGGCTGCAGTACTTGGTGGATGCTCGAAGTTTACGAAAGTCCAAAAAGCCAGCAGAGAAATCCATGGAAAGAAAATTGTTTGGGGGCTGTTAAACACCATGTTTCTCTTTCTCTGGAAGCTTCTCAGCTGCAAGGTTTTGTGCACACAGAAATGTGCAGTGGCAAGAAGACAACATCCAGCAAACTATGGACTGCATTGCTGAAAGAACTGAGACTGCCTGGGTGTGCATGAGATGAAAACCAAAAAGGTGACAAAAGGCCAAAAAGCTTCACAGACAAGCTCAAAAAGAGGAAGAAAAAAGATTTTTTTAAAAATTTTAATGTCCTCATGAACTCTACTCGAAAATGTCTCACCTTTGAATTGCTTTGGGTACTTTCTGTGTCTGAAAGTCTCACAGTTCCCGTGTTTCTTCTAGGAATTGAGTTCTCCTGTCTTCTGCTCTAAGCATATTTGGATTGAAGACTGAATAGGGTCAGGCAGAGAAAATCCACCATAATTTGAGCAAACACTCAATACTTATGAAAAATTAAAGACAGGAAGCCCAAAGGTTAAGGAATCTTGTTTGCAATGAAGAAAATCACAGAATATGAAAGCCCCTTGCATTCCAAATGAACAACAGAGAACAAAGAAATGATGTTTTCCATGCCTGTTTAATCAACAGAAAATAACTAAGAATATGTTCTGTTAATGGATGTGGGACCAGGATATCCTGGGGCAGCAAGAGAAAAAAAGCAGTGAAGACCCAGGTGAGCAGAATTTGGGCTCCAGATAAACCTCAGCCAAGCATCGCTGCAGCTTCCCACAGCCATGCCAAGCCTTGATGTTCTCCGACTGCTCTACCAGCTCCTACATCTGGCTGCCCAAAGCACACAGCCCCCTTTTCCCAAATCCAGTTGGTCAGCTGTCCCCGTTGCCATGCTGGCCTCTGGGCAACGGACCCAAGCAATGCTGTTGAGAGGGAGAAAAATGTATTCCAGCGATAATATTGAAGGGTTACAGCTGCCAAACACACTGTGTCTGTGGAAACACCTGTTGAGTAGCTGTTGCAGTGGGAAGAGCAAGATGAAGAAAGACAGCTGTAAAAGTGCCAGCAGCAGTGGGAAGCTCTGCTAAGACTGCTTTGTGCCAGTTTAAGAGATGTGCCAAATTATTTGGCTGCATTTCAAATATCTGGGTGTCCACTACATTTGCCAGCTCACGCTTGCGGGGAATACTTCAGCATTAACACCACCACTGCCACGCTCCTGCTGCTCTCCTACTTTGATTTCAGCCTTTAGGTTTCCGTGCTTCTTTTATTCCTGGTTCCTTCTGGTGTAAAGGAAAGCCCAGTTTTGCAGTGCAAAGCCCAGAATAAGGGCTGGGATCTGCAGCTGGTGGGAAGACAAAGCACCGCTGTAAAGGTTTCTGGCAACTGGCTTGTGAGATCTGCTGGGTTATTATCTTGTGTCTCCCCTTTTGTGTTGTTGTTGTTGTTGTTGTGGGTTTTTCCCAGAGAATAAGAATTTTATCTTTTACAAACACTTATCTAACCTGGACACTTCTGCCTGTCCATCTTGAAATATTTGGAACTGCAAAGATCAGCTTGGGCAAGTTTACAAAAGGAACAGAGGGGAAATTTGAAAGTTTAGGTGGGCTGGATGGGTGGTAAAGGTGGAAATACAGTGGCAGAATTCCATAGGGAAATATTACAAATGTGTTGTAGCTATAGATGTGACACTTGGGGACATGGGTTAGTGGTGGGCTTAGCAGTGCTGGGGGAATGGTTGGATTTAATGATCTTAAAGGTTTTTCCCAGCCTATATGATTCCATGATACCATAAAAAACTGTCTGAAGAAACAAGGAATGAAGAGAAGGGGGAGTTATAGAGTAACAAAAATCTGTTTTAGTTGATCTTCCCCCTGAAGTGCCCAGAGAGGGCAGGTTCATGTCCAGGACCTCCCAGTTCCTCTTTATTTTCATTTAAGACCATCTGTACTGCCAAAACCCTGAAAAAACACTCCAGTGTAAATCCTTCCCCTTGTCCACAGTGAGAGCTAGAGGTATGCCCAAAGTTAATTTTACCTTTATAAGGGTTTTGAAAGGTAAAATAAGCAACTAAATCTCAAATAATTAAATTCTTGCTCAAATAATTCCTGTTAACTCTCCTAACTCCTCACCTTGCCCTTGTGATATCCCAGACAGGCCAGGAGACTCTGGAATTACAGACCACTGCTGTGCCTGTACAGCTGCAGCAGTTTACTTGCTTTTCTATTTGACACCATCATCTATTGTCATGATTTCTTTAAATTCCCAAATCCTAAGAATGATCAAAAACTCCCCTGGACCAAGGAGATAATACTTTTCTCAGGGAGCTTTTTTTCTTCCCAGGAAGGTTTATCTGTTAAGCGTTTGTGGGAAACAATTCATCTGCTTCTGTTTATTTATGAATATTTCCAAGACACGGCAGTTGATTAGCCCTGGAGGTGGTATTTCTCTAGGAGGCATCATTGCTTTTCTAGTTGCAGACAGAGATGCACAGGTCTGAAATCCTAACAGGCAGAATTGTAGCATTTTACCCCTCTTCTGTGCCTTCCCTCACCTCATGGCAATACTTCTGGATTCACTCCTGTGGGTTATTTTCTGTCACAAAATGGGATCCTGTTTGAGCTTGGTTCTCTGGACTGACTGTAATGCACATAACAAAAACTCTTCACACCCCTTCCCTCAGAACAGAATCTTTCTTGTGGATAAAACTAATTCATTACAGAAACACAAATCTGTGCTTTTTGAAAGAAAGAGAAAATATCACACACCATTCAAATTGGCACAAGACCAGCTATGCCCAGGACACTTTATCTTTCCCTTTTGAGCTAATTTTCCAAGCATCCTCTGCTCTAATTACAGATTTCATTTGCCACACCCCAATCCACCTGTTCTTCTCCTGGATTGTTTAGGCCAGGAGTACTACCTGTATGCCTGACCTATTCTGATTTTACCTGCAGGTGAAGGTTCAAAGAGACAGTGGTTGTACTTCAACAGGACTTGCAAGACTCCTTGGTTAATCTTTCCTCCAAGATTATGAGAGAAGTTCTCATTTTTGGAAGTTTCATAGAAATTCCTGCCACTCTGTTCCTGTTCTCTGTGCTAACCACTCAGGTAAGGACAGAGATATTTCCACTGAACTTTCAAGTGTCCAGTGGAACTAGAAAGCTTCAGCCTCTTGAAACCCCTCTGCCTGGACCTCACAAATACTGATAAAAGGCTCTCTGTTGTCTTGGCCGTATCAAACTTCTCTTCAGACAACCAGAAAATTCCATCTTTCCTGTTAATCTTCCTGACTTTGTTGCCAGAGTCATGGGTGATGGTCTGTTCATCCTGAGAAAATGTTATCCAAGTCAATATTTAGACAGAATAAGCCTTAATCACAACATAGTTATGCTTCATTAAAGAGATTTTCCATTTGCTTCGTTCAGAAAATAATGCAGGATGTATCAGAAGCAAACAACTGGGGTAGATTTCCTATTTATGCAACTCTTTCTTTCTTGCACAGAAATGAAGGACTAGTTGCTTGTGCAGAAGCCTTTCTTTTCTTCCTTCAGAGGAGGCAGAGGGACAATTTTCCTTTCCCTCAGGAGTGGAGATCTCTTGTTGGGTGGTGCCTAACTCCTACCAGTGCTGCTGCTTAGGCCCACAAGGACCCAGACTGTTTTCCTTGTAAGCATCCCTTTAGTTCCACCCAAAAATACTGTTCAGCTCTGCAGACCATTCTGAACAATCTGCTTTTAGGAGTGGTCCCAACCTTGGTGGATTCCCAGGAATGTAGCTCTGGCTGGCTGTCAATCCCATCTCACCTTCAGAGGGGAAACACCCTGGGAGGAGTCACAGAATCATTTAGGTGGGAAAAGACCTCCAAGATCATCAAGTCCAGCCTTTGATTGATCATCACCTTGCCAACTAAACCATGGCCCTGAGTGCCACATCCAGCTGTTGCTTGGACACCTCCAGGGGTTGTGGCTCCAGCCTGGGCAGCCCCTTGCAGGGCAGAGCAGACCAGCAGGGGAAGGTTGCAGGGGAGCAAGGCCAAGCAGCCAAAGTCTGTCCCCTTCTCCAGGGCATGGAAGTGCAGAGGATTTTTCCTGCAGAGCTCAGGAAAAAAAAAAAAAAACAACCAGACCTTTCATCTTTTTCCAGAGAGAAGGCCAATGCTGAGCCTAGCAGATTATTCAATAACATCCCATAAAAATATTAAACTTCTATATTGGAACCAAATTAACATTGTATTTCATGATGTGAACAAAGGTGCCCAAGTCGATTTCGTCTCTCTCTCCCTCCTTTTTCAAATTTAATATCACACAGAAGAGAGAAATGAAATCTGTATTTAAATGGCTGTGGAACATTGTGCATTTAAAGTGCACAGCAAGTCACTCCCTAAAGCACTCCATATGATATGTAAATCTTTTGATCTTTCACAAAATGCATGATTTCCATAAAGAATAATGAGTGCTAGCTTGGGAAGTACAATATTGACTGTTACTGTACTGCACTTAGCCACAACTATTATTTGCATGGCTTTTGCAACATAACTGGAGGGGAGAGTCCTGTGAATATTTTTAATGCATTCTAATAGCTACTAAAAGAGATTTTATTTTATAATAGATGTATTCTTTCTTTTGGGTCTACAAGCATTTTTTTTTCAATTTATTCATTACCATTTTTTTTTTCTCTTTATAAGGAAGCATCTATGGGGAAAAGCAGAGGAGCACACGAGTCCTGAGAAAAGAGACAATTGACACCCTGCCCTGCCATGAGCTGCAGGAAAGCAGGGGAATCAACCATAACATTTATTTATTCTTGAAGCCAATGGGTAAAATTTAACTTGAGAAGGGATCCTACTCTGCAGGGTGCAAATGCATGGAGATCCCATGGGATCAGTCTGTCAGTGACCACTGGGCTCAGTGGAGCCTTTGGCATCAATCCAACCTTTTTCCTCTGCCTTTCCACCGGGCTCAAATGCCCTGGCCCAGTGGCAGCTGTGCTTATTTCCAGTGCTGCTGATGGGGAGGGAGAAGCTGAGCCATGGCAATCTGCATGCTGAGTTTTTTCCCATCTATTTTTCCAAGCTCCCTGCAGATTCATCAGCCCAGAACCCTCCTGCAGGTGGAGAGCTGGATCCTGTCTAGCAGAAGAAGAGAATTCTCCCATCTTTTTCCGAGATCCCAGCATTCTGATTGTTCACTCAAGAGATGAGTGAGATGTTCACTGCAAGCTCACAATGCAGGAAAGAGAGGTAGGGATAAGGCCTATCACAAACACCACATTAAAGGAAAATTTAAGAATTATTGCATCTCTGCTTTGTTGTTCCTTTCCTGAAGGTTTTGGCATCTCTCTGAAGGTCTGTTCCAAGTAGCTCAATGCATTTTTTGCTTGCAATACAGCAAAGCAATATAAATACAATGTAAATACAGAGCAAGGCTAGGTATGGTTGAGCTGGCAGGGAGATGATCAGGAAAAGGCAGATTATTGAAGATTTAAGTTTCTGATAATAAAGGAATGATTGAGGGGTCCAAAGAGACTCAGAGGAGTCAAATGCTGTTTCAGAACTGACTCCTCAGGGAGGAGTATCCACACAAGTGACACTTGTGTATGTGATCAGAAATCCAACCCCAGGATGGGTCTGAGTCCCTGGTGATCTCTTGGTGCAGGGCACAGACCTCTCCTGTCATCAGTCAGCAAAGATTCCTGATGCTTTGCACTGAGCTTTGCCTGGTCTCAAAGTCCAGCCTGAAAAGAGAAAGTAAAGTTTTGTCCCTGTGTTCCTCAGTTTCTCTGAGGGTGAATTAGGCATAGTGACATTTTCTTACTTCACAAAAGCATTTTGAGGGCCAGGGAAGAAATTGTTGTGATAATGGTGTAGCTGAACAGTGATGGAGGTGAACTGAACTGAACTGAAATAAGGAATTGATCTTCTAATTTGAAGCAGACTTCAGGAGACCAAGAGTGTAGCAAACACTTTCTGAGCTCACTGCAGAATCAAAGCCCATTTTTTATCCAAAATAGGATTTGTGAAATTTTTTCAAGGTATTTCAGCTTATCTCAACCTAGGAAGAATTTAGAACTTGAAAAATGAGTTCTGTCCATGGCAAGGAGGCATCAAAATCCCTTTGTTTGTTTGACTACTTGTTTCAAACCATGACACATCATGGAGAAGCACCATTCCCATTTTTCCATTGCTCTCATCCTTGAAGATTTAACTCCTGCTCAGCACTGATCATTCAGTTCCTTTTTAAAGGACTAATAATGCAGAGGAGGACTTATATCTTGTGAGCTGAGATAATTCTTTCAGGTTTATTTCCTGGTGCTGGTTTATTATTATGTATTAAATGCTATTTATTGCCCTACCTTTTCTGGAATAATTTTTATTTTCCCACCTTAGAAACATTGCTCCATGCACGAGCCCATCTTTATGGGTAAGAAAAAGGCAAAAAAATGTTTGGGTTGAATGGCTGCATTCTTGTGTAGCACAAGAACCAGATTGTTGATCTAAAGGCTTTCTTTTTTTTAATTCTGGACCAATAAGATAATTTCAAATAATAAATTATTCCCCTGTGAAAACCTTTGTCAGAAATGAGCTGCACCAGCTCCCCAAAATCTCCTGAACTTGTTTACCTGGTAAGACTTGTAGTACTTTTCCATAACATCCTGCCATTTATTATGCTCTGGAAAGGCACTATAGTGATTTCAAGAGGAGAAAACCAAGAAAGATTATTCATTTCACATCCTCATGCAATTCTTTTGTAGGTGGCTTTCAACAAAGGGTGATATTGGATTACATTCATTTTGGTTCTTAATAAACTAGTAAATCTCCCATTGTTCTATGTTGTCCAATTATAAAAGCAATGAATATGAGACTAAGCACTTCAAGATAACCATAGCTTTAAAGATAGACAAAAAGCTTTATAGATTAGGATCAGAATAAAACTGCCATTTTTGTAGCGTTTTGATGAATAATATTTTGTGAATTAAAGCGTTGTCTCTTAGGAACATCAATAAATTACTCTTTAAGTAGGAACTGCAGATCTCAGGAACAGTTTCTGAATATCTGGGGTACTGAAAATGGAAGGAAGTAAATCCATCCTAGAAGTCATTTCCTTGCTGTCTGAAGAGGTGATTATGAAGAGTTTTCCCTGAGCTCTGCTTCCCTGTAGGAGCCATCAGTTGGAATTTTCTTGAGCCATTTCTGTTGCCTTCCCATTTTGGTTGGGGTGTCTTTTCAAACATGCTTCTTAGCTACAGCGTGCTTCAAGAATTGAATCTTCAGTGCTTTCTGAAGGCTTAATTGGCAATAAAAATCATCATTTCGAAGTCAGGATTTGCTTGTTTTGCTTGGTCCAAAGCAGAGATTTCCAAAGTTATCCGAGAATTCCTTCTGCAAGGTCTCTGGAGGTAGTTAAGAACAACATTGGCAAGTGGTTTAAACACATTGGGCAGGGGCTGGACCACTGTAGTAAAATTCTGAGCATTGAAAGTTGTGAAAAAAAGAACAGCTCCAAATCCCAGCCTTAAATATCACAGAGTGCTCTGTGGGCTTGTGAACTGGGATCATTGCCTTGCTCAACTCCGTAGGAATTCATGAGACATTTACAGAAAGATTTATTAATCTATTAATTGCCAACAGATTCTTTGTCAGCAAATCCTTAATGGAAAGCAGAGCCCTCCACCCCTTTAATCCTCATAATCCTACCTTGCATGCAACTTCCCAAAATTTGATGTGGACTGGCTTAAGATTGTAAAATTGTAAAATTGTCCCTTGGCAGAGAAGAAGCAGTGAGGTACAGCTCTCTCCAGTGGTCACACAGGACAAATATCCCATCCAGGTGCTCATCCCAGTTCTCAGTTAAACTGCAATGTAAAAGGAATGTGCACCACAGGTGTCAGCTTGGCAGAGAAGAAAATACACCATGAGGAGCTGGAGAAAGAAGCATGTGGACAGATGTGGGCATGTTTAGATGCCTGAGCCCAAGCATTAAGCATCTGTCCTGTCATTGTGAAGGTCCAGCATCCAAATCACCCCTTGGCTTGGACAAGGAGGAATTTTTGATTCAGGAAACTGCTGCAGCCCCAAAGAAAGCCTGGAATTCCTGTTTAAAGCAGGATGGGAGGGGTGCCATGCTTGGCACACCTGGCAGCAGCATCAGTGGCAGAGCTCAGAGGGGAAATGAAGGGTAGATGAGAAGATGCTTCCATGCTGTCAGTGCCCTCCTCATAACCCTCTCACTGCTTCCCAGGATTTCAAGCATTTCCATCTCTTCCCAAATGGCTCTTCTATTCGAGAGTGAGCTTCTGGGAAATGATAATTCCTTTGCTCAGGATTGTCAGTCACATCGTGGGACCGTGCCTGGAACGGCAATCGCAGTCTTTGATCAGTTCTGCTGAAACAACCTGTTGTCTTTTATAATAATATTTCCATTGGGAATATTCAGATGCTGAGGCTAAAAAGAACCATTTCACAGCACACATACAACTACACACGCAGTGACTTTGCATTTTTATCTTTTTGATTTTCCAGTGGGTGTATTTGCCTGGGTTTTTTTTCTGACCACATCCATCTGCTTCCTAGTTCTTACAAAAGCTAGTTTACATGCAATAATTGCCATTAAAATGTGAAGAGAAAGCCCGTTGCACAAATGCATTGTTTTGCTCCTTTTAAAGCAGACAGAAGCTACAAAACTAGATGTAGCTGACTGATGGATGTGTTTATTTAATTATTACTTTCAGAAAAAATATTCTCTATCTTGCCCATAGCAGGTGCAGGCTGTGACGTGGCATTTGCTCTGGTAATTATGCAGTTTTTTTGTAAATAGCAGAACAAGTCAGGATGAAAGATAGCACTGCCCTCAGGTTATGGGGACTGATTCAGCCTTCTCTTTACCCAATTTCAAGTGATACATTGAAATGATAAGGTGGCTCTGATTCCTATTGCACCTCCCACCTCCCCCCCAATCCTGACATGAAACTGAGGGAGGGAGAGAGAGGGAGAGGGACTGGAGGATGAGTATGTGGAAGGGACAGTTTCTGATGGATGCTGTTAATGATAAAGCTGATTTGGGGTACCCTGCACTGCAGTGTAGCATTAAATGACACTGGGATGTCCAGTAAACAAGAATTAAAGTGGGTTTTTTCTAAGCCTAGAGCTTTCCCAGGTGAGGCACTGCAGTTCAGCACTTCCAGCCATGGTGCCCACTGCCCTCTTGCTCAGGTCTCCCCCAGTACTCTCCATCCTGTGCCTCATCCTGCTCCTCTTCTGTGTTTGGAAGAGCCTCTTCTCAGAGTTCAGGCTGTTCTCCAGCATCCCCATCCCACCTTTATTTCCCTAAGCCAGGGATAAATATCAAGGGCAGAGCAAGTGGGTGGGTGTATGGAAATTCTTCCCTAAGGGAATGACAGCTAACAAGGAATGCCAAGACAAACATCTCCCAGGCAGAAGGAGATTCTTCCACAGAGAAATGGGATCTCTAAACTGTTCCCTGCACTGCTCCCTCCTGCTGAAGAAGGGCAGGTTTAGACTTGACCATTGGGGGATCAATAGGTAAAGTCTGTTCCTGCAAATTTCTCAGAGCAGAGCCTCCAGCAGTGTTGGGCTTGCAGGCCTCCCAATGGTCAGAGTGGTGGGAGGAAGCAGAATCACAGAATCATGGAATGATTTTTGTTGGAAAATACTTTTAAGATTAGCAAGTCCAGCCTTTAACCCAGCACTCCCAAGCCCACCTCTAACCCAACCCATGTCCCTGAGTTGTACAAAATCTCCAGGCAGCATGTCCACATTTGGGTGACTCAAAATTTCCATCAGGGACAACACTTTCAAAGCCAAGTAAGGACCTCGTGGGCTTCTTTGAATTAATCACTTTGGTCCCTTTGAAGTGGCTCAGCTGGGCTGCCCAGCCCCACCCTGGGCAGGTCCTGGGTCCAAAGGCACATTTGGGAGATTTGATATCTTAGCATCTCCACTCTCAGCTCGTGCTGCTGAGAGCTGCCTGGTGCTTTATCAGATGCACTGATGTACTTGCAATTCACCTTGAAATCAATAGGTATTGATGGGGTTTTGGAAGCTGCAGAAGACAAAGTCCTGCTGCTGATGGCAGTGTGTCCACAACAGCTCCTGGAACAGGCACCCTTAGGAAATATTAGCTCCTCTGCTCTCCACTGAGTGTGCAATGAAATGGGAACAAACCCCACAAAGAAGATATCTGTTGAGTTTATATAAAATCTCAGCTGATCAATGGAAGGTGCACAGTACGTATATGAATGAAAATCATTTGTTACCATGCATCTATCAAAAATTAAAATAAAGTCATTCACAAATCTCAACGTTTTATGGAGGGGAGAAATATTTTTTTTTTAATTAGGATTAAAAATATTATCTCCTTAAAACGTGTCCATGCATATAGTTCTGGTACAGCCTATGGCAACACCTATGATTTAAAAATAAAACTGGTTTTTTCCAAGAAGGAAGTAATTTTGAGTGATAACTAATTTAGATAGTGCTAATTATTTTGGTTGGAACTTGCAAGGGAGTCAACGGATAAAAAGTTGATTAAAGCAAAGTTATAAAACAACAATAAAAAGCTCTAACTCTGTGCTTTAAGATTTTCTGAATATTTTAATGTTTGTTCCTGCCAGCTTTCTTAGCTGCACTGGAAAGTGAATGTTTCTGTATACCTGACTGAAATGAAATGAGAGGAAAAATTGAGAACAACTGAGTAAGTGTAAGGACAGTGAGTGCATTCTATACTTGGAAATACCTTTACTCAGCTGACCTTTTGATTTTCTGTGTTTTGAACCTCTGGTCAGTGTTTGCCTGGCTCAGACAAGCAAGGAGTAGCTGAGAGGATTCTTGAACATTTCTGTCTCTCTCAAACTTGCAGGACATTGCCTGGGGTTGCTCACTGTAGATCCTTCCAGGGGCATTCCATGTCTTGCAATGTGATATAAACACAGCTGGACCCAGCAGTTATGTAATTTCTTCTGGAAGTTCTTTCCCAGCCTGGTTCCCAAAAATGTATCATATCTACTTCCAGCTGTTTCATCCTTGGTTTTACATCTGCAGTGAACTCTTGCAGGGTTGCTGGTTCACAGCTGGATGTGTAGTCTCTAACTTAGGGGTGGACAGATCCATTCATGGCTTTGTGGCCATGAGAAGAATTCAGAGCTCCTCTTCCAGGCTAAAATTCCATATTTCTCTATCTTTTAAGTTCTTCTGCTGGAAAACTGAAATAACTGGCTAAAAGAGAAAGTCCAAAGACCAAACCTCCTCCAGAGGATGGAGAGAGACAAAAAATGAATGAGCTGTGGTTATTTCTAGTAGTATAATATTTCTGTTGATCACCTCACTTTGTTTATCAAGCCATGCGTTCACCCCCCTCACAGCCAAGAATTTTTTCCCAATATACCAACAACTTCCCATTTAACTCTGTCTTACGCAGAAAATCATTACTGTGCACACTGAAGGCTGCCTAATGACTTTGTGTGTAACACAACATTCTGATTGGAAACTGATTATTTAATTCTATCTTTCTGGTTCAAACTCATTATTACTATTGTTACTATTATCACTATTATTATTATTATTATTGTTTAATATTTTATTTTAACATATATCTGCCTAATGAACAACCCACTGCACCCCATGAGCACTTGAGAATGATGAAATTTTCAAAACAAGGGATAGATGTTAAAAGAAGGGGAAAAACAAGTAAGAAATAGAGATATTTAATGTACATAATTTAGGCTGCAAGCAGCCTGGCATAAGTTATCCTTTAATAGAGCTGTAAGAATAATTAATTTTTCAGTTCAGTGGTCAAACTGAAAAAACTGTGAGAGAAGAAGGAGAGGAGGTGAATGGAGTGGGAAGAAACAAGGAGATGTGTTTGGGTCAACCTTAAGTAGCAATTTCTCATTTTCTCTCACTGAAGCGAAACAAACACTTGTATTATCTGTTCCTCTGATAAACAGCCCTATCTGGGTTCCTGAACAAAACTTTCCTTCTAGAAGCAAGGCTTGAATGTCATGCCTAGATGGTAGTGACACAGAACATCTTTATTTCCCTAGAAATTCTCCTTTACCTTTCCTTTCCCAGCAAAGCTCACTCATTATATTTCCCATTAGTGTGCAATGACTTTTATTAACCATATAACTTGTCAAAACTTTCTGCCCAGCTTCAGTTTGCATTGTGTTCCAACACTTCTCTAAGTGTAAACCGTGTAAGACACATTCTGCTGGGAGCAAGACCCCTGCTTTTAAGGCTATTAACTGTAAATTTACTTCTAACAGTAAGTTTACTTGTATGGCTTTAATTAGCAATAAATTCTTGGCTGTGAGGGTCAGGAGGTCCTGGCACAGGGTGCCCAGAGAAGCTGTGGCTGCCCCTGGATCCCTGGAAGTGTCCAAGGCCAGGCTGGACGGGGTTTGGAGCAACCTGGGATGGTGGAAGCTGTCCCTGCCCATGGCAGGAGGTGGATCTGGATGGTCTTTAAGGTTCCTTCCAACCCAAATAATTTCATGATTCTAGGATTCTCTTAATGAACTTTTCAAGGTTGTTGTAAAATGATCCTCCAAGCCCTCAGGGGAATATGGCCCAGGTTATGGGATTCACTATGGATAAATCTATGGATGATCTCAGCAGATCTGGATTTTTCATCATGGCTTTACCACGGGTTGCAGTACAAGCTTTGTCCTACCATCCTCTTCTTCCCTCATGCAGGAGCCCCTTGTTTTCAATGTATACAAATATAGACTTCCCCCCCACTCCCCTATGCCCCCCAAATATATATATATAGGTGTCTGGCTGATAGACTCATAAGGGTAAATTTCTGTGTGAGTAATCATCAGTGAGCCAAAAACCAGAGACATTTAAAAAGCATGCAAGCAAAAGAGGTTGCTAAAAGAAAAATCTTTGAAGGGGTATTATCCAATTAGCACTGATAGCTCTGCTAATATGGCAGCAATTAAAATGTTGTTTGTGAACTAAATAGGAGAAGACCTAAATATTCTTTGGACTTACATATGAATAATGTTCTAATATCTGGTGGAATAATTATAATGAAGCTGTAAGTATTCTCTCACGAGTTGTTTACTGAAATAGCAGTCTATTTAATCAGTAGCAATGCATTCAAGGTGACTAAATATTAAATATGATTGGCAGCTTGCTGCTTGGACTAAAACGATTAAGTAACATGAGAAAGAAAGTGACAGGTGACTTCAGTCCCCTCGAGGAAACATGCCCCAGCCAGGAAATGGGTTGAGACTTCTAATAATATTGGTAACAAATAAGTGCTGAAATGTTTGCTTGCAGCAGTGAGTCTGGAAAGGAATGCAAATCCTGTTATACATCTTTTTCATCTTGGTGAGGTTGCAGTGGCAGCACTCACCAGCTCTGAGGTGCTGTGCATTTCAACCACCCTGCAGGGACACTTGGCTGGGGTGTGTCAGAACCAGCAAAGCCACTCCAGCCCTCGGTGCTGAGCCAAATCCAACCAACCCTGTGGATCCTGGTGCACCATCACTCACATCTCCCATGTCCACACTTTCTGGGGTCTTCCCTTGTTGCTTATGCCATTGCTTTGGATTCAGTTGGACAAACTGAATTTTGGGGTTGAGGGATGAATTGCAAATGGATTCCAGGAGGTCAGCAGGGACTGGATTGGACCCAGGCTCTGACCTGGGATTGCTGGTTCAGCTCTGGGAAGGGAACAGAGCAAGGATGGCATTTCCAGCCCACTGTTTCACAGGGGGATGCCAAAAGTTCCTGTCTCTAAATTCAATATACAATAAAAGCATTTGCCACTTGAAGTAACTCCATGTTCCTTTTCTTAAGAGGAATGAGAAACCAGCCAGGGTCATACAGGATTTCCACAGCTGCACCAAAATCTGAGTCCAGTTCTTCTATTCCTGTGTCTTCTATCACAATGATCTCTTTTCTGGCTGGTTCCCCCAGGTTCTCATAAGCATCTCCCTCTTTTCTGGTTCTGTGGAGTAGGAGTGGAACCCTGAATCCCCTGCATGGCTTGCTGTAGTCACTGCTGTTGCTCTTCCCTGCTTCTGTGTTGAAGTAGCCCAGCAAAGAAGTTGGGGAGCCTGGGGCAGTTCCAAGGGCAGGAAGAGGGACTCCTTTCTCTCTCCATGTCCCTAATGGGACCCTAAGTGTGGTATAGACATGAGAGTCAATGCCCTTTTACACAGAAAGTAGAGAATGAATTCCAAACAGTACTGGAGACAGCTGACCCTTTTAGCACAATGCTTAAATATTCTAGTGCCGTGCCAAGGCAGCATGTGCAGAGTAAATATTTTAATCCCTAATTAATCACTTTGGTTAGATTGGTAAAACAGAAGTCTAATGAAAATAATTTGAAATTTCCTTCATGAATAATTGCATTGTTCAGGGGATTCTGGGAAGAGTCAACTGGCTGACCTTCCATTCTTGAGCTGCTCTATTGCTATGAGACTTAATTTGTGTCCTTCAACCCTTTTCAGTCACCGTCACGAGATTAGAAATACCTTTCATGCAGTTTAGCAGCAACTATGCAAAAGGACAGTGCAGTCAGCAGAGAGGTAAGAAATTAGCACATGCTTCCCTGTGGTGAAACACATACAGTACAGCACACAGGACAGGGAAAAGCTTCTTTTCCACTCCGTGTCCCTTTATTATGTCCTGGACATGATGGATTGCATTGTTTATTGAAGTGCTCATGGCCATTTTTAATTAGAGTTGTGAGGTCTGCGGGTGCCAGGGCTTTGGGTATTTGCAGGATTGGAAAAGAATTTGCTTGTTGTTACGTCCTGGTGGCCAGCACCATGGTTGGTCCCGTGGTTCCAGGGGAATTTATTTCCTCCTGCAGGTCCTGTCTTTCCGGTGGCCTGGTGTGAGGCACCAGTCCTGTCTGGACGAGATGGTTTGGCTTGTAGCACCAAGAGTGGTCCAGTGAGAGAAAAATCACATCCTCACTGCTCACATTGGTTTGCCTTTCTCTACAGACCAGCTACAGTTCACTTTTGAGGGAAGATTTAAGTGCAGCAAGGTCTGTGGTCCCTCCCCAGGCTTTCACCCTTGTTAAAAAAACCCTCAGTCTCAGTACAGTTTTTCTTGTGCTTGATAGCTGCGAAGGTGCAGCTGGAACTGTTCATGAAAACAAGTTATGTTGTGCAGGCAAGGGTTTAAAAACACATTTTCAATTGATAGACCTGTGAGTGTCCTTTCCAGGGGTGTTCTTTCCCTGGGCTGTTGTGGAGCAGGCCTGTTGCTGGAAGATTTGTTTGATGTGGAGCTGCAATTAATATATCTGCTAAAGGTGGAGTTTCTGTGGAAAGGCAGTGACATCAGACACTGCAAAGTTGTTGGGTTTCTCTGGGTTTTGTGGAGTGTCTTCTTAGAATCATAGAAAGGACCTGTGAGGATCTCTGAGATCAACTCATGGTTCTTCATGGGACAGCTCCAAAAATTCTCATCCAGGATGGTGTGTTCAGCTGATGCCTTAAGTTTTAGCTTTCATGTTTTTCAGATTCTGTGCTGCCTAGGGGTGTAGTTCTGAACCTCATATTAAGTGCCAGTAAGCTCTCTTCACAGAGGAGGTAGAAAAAACAAATCCTTTTCCTGCTGAAGACCAAGGACAACCTTCAGGCCCAGAAGTACAAACAACAGTGGACTGAAGAGAGGGACAAGAAGGATGAGACCTCACAACCTGAAACAGTAATTGGACAATTAAATGGACCAATATGCAAATGGACCAAAATTTATAAGAGTGTAAGACCTCATGACTTGTCAGCCATTTTGTGACCATTTTGGGTCCACCTTGGGTGTAGGCCTGGGTCAGGCCCTGTCCTGCCCAAGGTGTATCCTGGAGGCCTTTCAATAAGTATCTACTTTATTCGCTACCTCTGTCCCGTCTCTGTTTCAGATCAGCCTTGCTAAGGCATCACAGCTTTTGAAGTGGCCACCAAAGCCTGTGGGTTTGATGTGAGATGCAGGGCAGGGCAGGGCAGGGCTGTCACAGCCTGCAGCCATGAGGGAGGGCACAGGGTGGGAGATGGGCCATGTTATGGGGCTGCTCTGGCTGCTGCTCATCCACAGAAGTTGTGTTGGGCATCACCTCATCCCAACACAACCCCAGACTGTGCTGTGGGAAAAGCAGGAGGGGGAGGAGAAGTAGCACAGGGGCAGGAGCATCTTCAGTAGGGACTGTATTTCAGGCTGTGGGAGGTGAGGAAGGTGTGGGGGAGCAGCTGTATCCTACAAAGTTCAGAGAGGGAATGCAAAGGTTTTGCAAGAAATATGTTGTCAAAGGCAAGGCAGGAGGATTGAAAAGGGTGAAGTGACTGGAGGTTTTTTGGTTGTGTTCAGTAGAGGAGTAGAGTTATGAGTGTGGGCCAGAGCCTTACTTTGGGAGAGAGAAGAGTGTGGTCGAAAACGACCTCTTGGTCCAGGAAACACATCTTAGAGGCTTTGGAATGTGTGTGTGCACAGCTCAGAACAGGGGCTGGTGAAAAGCTCCACAAGAGAGCATTTCTACCTATTAAAAGAATGATTTTTGAAAGGAACAAACAAATTTAAGCTTTTAATTTACTTTTAGAGGACAAATGTTAACCATTGTTCTGCTACTGATTTTACCTGATGAAGCCAAACTTTTTACAATGATTATCACTTCATAGCATCTTGCAGTCTTCACTTCCCTTTTTGGTTATTTTTGGTTTTTTTGCTCCCACATTCACTATTTTATTTTTCTATTCGTCTGCACAGTTGTTGCTTATCAGCCATGGAAATTTACAGATATTAAATTAGCTACAGGAGGGCTCTGATATTGTTCCCTCAATGTTAGAGAAACCTATTGAGAACTAAAGGGAAAATTATTAATGAAAACTGAATGAGAAGGCTATAAAGTTCAAACAAAGTGTGTTCTCTACCTCACAAGATCTGGATGCATGTGAAATTTCATGAAAATTACTCATAAAATGGTATATTATGTTTTGTTTCTTCAGCCAAAAGCATTAGTGAAATATTTTCATTCAGAGCAAAATATATTGGATGGTAATGATAATTAATGTAGTGAACCATTTAACAAGGAGATAATACAAGGATATGAAAGGTTTATTATAAAAAATGTGACCCTCACCACAGGACTTGAACTTACTACTTTTGACAATATAAAGCAAAGCCTCTGTCCTCTGGGCTGGAAAATGTCTTCTCCAGTTGAGATGCAGATCAGAAAAGAGTGTCATGGAAATGAACCTTGATTTTATGTTAAAAGGATGTGGGGAAAGAGACTAAATCTGTGTGTGTATCCACTGATAGGGTAAATATTCATCGCTTTGGGGTTTAGGGTGGTTATGTCTGGACCAAAATGAAGGACAAATTTTAAAACATTGCCTCTCCATTAGGATGCTGCTGCTCAGTACAGTGTGGTCTTTTTATGTGATCATAAACTAAAGCTTATGATATAAAGCTTTTTTATTTTTTGCTTTAAAGCTAAACAAAAACAATTCCCATTTGTTAGAGTATATATATAACAAGTATACTTGTTATATCCTTTAAAGCCAGTCAGGAGAAGTCGGAAACTTCTGAGTGTTTTGGACTTGCGGGGGTCAGCTGAGTTTTGTTCTGTTACATAGAGTTGTTCCAATACACAAACAAAGAGAAAAGTATATTATATTGAAAAATAAACAAAGATTCCTTTGCAATTCTCTTGTGTTATTGTTTTGACACAAATGAGAGAGACCAGATAAAGTTAAAATTGGGTTTTCAGCCTAGATTTCCTAGCTCATTCCTTTGCTCTGTATTGAGGGGGAACGGCTAGAGCTGTTACTGAATTTAGCCACAACACCTGAACCAAACTGATAATGAATTCAGGAGGCTGAAATCAGCAACACCTCCAAACCTGGGCAAACCTGCAGCCATCCAGACAGAACTAAACTTCCAGAGCTCTCCAGCGGCTCAGAATATTGACCCAGCATTTACATACATGGACCTTACCAACAGCATGACCCTAGCACAGGGAGAGCCATGTCCTGTGCTGAAATTCAGAGCAAGAGCCATTGCTGATACTGGAGAGGCTGGAACCTTCTTCAGGATGTTGAAGAGAGCACAGAGAGGGCTGAAACCTGTCTGAAAGCCTGGGTGAAACACAGACAAATATTTTTACAAATTAAAAACCGGCATGGCAAAGGAATATGGTCAGAAACTACAAAGCCTGGGAAGGTTGATGCTCAGGGCAGCCTGCTGGCTCCAACGTGCTGCTCAGGGCTCCTAGCGAGCCATTTTAATTGAAAGTGAGAGCCTCTGTGGCAAAAAGGTTGGGAAGTCCTGCTCTAATTGACTCTTTCTGGGGTTAACCGTGGCAAAGAACGAGTCAGATCCCAGCTCTGCCGTGGGTTCAGCCCTCCCCCATCATTAATTACTTCGGTTGCATTTCTTAATCAGCTCCGCTCGGATCTATCGGAGAGATCCCTGGCGCCGTGCCAGCACCGCCGCTCCGACTGGATAAAACACACGGCGCAGGGAAGGGGAGGAGGGCAAGCCTGGCTTGTTATTCCTCCTCCCTTTGATGCTGAATGGGTTGGGTTTCCCACACAGACCTTTCTGTGCAGCTCCTTTCCCCACATCAGAGCCGTGGGGTCGTTGTCCCCGTGGCCTCTCTTTGGTCGTGTCTTTAATTGACCTCCCAGCATTTTGGAGGGTTGTGGTTCAGATGAACTGTTTTCTGCCAAGGCTGTGACAGGGCACTTTGTCCCAAAATACTACAGATCCCCATGTAGCTATAAATCAAGGCAAAGAGGCCTTCAGCCTTCTCCACACTCCATCTCAGCTATCCCTGCCCATGGAAAGGGGGTTAGAACTGTATGAATTTTGAGGTCCTCTCCAACCCAAAACATTCTGTGATTCTGTCTGCCTATGATGCAACAGCTGGAAGTGGAATTCCATTTGCACCTGCAGATTTGCTGGAAAATTGGGATCTTCACAGCCAGACAAATCATAGACCTAAAAAGACAGGTTCGTACGCTCCATGTACCAGCAGGGAAGCAGGAAGGGAGCGATTTTGCCTTGGAGAACAGAGCTCCAAGATTGTGTCCTGCTTTACTCAGGGCTGCCGATCAGGAATTTTCTCTGGGGTTTCTCACCCCACTTTCATCCTTTTTCTCCACCACACTTATTTTCTCCACTGAAGACTAAACAATTTTTTCCTCTCTGTGTTAAACAGGAGGCTACAACGCACTCCACACAACTTCTAGGAACTCACCAGACATGTAGAGATTGAAGGGGATTGAAGAACAGATTTCATACCTCTATTTTGCATTTCTCTTGCAGTCAAGACAGTAAAGCAAGTCCATTACCAGAAGCTGTCCTCTGCCATCATGTTCCTGGGAAGAATAGCTGTTTGGACATGGTTAGTGGTTGGACTCAATATTCTTAGAGGCCCCTTCCAACCTAAATTATTTTATGATTCTTAGGGAGATTTTCATAGAATCATTTAATGGCCTGGGTTGGAAGACACCTGAAAGACCATCCAGTTCCAACCCCCCTGCCATGGATAGAGATGCCTTTCACTAGACCAAGTTGCTCCAAGCCCCATCCAACCTGGCCTTGGACACTTCCAGAAATGGGGCAGCCACACCTTCTCCGGGCAATCTGTGCCAGGGCCTCACCACCCTCACAGAGAAGAATTTCTTCCCAATATCTCATGTAACCCTACCCTCTGGAAGTGGGAAGCCATTCCCTATGTCCTGTCACTCCATGCCCTTGCCCAAAGTCACTCTCCAGCTCTCTTGGAGCCCCTTAAAGCACTGGAAGGAGATTTCTCTCAGGGAAGGTTCCTTGCTTGGATGAAGCAGTTCGAGCCCCTCCACTTCTCTTGCTGAAGGGAGGATAAGAAGCAAGCACAGCCCATTTCAGCATTTTGATCTCTCAGATTTTGTTGTCTCATAGTGAGACTTGTCCAGGGGGAGAGGAATGGTGAACCCAGAACAACCACAGCACATTTACTGTAAAGGATTACTTTTTTTTTCTTTCCCTCTTGGAAACTTCACAACTGGCTTTAATTAAGTTCTTCCAAACCCAGCAAACACACACAAGGCATTAGAGAGGGAGAGGGTACGTGTGCATGCCCGTGTTCGCCGGATGGGATTTTTGCAAAGTTTTCCTTCCTCTAATGAAAGTTTCCTTGGCTGTTCCTGTTAGAACAGGCTGTAGCCAAGCTTCTGGTGGGCTGACACCCCGTGGCTTGGCCCTGGGGTCACACACTGGTGCCAGGTGGCGAGAGAGCAGCATTTCTCTGCTAATGACCCAACGGCCTGTGCAAAATATGCAAAGTTATAAAACAAGTAAGCTATGTATTTCAGAGTCCTCCCCTGACATATTTTTATTATTTCTTCCCATATACTCTTTGGATTACTGATGTGTCTTTTAAACAGCCCCTGTGACCTGCCTCCCTGCCAAAACCCTTAAAAGGTGCTCGTTTTGCTGTCAGTCCTGCTTGCAAAATGTGTTGTCTGAAACCACCTCTTCCTCAGCAGGATATTTTCTGAGTAGTTTTCTCTCCACCTCTGCAAATTTGTGTGCTTTTCGTTCCTCTGCATGGGGGTTGCTAATCAAGGATGTCATGAGCTCTCAATGAAACGAAATCTTTGGACGTGGGGACCCAGAAAAATGGACACAGTGTACTCCCAAAATGTTCTTAGTAGCACATGTGAATTTCTTTGCACTCAAATTAAGTAGGATTAAAGCAGCTAAACTGTTGTTGCTCAGTTCTCTTGGATCATGTGACAAAGCCTGAATCGCTTTTAGTCACTGGTATAGGCCTAAGTCAGTCCCTTGATCTCCAAATTAATTTTTGAATTGAATGATTGTGTGGGGTTTTTTTGTCCTAATTGAGTCTTCAAGTGAAAAAATGCTTACCAAACAGATGGAAAACTGAGGACAAAAGGCTCTATTATGTAATAAAAAAAGGGAGAGTTCACTACAACAGTTTGAAATTAGTACTTGGAGGCTTGATTTATTTTTTTTTGTCCCTTCATAAAATCCCAAACAGTAAGCGATATGCAGCGTGTTTGGCACAGCTTGGTGGAAAACTCTTGGGTTTGGTTTTTTCTCCCGAGATTCCGGCTGTTAAGAGTCCTTGGCCCTCTAAAAGCCCTGAGCCGCGTTGCGTGGAAAAAAGCAGAGTCTTCAAGGCCTTGTTTTCAGGTTTCTGGTGGTGTTTATTATTTGATATCTCAGAATTCTCCCCGCACCCAGCCGAGGTCCGGACAGCAGCTGGGACACGAGGCCACTGCCCCCCCGATGGGGGTTGCTCTGCTCTTAC
>JBBMKD010000216.1:58103006-58131496 GCA_037834095.1 Argya squamiceps
CTAAATCCTCCATCTTGTCCCCCATTTACCTCTATGCTAAGAATCCTAAAACTACAAAATTTTTCACCCCATGCTGTTCTAAGCTACTGTTTTCACACCCTCGAGGTTTGTAATTCTTCTCTCAGTGTTGGGAGCTTTTCCCATGGACTAAAATCAAACCCGGTGTCTTCCCGGGCTGTGTGCCAAGGTCTCCAACGCCCCTGGACCGGCTCCACACCCCCTGTCCAGGGTTCAAACTCCCTTCCTCGGGTCCCAGGTCATCCAAAGGGATGCCCTGGACTCTGACAGAAAACCATGAGAATGGAAGAAGGTGAAAAATTCTTGCCTGCAGCTCCCACTGCAGACACTACAAAGCATCTGAGTAATTTATTGATCCACTCCTCATTTTCCATTAATTGATATGGCAGAAGCAATATTCCTTTTTCCCAGGAAGAAAAAGGTTTCAAGGGGTAGCACTGCAAAGCTCAAAGGTGGTTCATGGATATGAAAAACCCCCAAACTTCCCCCAGGAAATGCACTGGAGTGTTTCAAGTTCTGTGGGACCCTTGGAGCATCCTGGGGTTTTCTTGCTGTCCCCAAACACTGGCCTGGAAGGATGGGGAAATATCTGGAGTTTCTTCAAGGAGCTCTCTTTCATTCTTAGCTGCAGAGTTAATTAATATCCCTGTCTGCTAATGAGCGGGAGTAAATGGATTTTATTGACAACTACTGAGTCAATGGGGTTTATTGATAACTACCGTAGTCCAATCAGAAGTCCAGGTTAAACTGGGCCATGCTTTAGCCAGCTGTCTCTTTGGCACACAGCTAATAGGTGGAATTGCTTTTTGCCCCCAAAATCCCTGTTGCTGCTCCCTGTAGTTTAACACAAAGCTAATCACCGTAGTCGTGCTTGTGCTAAATATTTTTCAATGTTTAGAGCACATATGTTTGATAACTCTTTACTTCTTATTGCCTTGGCAACTGAGTGCTTTTAAGCTGTTCCAAGTTACAATTACTGCTTAATATAAAAAAGAGAGAAACCACCCAAATATTAATTGATTTTTGGCCATGGTTGTGGGAGATCATTGGCTCTGGTGAGGTGCAGAAGCCACCAGCACCAATAAGAAAGCAAAGAGTTGCCTTTCTATACTTTGGCATTTCCTTCAAAGTGCTGCTGCCACATTTGTGGGAGTTTTACAGTTCTGTGGTTGGATGGAGCTTGGACAGGAACCATCACTTGTGTTGTGCTCTTCCACGGCCCTGCATGTTTTGGTCCATTTGTTGTGTGAATGTGATCCATGGAGCTCCTGTGTTCACCTGGGGTGTCATATTGCTCATAAATACTGTGCAAAGAGTTTGATTCTGCTTATTCCAAGAGTGCTCAAATTTCCTGGCATAACTTGTTGATGAGTAATGGAAATAGTCTGGCTAAGTGTGTTCATGTATTTAAGAAGATGATTTTCCCCAATGGAGCATGTGGGAGATGCTTGGGATTCAAAAGGTTCACAAAAACCCGTATGGTTTCAAGTCCTTCTGCTGGCCATTATGTCAGAGTTAGGGTTTCTCCCTCACTGGGATCCTGTTGTGATCCTGTTGGAGCAAAGGAATAGCTCTTGCATATGGAGAGGGAGTAGAAGGGTCTGAGCTACAGCCTCTGAAAGAGAAAAAAAATGGGAGCAAAGAAACTGCAGACAGAACAAGTAATGGCAATTTCTTTCCTGAGGTGAAAATGTGGCACTGAGTTCAGAACAAGCAGGACTTTGTTCAGGCAATTAAACTGACAGAGGGCAGGATTAAATGGGCTACTGGGAAGAAATTCTTCCCTGTGAGGGTGGTGAGGCCCTGGCACAGGGTGCCCAGAGAAGCTGTGGCTGCTCCTGGATCCCTGGAAGTGTTCTGGGTCAGGTTGGATGGGGCTTGGAGCAGACTGGGATAGTGGGAGTTGTCCTTGCCCATGGCAGGTGGTTGGAATTGAATGAACTTTAAGGTTTCTTCCAACCCAAATCAGTCTGATTCTTTGATTCTAATTAGTGAAAATGGAATATCAGCAGGATGGGAGACCTGCAGGGTCTAACTCTGCAGTGGGATATTTCCATATTTGTTGTAGATGTAGTTGTTGGTCTGCATTGAATAGTGTCCATGCACAGGGAAGACCACCAGGATGGGAGGATTCCTACAGCAGCTGCCCCCCTCCTGGCTGAGCTGGGCATTTGGCAACCCAGTGGGTTTGCAATGCCTTCCTTAGCAGACACACTCAGCAGAGCCCAACCACTAAACCAGCTCCTCTCCCTCTCTGGGCTGCTCTAAGCTCACCCCAACAGTCTCCAACTCAGATTCTGTAAATCAACTCTCCTTAGTTTTCATAATTTTCCTGAATTAGAAGTTCAGGGAAGGCTTATTCTCCTTTTGCCTGAAATAGCAGCACATGAGCTGGGCAGGAACAGGTCTAACCTTTCAGCAGAGTTCAGGCTCTGCCACGTCAGCGATTGTTCCTTGCCATCGCAGTGTAAAACTCTTTTCCCTTTCACTTCACATCATTTTCTTTCTGCAGAACGCTTTCAGTGCAGATAATGCACACGGAGGTACAATGCAGGCAGTTGTCTGAGAAAAGAAACCCGTTTTCTTCTAGTGGGTGGTAGGTAAGAATTACTAATCCAATCTGCTTGAGTTAACGCAAAACAAGGATTAGGGTAAAGTTCCCGAATATGTTAATCTTCCTTTATAGAGGCAAACTTTAGCACCGCTATCAACCCCGTGGTTTATAGTTCATGGGAACAATGAACCAATTAAACTCGAGCAGAAAAAAAATCTTGCACAAGTTTTCTGATTGTTACCTAATACTTTGAATTCTTTTGATTCTTAATTGTTTGCCACTGTGTCGTAGATGGGGGGGGAAATAAAATGTTGTTTATTACTCATTAGACTGTTTCTAAACATCTCCATAATTAACTGCATCTTATTGTAGTTGTTCTTTTCATCTCTTGCTTTATGAAAGTAGGTATTAAATTGCACATAAGGGCCTGGATAACTGATATAATTGTTGGCAGTGGAAATGGATGGCTTACTGGAATTGTTGTGCCTATTCATAGTCAGCTAGTTGTGAAAAAAACTCAGCTTGTGTGAAGGGAAGAAAAGGAGACATTCAGAACCATTTCTCTTAGGCTTTAGGAAAGAAAAATTACCTTATTTCACTTTTTATAAATGAGCACTCAACAGCAAAATGTCCTCTGGCCTTACAGAAACAAGCCTTAAACACTGCTTTATCCCTGTTGGTATCCAAAATATTCTTACTCACTGCTGCTCTTACACCAATCCATACAACTTGGAAAATTTTACTGTGTACTCTGGATTTTTTTTCTGCCTTTCAAATTTCTGACTGGGGAGCAGAGCAAAAGGAGAATAATTGGACTTTCTGCTTGAGACAGAAATGTCAAGGATTTACTTTTAAATGCTAAAGGGTCTCTTCTCCTGTCAATACCTGGGGGTGGATCTTGGGCACATCAATTAGAGAAATGTAGTCCTAAAGCAAATGTTACACTGCAGGATTTCAGCAACTTCTGTGCCAGTGGGTCAGAAAATGCAGTTTGATTTTACAGTAATAATGGAGATGTTTTACCTAACCAGTTATTGATCCTGGCAATATGTAGACAGCAGGGTTGTTTTTGCAGTATCATTATGTACTTGTACTTGTTAGAGACTGAATCCCACTGCAATCCAATGGAAAAGCTGTTTCTGGGAGATTCTGATGTCACCACCACTTCTGGAAACCTCAGTAATTACTGAGGATTTAATTGGACCTGAAAGAGAAGGCAAGTAACCCTCTACTAAATACATTTTTGTGTACAACCAAAATTCCAGTGAATTGTGCTTTATAAAAAAAAGACTCAGGATGAGATACGTTGGATATTGCAATCCAAGCTCCAGTTCAGTTTATTAAGTCATATTTATAATGTTCTCAATTAAGAGAATTGGAGTTTAGGGAATACAACAGGTCACAGCAAGTCAGAGTACAGGCCTCTGTAGCAGAGCACTTGTCAAAGGCTCATTTTATTTAGTAAAAATTAGTCAGCTTTTACATCCCCTTGGTGAAAAGTGGGCCCTTGTGCAAGGCACTGAGCTGACCCCTTCATGCTGGAGTTAAATTTCTCAGCAGGAAGCAAGGACTCCTCGGGGGCAGTGACCCAGTGTCTTGTTTTTATTCCTTTTGTTCAACTCCCTTGATTTCTGCTTTTCACCTGAGAGGAGCAGCCAACTCAGCCCTTGCCCTCCTCCTCCATGCCTTGACCCTCCAATTCATCTCTGTGCTCTCTCCATCCAGCAAAAACCTCTGGGGAGGTGCAAGTGAGGTTGGGGGACTTTTTTAGACTGCCACCAGTGTGCCACCAGAAAGTGCAGTGCTCAGTGCACCATCACCTCCCAGCACAGATAATCAGAGAATCCTTCAGCATGGAAAAGAAATTTGAGACCATCGAGTCCAACTGATGCCAAGGCCACCACTAAGTGCCACATCCACATGGCTTTTAAATTCCTTCCTCCTGTGCCTGTGCTTGACAACATTTTAGATGAAGAAATTTTTCCTAATATCTGCTCTAAGACTCCCCTGGCACAACTTGAGGCCATTTCCTCTCCTATCACTTGTTACTTGCAAGAAGAGACCAACACTGATATAATAAGGGAAACCCTACGTGGATTTAGTGAGAAACAAAGCACACCAAAACCTCAAACACAGCCAGGACGTCTCTCCCAGTTTGGAGTGCTGTTTTCTGGGAGCTGAGGGAAGAACTTGGCTGCAGGGTGACAGGTTAAGTGTGGTCTGTCTGCAGGCCAGACACTCCGAGGTGTAAACTGGGAGCGCTCCCAAGATGCCGAGTTACATCTTCTGGAGAGCTGCCCTGCTCCGTCAGGCTCCGCCATGCCGGGGCCCCATCCTGGGAGCTCTGGAGCCAGTGGGAACAGATGGCACTCAGCACTTGGCAGCATTAGACCCCAAATCCCAGGTCCTGGGTCTTTTTTTTTTTTTTTTTGTCTAACCACCAAAAAATCTCTTTCAGTTCACGAGTGGCAAAGCAACAGAAAAACCGAGGTGGAGCGAGAGGCGCCGGGCAAACCTGGTTTGCTGCTCGAATAAATTTTCAAAAGTAGCCAGTGCTTTTTGCAAGCCCTCCAGTGCACAGCAGAAATAGTCCAAGTTTGAGGCTGGGGGACTTTTCAAGCTTGTTTCCCTGCTGTGGCACATAACGAAGAGACAAAAACCCCTTTCTGTAGCCTCTGCTGGCTGCGACATTTGTTGGTGTCTGTGGATCTTATTCAGAGCGCTTTGTGCGACACTCGTAGTAATGTAACTGTATTGTGGCAGGAGACTGGAGAGGGCAGCGGATCACTCGCTCGAAAACATGACCTTTTAATTTAAACAAAAGACTTGAAAAAATGAAAGTGGGTCTTAAATGCAGTTTAATCAGTCAGGCGAAAGATGTCTAATGAAGCTGCCAGACAGATTTGTAGCCAGACTGTCACTTTACCCATCATGTTTACAGCCTCCAGTGGTGAGATTAGGACTGGGTGAAGGCACAGTCTATCCAAATTTCCCCAGTCTGCTCCTCTACCCTGTCTGTTGAGTTTTGACAATTTGACAAATTATTTTGTTGTGTTGTCTCTAGACCTGGAGGAGCTGAGCGTGTCGCTCCCACCTTAGAGTGCAGCTGAGCGTTGCCTGATGGAGGGATGAGAGACCCACAGAGGTGCTGCCAAGCTACAAAATCAAGGTAAACCCACTAGGACTTCCTGCTTTATAATATTTTCCTCCTAGGTCATCTGTGCTAAACCACCTTCCTCTTGAATAAGGACAGCCAAAAAGTTTCAGAGCAATTTTTAAACATCTTGATTCCCTCTGCTGTGAATCAATGAGTCATTTTTTTTACCAGGAACTCTATTTCCTACTTAAAGCCCCTGGAATGCTGCAGTGATGAATAGGGCAGCTGTGGAAACCTTTTGGAAGTTGTGGCTGCATCAGAAGATGCCTACACCAAGAAGAAACCTCCCCCAGAGTTAAATTCCCAGTTCTGTGACCACCATGGCGGCGGTGATCGCGCATTTCTCGCCAACGCCAAACTGGTTCTGTCTTAGCGTTTCTGTATGCAGGATTGTTATTTATTTTGCAGGGAATATTTGCTCCTTAAGAAATTTTCCGTGGCTGCCCATTGTAGAAGCCAACCTCTGTGTTTATCCACAGGCTAAGCAGGGCTCAGACACGAGGAGTCTGAGCTCCCCCGCACAGCCATGTCGGTGAACCCAGGCTGGAAGGGGAGGAATTGCCTCTCCGGAAGATGAGACGGGATCCATTTTCCATGCTGACTCTTTCCTGGGGGGTTTTGCCAAGAAAAGAAAAAAAACACTCGGAGTTTTCTGTCTTTTCACCCTTTTTTCTTTAAAAAAAAAAAGAACATCAAAGTTATCACTCCTGCTTTCTCACCATAATCCCACAAATCCTAATGTATGTCTCCCAATCCTTTCACGCTAAAAGCACAAGTGTGTGTGTTTTGCAGCATTTAGGAAGGTGCTGGCTGTTTCCCCATTTGCCTACACACTGTGTCACTAAAAGAGCCAAACCAGGAAAAGCAGTTCAAACTCAAACATTTGCTTATTTTTCTCAGGTACTTTAAAGCCAATTTTTATTTTAAAATCTCTTATGTGACATGATGTCTAATTCTGCTTCAGTGGAACAAGACAAGTGGACAAAAATGACTATTCTTGTGAGTTGCTTTTTCATCCTTCTCCCTTTCCCTGAACATTTTTTTTTCCCTGTTTCATGCTTAGCAAAAAAAACCCCTCTGTAATTGTCTTGTCATGATTGTAGCTTTTCCCATTCACCGCCACTTTACAGGGAAGCCCCGGGAAAAGAATTCTTAAAAATGAAATTTCATGCTTGCATGTGTTTCTGTGATCTGCAGTGTGTATGATCTCCGAGTGGAAAAACTTCTCTGAAAATAACTGGATTACCCTTGCTCCGACGCCATCTGATGCCTCCTGAGCAGATCCCGCCGCCCGCCTGTGATCTCTCGCCCACCACAATCGGGGTGACAGGCATTGAGGAGAGGGCCTGGCGGTGACAACCCCGCCCTCATCCCCCTCGGGACACAGCCTGGGGGACTGGGGCAGCCCCTCTCAGCACAGCACAAAGCCCTGACCTGTGGCAAACAGGGAAATTCCCGTTACCTGATTATTTGGGATGACCTGAAGTGTTTCGCCTCAAAGGTTGTTTTTAGAATTATTTTCCTTGCAGGCCTCCTCCATACAGGGTTTGCTTTTTTTTTTTTGGAGGGAATGGGTTTGGACAATGCAGCCTGGCGTTTGTGTGTCCAGTGGTGTGTGCGGGGCATCACCCCAACCCTCCCCATCCATCAGGAAGGCTCCCATGGAGCCTGAGGGCTGGGACCTGCCCCCTTGGGTTGTAAGAGCCTCTTTTCTCTGCAGCGTCCAGCCCTGGTCTGGGGCCTGCAGGTGGTATTGCAGCCCAAGAAATAAATACTGATAGAGCCCAGAGATACAAATATTCATCTTTCAAGACGTTTTTCCTCTTGTCTTACAACCCTTTTCCTGCACCAACACGCTCTTTGGCTTCCTTAGGATGGGAACTGCAGATTCAGCCAGAGCCATGGCAATCAGCTTCCTCTTTCCCTGCTGCCCAGTGATTTCATGGCAGGTTTTCCTGCCTGGAAGTAGAAATGACTTTGTAAGTCCTTGCTCCTGTGATGCCACCCAGTAATGGCACCTGCCAGCTGGGCCAGTAGTGCCAACAGGACAAAAAGAGTGTGTCCTTCTCTGGCATGGCTGCATCCAGCCCTGACCCACATAAGTAACAGTCCCTCAAGGGCTACCTTGAAAAGGGATTAGGTAGGAGTGGGTAGGAAAAAGCACTGAGCAGATGAGAGTAATAACACATTAGCAGGAGCAGGAAGGCTGGTCCGGTGACTGAACACCAGACTTGGACTCAGGAGATCAAGGTTTAATCCTCCATTCTTCCACAGATGTTGGCAAGTCACTTAATCTCTCTGTGCCTCAGTTCCCCATCTGGAAAAGGAAGATAATGGTAGTTCTTTTGTCTGCACTGTCTGTTTAGATTTCTAAGTTTTCCAAGGCCAGGGATGCTTCTTCAGGAGTGTATAGATGGCACCTACCTCTGCAGAGGGAATCACACTGCAGCCTTCCATGCTAGAAATGATAATTAATAACAGAACTATCAGTCCTTTGATCATCAGGGAACTCCTGCTGGTTTGCAACAAAATTTGTAATTAGTGCATGATCAGACCTTTAATTGAAGTTGAATAAACACTTCATATAACATAATGGGCATTTCCAGGAAATCTTTTGTGGGGTCTTGGGACTCTCTGTTTGTATCTTCAGATGACCACAACTGTCATCCCCATCCTGTAATATCTGAGAGCCATTTTCAAGCTGGGTGTTGAGGCAGAAGTTGTAGAGAGGGGAGCTTAACTGACCAGAAATATCAACAACAGCTTTGCCTGTTTTCCCAGCCCACCATGGATTCAGAAGAAATCAGACCAACTCCTGCTGTGGCAATCTGCAACCCCCCTGCTTTGGAACCCTCTGTTTCTCCATCACCTGAAAAGTTTGGGCTGAATTCACAGAATCATGGAGTCATAGAATATCCTGAGCTAAAGGAGACCCACAAAGATCATTGAGTCCAACTCCTGGCCCTGCACAGGACACCCCAAGAATCACACAGTGTACCCAAGAACATTGAATTTGATCCTCTCAGGGTTATGTATATGTTATATTATTAAGGGTGATGTTATTATTACTCTGAGGAATTTACCACAGCCAAAACCACCCAGGTAACTGTTCAGGAGAAAAAGCCCAAAGTAACTATTTCTAGAAGTTTTCCTTTGCTGATGTGACGTGAAAGAAAAATATTTTGAAGTCTATTCACTCTGCTTTCCAGTGGGAGAGAATTGGTATCTGTCCTGATTATACTTAGCATCTACCAGAGTCTTCACTGAGGTTAAAAGGAAATTTCAGCAGGTGGGATTATCTCCAACAAGTGTTATATCCTGCCAAATTGTGTTTGGATTTTGTTAGACTTATTTACTTGTTCGCAACACTTCCTGCAAAGAATTTGGCTGTGTTTGAAGACATGGGAACTGTGTTTTTCAGGTGAATCAAATTCAGGTGGCCTTTGGGGTTTGACACAACATTGATTTACTGACTACCTCTCTCTTCTGCTGGATGTGCCATGGCTGCTGTGAGCAGTGCTGAGCTATTAGAGACCTGCAGGAATGATTTCTGGTGGCAGGTTTGTCTTAGGATGGTTCACTTGAAGTTTTTGGGATTAACTAATTTATGGTTCTGTCCTCTCTCCAGCCTGGTCTCCAGAACTGTGGAATATCCTGAAATTCCCTCTGCATGTCCTCTCTCCCTCCATCTCCTCTGACTCTGCCCAAGAACCTCGGTGAAAATGCAGGCCTGATGGTGATGCCCTCACTGGTGGTTCCACAGATAAACCCCTTGACTTCAGCCCTATGGTTTTCCATCCATCTCCTGTTTTCCCTGTGCTTGTCCCTCATGCATGTTTCTGCTTTCCAGTGCTTCCCATCTTGCTGTTCAGTCCTGTATCCCAGTGTTATTAATGAGACATCAGGCTCTAAAGTGAGCTCTGGGCCTCTCAATCCTCTTCTTGTTTTTTCTGTCCCTGATGAAAATCTTCTGTGCTTGTCATATGTATCAAAGGTGGATGGTTCTCTCATATATTTATTTTGAAGGGATGATCTGACTGGAGAACTTACGCCAAGCTGCACCTTATACTTCCAAACCCTCTTTTGTTGAGCAGGTAAGGAGCTCTGAGACTCCTGGAGCCACAACAAATTCCTAATGATGAGGGAAGAGTGGGGTAAGTGGAGACATTGCCTTTGCAGTGGGTCACGTGTCCCCACAAGGGAGTAAATGCTCTGGGGTGAATATTCTGTGTGTGCATGATAAGCCTTAACTAGCCCTGGTTATGTGCATGTTGAAAAAGATGGCAACAAAAATTTAAGATCTTTTTATTTTTAAATTCCAAGTGTCAGTTTTAAAATTTTTTTCCCTGTGACTAATTGTACTGAAATGTGGGTGGAAAAGTGTCTGGGTTTACCAGTTGGTTGAAAATGAAGAAGAACTGAAAAAAATTGTCTTTTTCCCTATTTCTGCTGAAAACTGTCTCTCATTTATTTGAGCAAAACCTCTGTCATGCCCCCTGTCCACAGTAGTCTGTGTTCTTGGCATTCTCCTTGTCCCATGGGGTGCTATTTTTGGCATCTTCCAGCTTCCTTGTGGTACTATATTCTTGTCTCTGAGTCAAAAGAACTGGGGGGATTGTAGGGGTGCCAGGTGAAAATAAATCCTGGAAACATTTATACTTTTCCCACTGTAAATTTTCCATGAAGGAGGGAAATTTCTAAACAGCTGCAATTTACAGTGCTTTGCTGCACAAGGGGTTTTAAAACATCAGATTTATTAGTTCTAGTCAATATAGGCCAAGTTATTCTGAGAGATGAAAATTCTACCTAGATCTTAAATCTTTCCTGGCAGTGACAGATGCCAAAGCCTTTCTGGAAAAAAAAATACAATTGTTTTGTCAAAGCTCACTTATAAATACCTTTTGCTGGAATGATGATGCTTTGTTTGAAACACACTGCAGAAAACTGACAGTGGGGATGGAAAACGCTGACCTAGTTTTATCCAGAACAAAAGCAGGATTTATTTTTTTGTACAATTTTCCTCTTTTTCTTTTTTTTTCCTCTTCTTTTTCTTTTTCTTTCCTTGTAAGAAAAGAGAGTTCAATAAATGCTAGGGCTTAGGGAAGAAGCTGGTAGTGGGAAGAAAAACGAAGCACTTTCATGGTCAAATGTCCACAAAAAACCTTTATAATCTACCTGGAGCTCTTGGGCAGGTCAGTGCTGCCCTCTCTCAGGTTTTGGGGTCCTGGTGCTTTTGATTGTTATAGGACCATAAGTCCTCAGCCCTACAAAACACCTGCTCTGAGCTGGATTTTTAGAAAAGCAAAATTAAAATGTGAGTTGAGGCATCCCGTTTAAATGAGATGGACGTGTGGGATCTGGTTTGGCAGGGATGGATGAGCACTCTGGATGCCAAGCCAGGGAATTTTTCATTGGTTCTGCTGGAGGCCAGGTGGGCTCCTTCTGATTCCTGAATTTAAAAAATTGTCATCTTCCTACCTTTGGGTGAAGGACTCCAGCAAGTGGTTCAATAGGTGCAGGAAATCCTGTTCAAGTTCCTGGTAAGGAAAGGCAAATTAATGGGAAAAAAAGCCCAGCAGAGTTGTGACCCTTCAAGGTGCAACTTCTGAACCTGCTGAGGGAAACACAGTCCTTGTTCTTCTCCTTTTTGTACCAGGCACCTGCTTAAGTCACACTTTGTGGAATTAAGGGATGGGATCTGAGGTCAGGCCCTGCACTGGTGCTGTTGATAGAGGGCACTGAGGGTCTAAATTCTGAGGGGAATTGATACAGCTCTGATGGTGCTGGAGGCCAGGTTGGATGGGCTTGGAGTAACTTGGGAGAGTAGAAGGTGTCCCTGCCCACGGCTGGGGTGGAATGGGATGGACTCTAAAGTCCCTTCCACCCCAAACCATTCTGGGATTCTGTGATGTCAAGGTAAGAGGGGTTGGAGAGGATAATCAAGCAAAAATCATTCTTCCAGGAGAAAACTTCAGAACACACAGAGAAGCTCAACCAAAGCTTTCCTTCTTAAGTTCGCCCAAGACATAATTAAAATCAACATAACCAATGAAGGAGCACCACAACATCACTTAATTTTTTTTCTCTTCATTAGAGCACCATGAGCATTTGGGCTCCACCAAGTTCTCATTCCTTATTGTGAATTTCTTGGTGCTCACACCAGGTGCATCTTCCAGAGCATTCCAGGTCATTAAAAATTCACTCTCTGCTTTTTAATCTCTCGCCGAATTGTCAGCCCTGAGCTCGAGTTCCTCCCTGGAATGTCTCTCCCTCACTGCTCATTGTCAGGAAGGTTTTCCCTCAGAATTTTCCCCAGCTGGTGCTGGTGGAGTGGGCTGTGGCTGTGGGTCAAAGTTTGCATCTCAACCCATCAGTTTTCATCATGGTGTTTGTCACAAGCTGAGGTCGTTTTTAGGAGATGAAACAACACGAGGGCAAATTCAGCCAGCCTGTTCCAGGCTGTATGTGAAGAAAATTTTTTGGTGAAAGAGGATAATTTGAAATATTGTTATATATTTCAATTTTGTTTTGATGTATTATTGAAAATTTGAAAATTTTTATATTGAAATATAGAAAAGACAAACTATTAATATTTGCTGCCACAGCTTTTCTTCTGTGCTGTTGGTAATATTGGCTTGTGCAGGGAAGCAGAGTGTTTTTAAAAATAATATTAAAAATTACTAGTTTTATTTAGTAATATTAAAATTTACTAATTTTTATTAAAGAATTTCTAGTGTTTATTAAAAGATATTAACTTTACTTGTTGATATTTTAAATGGTATTTTCAGTAATATTTTAAAACTAGTATCTTAGTAATATTAGTAATTTAATATTAAATTAAATATTTAACGTATTTAATATTATTTAATATATAATATTTAATATTAAATTAATAATATGTTAAATATTTTGCTAATACTAGTTCTCTAATTCCAGAGATATGAAACTATGGAGAGGCTTGTAGTGCATTAAGTTTTATACAAACATACTGAAAAAACTTTGAACAATATAATAATTGTAAATTTTTTATTATTGATAATTTCTATACATTTTTAAATTGTTATAATTTTTTTTAAATTTCCTTAAGACTACACTGTTATTCTTTTAGAAAAGCACATGCTTTCTAGAAAACTTCATCCTTTGTGGGCTAGAATTTCAGCTACCAGAAGGTCTAGGGCAAACTCGCTTGGAGATGCTTTTAGGTTTAATGTTAGAGGGTTCTTAGGCAGTTAGTGCAAACAGCTGGGTTTTAGTTAGTGAAAAATGGATTTTATTGTGCAAGGAAAGAAAAAATTCAACTGCACAATTAACTGCCATTTTTGTGCCCACCTTTTGCCTTTAATTGCAAATTCAAATCCATGAGAGGTGAAGAACACTGGGAAAGCTGAGATTAAATGTGAAATATCCCACAATAAATGGGATTTTACCCCTCACTGCTGTCACTGGTGCCCATGCTGTGGGCTTCCAGTCTGGTGGGTGCCTGTGAGAGGCTCTGCCCAGAGGGGTGAGAATTGCTTGGGAACATCACCAGGGATTCCTGTGGAGATGCTGAGGGTTATCCAGCTCCAGAGACTGCCCCTGAGACTCCAGCCAGTGATGGATTGTTAACCATCCTCATCTTCTCTGGGTTGTTTGGACCATGGTTTAGCATCCCCGCAAAAAAGCCCCTGGTGAGAATCTCCTCCAGCAGGAGATTAGGAACTTAGTTAGCACTGAGTGACTAAATACCCCCAGGGGCTTCTGTTGCTCTGCTGTGGCCTCCAGAAATCAGAAATCTGGTGAATGGCACCAGTTTGCCACAGCGAAGAGAAGAAAAGCTGTGCGTTTTTTCAAACAGCTTTGGGTGCTGAAGTTATTCTTTTAAAAGGGTGATAATTCAGAAAGACATGACAGCAGAGTGTGCAGAAAACAGAGTCTCTGGGTCTCTGTCTCAGCTCCATCATGGTCAGTGCCTCAATTATCTCCCTACCTGTTGACCAGGTGGAATCACAGAGCAGGGGAGGGAGGAAGCTCCATTTGTGAAAGCAGCAGAGTGACCAAACGAGGTGCTGGACACCCTCAAAAGTACAAAAATGCTGAGAAAAGTCCATTTGTGAAAGCAGCAGAGTGACCAAACGAGGTGCTGGACACTCTCAAAGGCACCAAAATGCTGAGAAAAGTCCATTTGTGAAACCAGCAGAGTGACCAAACAAGGTGCTGGACACCCTCAAAAGTACAAAAATGCTGAGAAAAATCCATTTGTGGAACCAGCAGAGTGACCAAACAAGGTGCTGGACACCCTCAAAGGTACCAAAATGCTGAGAAAAGTCCATTTGTAAAACCAGCAGTGACCAAACAAAGTGCTGGACACTCTCAAAGGCAGCAGGATGCTGAGGAAGGTCCATTTGTGAAACCAGCAGAGTGACCAAATTAGGTGCTGGACACTCTCAAAGGCACCAGGATGCTGAGGAAGCCTCGTGTGTCACTGGTTTGGTGTGTTGGTTCTTTCTCCTCACAGCGTATTCAAAGTGGGGACACATCTGAAAGAGAAGATAGTCTAATGAGTAAGACATTTGGTAAATAAGACCAATTAAAAATCAAAGGCAGTACACATCTGAAAAGGCAGATAATATGGTGGGTAAGACATTTGGTAAATAAGAGCAAATAATGATGTTCTAAACCTCAACCTAACACACTCCTGTCAACACTCACGGTCTCACCCACAGCAGGTTTGTACCATTCCTAAAATACAGATAGGTTTTTGTCCTCTATGGGAAATATTTTGTTGCCTTCTAATAAGGTTTTTTACTTCACTTTTGGGGATGCAGTAGGATTCAAACAGGGGAAAGTACTTTTCCCCTTTTTTCCCTCTTTTATTTGCTCATTTGTTGTGTAGTTTTGGGCTTTTTTTTTGTTACACTTAGAGCACATTCAATAGCAAGTTGTGATGGAAATGCTTTTATGGTTTTATTTATTTAGAAGTGTTATTAGGACCAATTTTTAATGTTTAAATAGATGTATTTATGGGGTTATCAGGATCTATAGAAAATGCTGAAGCCCTTCTTACCTAACATATCATCTGTCCTTCTGGTATAGAGAGAGAACTTCTCAAGAGCTTCAGGTTCAGCCTAAAACAAGTCTAGTCCTTAAACACTCTTTGACCCCAGCTTTAGAGCTGTGGGACAAACTGGTCCATCTCATGAGGCAGTGGCAGAACCCTGTGCACCCCTTTGATTTCATGGAGTCATCTTTTGAAGTCTGGGTGGTCCTTAGATTGACAAACCGTGCATTCCAAACTGGATATTTCTAATAATTGAAATTCAGTGTGAAGTTCACCACTCCGTGATGTTAAAATATCCATTCCTGATTTGAAGACCTCAGGAGTAAGACAGTTCCCCAGTTTGCTCAATTTCTGTCACTGGAGTTAATCACTTTCAGTATTAAAAATATTTACCTTATTTCTAGAATTTCTCTGGCTGAGTTTTTAAGGTGCTGCTTCTTTATACATCTCTCTTTAGGTGTCCAAATCCATGTTTCTATCAAGTGTTGTCTTTAGATTAAAGTACCATGTAAAATCCTCTGTCTGGACAGGTGCTGCAAACCACAATTAGACCAGAATTGCTGCCTGACATTTTTCACATTGCAATTCCAACTAATCTGTGCAGAGCTCAGCTCACGTGGTACTTCACGGGAATTTTTTTTGGTGGAAGAGTGGTGAAAAAAATAAATCAGATTTTTTTCAAATTCACTTCTGCTTCAAATTGCTATTGGAGAATACTTTGAAGGCTTTTTTCTTGTTTTGTTTGTTTGTTTAAAGCATGTCTTGCTGCTAGGAAGTGAATATTTGAGCTCAGCAGTGGCTGATGACAGATGTCACCCAGCAGTGCTTCTCTGCCAGCAGTGGCTGAGTGGGACTCCTAAGGCCAAGTTTCCAGTTTCAGTACCTGGGAAAAAAAAAAAAAAAAAAAGGAAAAGAAAATGTGAATTCACTCTGCAGTGTTTCAAGGGTTATATAGGAAATTTTTGGTCAACAAGTTTTTATTTGAGGACAATGCAAATTCAGGCTTTTCCTTGGCAGTAAAAATGACAGAGGAATAACTCAGAGAGTAACTCATTCAAAAGCAGGAAGTAAAATCAAAGCATAATATTCCATGGCTTATATTTTATTTTCTGGAATATGGCATATGTTGATTTCAGCAAACCTGAATAGTGATAGTACCTTTTTGTAGCCTCATTCTCTTCCTGAACACACTTTGGGGCTATTTCCATAAAGGCACAGGCTGCAGCTGGTACAGGTGGAGGGATGTCATGTCAGACACAGGGACACACAGCTGGGAGGGTCCTATGAATCCACCTCCCTGGCATTTTCTGGAATTATAATAGCTGTAACATTTTGCTGCATAGGCAGACCTTTCCCTACACTTACTTTGTTGCTGGGTCACAGCTCTTCATCCTCCAGGAGACAGTTTTCCCCCTAGGTGACCCCTTTCCCTGGCGAGCAAACACCTGGGAAATTACCCATATCAACGACTCCAGGTCTTGATAAGGGAAATATCTCCTGCAAACTCAGGACTTTGGTTGAGATTAGGGATGGATTTATTCCATTTTCAGGGGGCTGTGCTTTGGTCTGCCACCCTGCAGTCCTTTTAGAAGGGGGCTCACCATTTTGCTGCTTGTTGCAGGCACATTGTGGACAATAAATCTACATTTAATTCATGCTGTATTTATTTGTCTGTAGACTTCAGATGTTTTAAAGTAGAGGCAAACGTTGTGTCAGTCCCAGATGACTTATGAATAGCACAGGACACAGCACATCATCCTGGGATTCACCTCAAAACCTTTAAGCGTTGGTAGACCTGAGCAAAACTTAAAGGAAAATTGGCACAACTCCCTGAATTTTCATAGTTCTCCATACAGTAAAAAAACCCCCTTCATTTATGAAGTATTTAAAAGAATTGTAGATGTCACACTTGGGGACATGGTTTAGTGGTGGCCTTGGCAGTGCTGGGGTAAAGATTTGGACTTGGTGATCTTAGAGGACTTTTCCAACCTGAGCAATTTTATTACTCTATGATCCTATGTATATAAGCACTTAAAAAAAACCCCAAAACCAAATCCCCAAATTAATAATACAGTTTAAAACTCACTGATAAAATAATGACTGCAGGTGCAAGTGTGCACATGGAGACAGTGTTTACACATGAATGGACAGACAAGCTGCTATCCTGGTTCAAGGTAAGGGCATACCCTGTACACAAATATATGTACAGTCTCAGCAAATTCACTGTAAAACAAATTAAGCCCATCACCAATAATGCAAGGAAGAAAGAAAGATTGTGTGATAATGAAAGATATGACCCGATGCAGTTATCTTTGTTCCCACCATAAGGAAGATGAAAAAAAATAGAATTTAAATCTCATCAATAAGAACACTGTTGCACACCTGGGGTCTAAACATTTGGGAAGTGCTGCATTAGTGAAACCATCTCCAGGGTTACAGGGTGGATGAAAACTGAAAGCAGCAGCCACCTGCAATTTTAAATCTCCAGTTTGGGAAGACGTGTCTGTGCCAGCCTATTTCAAAAGCCCCAAACAAGCTGCATCATCTCTGCTATTGCTGTGATCCCAACACATCCACGTCCCAGTGTACAGGGATTTAGATGCACTCCATGACTCTGTGTCTTAGGATGAGACTCTGCACCCCTCAGAATGCCTTTAATTCCAAACCCCCAGGGGTTATATTCCCCTCTTGATGTGTTGGGATTTATATCCTGGTAATACTCATGGGAATTGTAAACATGAATCCCTGTTCGAAAAGATGAATCCTCACAACTTTTAGTTGCTGGAGTTTTCTCATCCATCATGTTTCTTGTGCTTATTAGCAAGCTCACAGTTTCTGTATGAGAACTATTGAAATCTACATATTCCTGGGTGAAATTCTATTACTTTAAGGCAGGGAACACTTTTCAAAGCAGACAGCATTTTGTGGATACTGATAATGACATGAAAAGGTGCACCTGAGCACCCTGAGAAGGGTGACATTTCTAAATAATCTGCAGAATTACATTCTGATCCCCACCCAGGCTCGCAGCTCTCACCAAAAGAAAAAAACAGGACTAAAGCCTGGTGGGTGATTTTTCCACCCTGAGGAACCATGGTTGTAAGGTGTGTGCAAAATGGGTGTCAGAACACTAAAGAGAGCAGGCTCCACACACAGCACTGTTGCAGTAGCCTTAATTCAAGTTGCACTGAATTAGCAGAGCTGCTTTTCATATCTGTGGTTTTGGGGAACAAAATGACTTTTATTCTCTAGCCCACAGCTGATCTTTGCTCACAGGGAGCAGTGCAGTGGCACCTGAGAAGTTCTGGATGATGTAAAAAATCCCTCCTACCTCCCTTGTTCCCCAAAATTGTCTTAATCCAGCCCAAGCCATTTCCACCCCACGGACATGAAGGAAACCTCTTGCCTTGTAGGAGATCAGTCCCAGCTTAGTGCCTCCCATGGGCTGAGCTCCTGCTCCTGAGCAGGCTCTGGATTGAACCAAACACCAGCTAACAACCCCATCCCCTGGTTTTGATCCTGGAGACCCATGTGGGTTTGCCTGCTTGTGGCAAACAGGTGTCAGGGCTGCAGGACAAAATCCTAAATCAGACTCAATAAAGCCGCGCCTCCAAACCCTTTGTTGGTGGAGCCTCCCATAGATCTGCTCCTCTCCTGCCTCTTTCAGCACCTCTGTGAAACCCAAAGATAACCTGATTAGGCAACATCACTTGGAGTGCCAGCAGCTCAGATAACACACAGCCTTCCCCGTTTGCCACCACGCAGAGCTACATCCCTCACATCAGGACAGCCTCACGGAGGGAGAAGAGCTCATTGAAGCCGAATTTTAGCCAGGTAGAGGCAATGCTGCTGCCCACAGGAAGGGATTTCAAAGGCTGTGTAGCTGTAACAGTCTCTTTTTTTTTGTTGAAGGTGTCAATTCAGCTCAGTCTTCCCTGACAGTAATCTCATCCACAGCAGCATGTGCCTGTAATATCCTCTGTTGTTTCCTTCCAGCTCACAGACTCTGTCCTGTCTCCTCCAGTGGTGACCTCACCTTGTCCCCGCAGTATTTTGTCATTTTTGCAGGAAAACTGCAGCACTGTGAGGGAACTGTGAGGAAAGCCATCAGCTTTAGGAATACTGCAGCTGGTAAGAAATGCCATCAGGTAATGTCACCTTGCATTGTCCCAACTGTCCTTCAAGTGGCTTTTCAGAGAATTTAGAATCCAATTTGTAGTCTGTTCTTTTGATCGTAGTCTATTCTTGTAGATCTAACAAACCCTGCAAAAGGTGAAAATAAAAGTACCATTCAAGGACCTCTAAGTTTTGTCCTCGAGGATTTTGCTCCTGTGAATCACGGAGCCCTGTGTAATTGGGGTGAGAGATCACAGAATGTCCTGAGTTCGGAGGGACACACCAAGATTGATTTCAGCTCCTGGCCCTGCAGAGGATAAAACTTCCCTCAAAGCCAGGGAAAAGTTGGTTCCCTGAAGAAGAAATGAGCACCACACACCTCGCTCCTTTCTATTCCATGTGTATTTTTCAATCTCACTTTCTTTTGTACCCAAATCGCTCCAAGTAAGAATTCTCTTTCTGAAGAAAACCCAACCAATGCAGCCAACTGCACTGAAAGAAAAGGAACGAAGTGCCAACAGTTCTGCTTTTGCAGCCCCAGAGTGAGTTCACATGTTGTAGGTCATGCTGTGGCCTGGTCAAAGTGAATTTAAGGCAAAGATCCACAGCAGCAGAACTTTAATCCATGTGAGGAGCCCTTCTTGGCTTTGGCTGCTATGTCCTACTTTCAAATAGATTTTTACAGGCTTTGAATCCTGGTACTCTCACTCGTGGAGAGTAATAATGGTGGAGTGCACCAAAGTGTTGGATATTTAGCAGAAATAACCTTTTTCCCTTCTATTTTCTAGACAACAAGTTTAAATACTCGCTTCTGAACACAAAGAAACAAACAACCTTTGAGCAATCAAACCAGCTGGACTCCTTCAGTTGTCCTGCACTCACAATTTAATTTTCAAAAGAAATGAGTGCCCCCCATGCCAGGTCAGGGCTGGATCTTCACCTCCAGATGAAAAAAAAAAAAAAAGTCTGCTACCTTTTCAGTGTAGAGCTAAAACTCTCCTCTGTCCACACAGCATTTTTTTCTACGAGCAGTTTTCCTCTTAAAATTATCCGGCAACCCCAAGCCTGCCTCTCAAAGGATGAGATATTATTGTTACCCTTAAGCTTATCTGCCAGACAGCAAAGACATCCTGCTTGTTTTTCCCTCTCCAACTGAAGTTTTCTCAGAGTTACCTGCAAGCAAGGATGACTCTGAAATTTGCTTGTACCTCAGATGAGGCTGCAAACAAAGATGAAGTGCTGTGACAAACACATAAAAAGTTGGTATTTGCCTCTCTGTCTGTCTCATTCATACTTGGGAACCTCTGGATTAAGTGACCTGTGTGTCAAGTCTGAAAAAAAAAAAAAAAGCAGATTATATTCTGTCAAACGGAGAAAAAGCAATAAGTAAGAGTTTAGAGAACTAACCACAACACATCTAATTATTTGGGCTTAGGATTTCACTTACTGGGTTTTTTTTCTTTTTCTTTTCTTCTCCTAGCCCCTGCCTGATACTTAAAGCACAAAACCCAGCAGGGAGAGAGGTAATGGAATTTGGAGGCAACTGGTGTTCAAAGACCTCTCTTGAAATGGGTCTATGCTAATGACGAGGGTCTGTGCAAATTGGGTCGATGTCCTCCCGAAGGGGCAGCTCCATCAGCACAGCCAACGTGGGGCAGGATTGTCTCCCTGAGGGTTTCACAGGGCTGCACCTTTGAGCCAAAACCTCAAAGAGTTTCTGGCTATGAGTGACCCGGCTGGAGCAGGACACATCTCACCCCCCGAGAGTCACCAGGAGTGTGTGTGGTCTCTGAGCTGGGCATGGGGAGGGCACCCTCACCCCCATGTAACTGAGTTTAATTGCTGACTTTTGAGAGAAGGAATCTCTGTGCTTAAAGGCTCAGAGCCTTTTCCTTGAACTTTCTTTCTCCTGGCTGAGCTGATGTGAGTCCTTGATGGAATTACGTTGGTGAATTATTGCCGAGATGCAGAACTGAGTTTGGTGCTGAGCCTCATCTCAATCCTTTTTTTGTCTCCTCTCTGGACCTTCACAAAATATTAAAAATTGCATTGCATGTTTGCATATGTGGTTCTCATGCAAAGTATTTCCCCACAAAGCTTAAAAATTTAAAGCGTTCACAATAAATTTTAAAAATCTCTTTTGCACAAGGAGCAACTTCCTTTTTTCTGAGGCAAAGAAAATGTTTTTCAGAAACAGAGCTTTAAAAGACCTGGCTCTGGGAGTTGGTAAAATCTGAGCTGTAATTCAAGCCCACGAGTCTCTCTGTTGAAAATGTGGGTGCAGGCATTATATTGGCCTCCATTTCTTAAAAAATAGCTATTACTAAGCAATATTGCCATAACCAAGGGTTTTCTGGCTGGGAGAGGAGGCTGTTGTGTATCCCTGGAGGGAACTGGTGCCTGGTTACACTGGCTAAGAAAGCACCAATCCATTAAAGAAACCTGTAGGTGCAGCACAGCACCTACAGCTGCAAGGCCCTGTCTGGATAAATAGAGGCATTAAATGCATCATACTCACAGTGAGCAATAAATGCAGGTAATTATGGAAATGAGAGGCCAGGGTGAGGGGAATGGGTGAAGTGCTTGTTCATATGCAGAGCAAGGCCCCAGACAAAGCCAGCAATTCCTTTATAGAGTCACCACTGCCTGGGTGCATGTGACCTTTGGCTGTGGAGGGAGTTGCAATTTTTCAGGGTGGTCCAGTTTGTCCCATGCTGGAGAGAGGCAGCAGTGGGAAAGCCAAACTTCAGAATCCCAGCTTTAGATGAGAAAAACGACAACAATTTTTTGTTGTGAAAATGGTTTGTCTGTCCTGTTTTCAGTTATGTCAGCTGGGCTTTTACCCTCTGCCTGCAGACATTGCCTCTCTCACATTCTTGGGTGATCATAATTATGTCACTGTAGAAAAATAATTGGCTTTTTCACTTTTTCTAGTAACGGGGTTCCACCACATTCATCTTTCCTAGTAAATTCACAGGGATATTTCGGCTCCAAAAAGCAGTTTGCAGACATATCCATACCCACTTCTGTCCCTCAGCATTTGCCTTCCACAGTGCAGAATGACCAGAGGCTGGTGCTGCTTCTGGAGGGATAAACATGACTATTTCAGGTGAAATGACCAAAAATGCACTGACAGCCTTGGAAAAAGAGATTCACACATCCAGTGGGAGACCTTCTGTGAGTGTTGGTGGTGTGTGAGGCATCACAGGTTGCTGAGCAGCTCCTGTGTGAAGCCCTTTGCCTGATTAGTGCCTGTGAACTCAGTGCTGATTCCACCTAAAGACTGTGAAGGAACTTCAGGGAAAATCAGTGTTTTCCTTTTTGATCAGCTGCATCTCTGGCAATATAATGAGCACAATTACCCTTGCTTGACTGTGCAGCATCATTCTGGTTCGCCTGTTAATTGCTGATGATGCTTTTAAGCTTATTAAAAGCCAGGCAGTGTACTCACAAATTTAATCAGAAATTTCTGGTAACATTGAGAATAATGGCTTTAGTATTTTCCAACATTTGCCTTGCTTTCCCTCATTTTTTTGCAAACAGACATCAAAATCCAAGAAAGTCTGTTCAGTGTCCTGAAGTTTTCCTGCTTTGAAGCATGAAGGAACTAACACTTTATATTAGTGCTTGTCAAATAACCACATTTGTTATCTGAGGCTCAAATCTGCAAACTTCTCCATACCTGAGGATGCTTTTGGAAATTAATTCTTCTTCAAGGTATCAAGAGAGGTTCAATTCCAATTATAGTAGTAGGTACAGAAGCAGAAGGAGAAAAATATCAGAGTTGCTACAGCCTGTTTGCAGGTTATTGTGCTTTTGAAGGGAAACAAACCCTTAACAGCAAGATTTTTTTATCCTTGAAGAATTTTCAATCCAGGCAGAAGTTTAGAGGCACTAAATGGATGAGAAGAAGAACTTCCTGAGACAATGCAGATCAGTGTGTGAGAGGTAATGGTCTCATCAAACCTACTGCCAAATGCATTGCCTTGAATGCATAAAGGAGCTGCTGTTGCACGTTTCTGCTGCTCATTAGTGTTTGAAACAAGAGGACCTGAGCACACCTTGCCTACCAGGACTGCAGGAAATTCAATTTCCCTTTGGTCTGTGGGGTGCTGGAATTGTCCATCCCCATTGCCCACAGAAGCACAGGAGGTACAAATAGCAGGAAAAACTCTTGTAACCCAGAATCATTGCTAAATTTGGGTCATAAAGTCAATAAGGCAAGAGCAGCTCTTTCTTTGTGCTGCCAACAACTCCCAACCACTGACTGTGTGGTGGGACATAGGAACATTTCAGCTGTGCCTTCTGATGCATAAGATGGCCAGGAATCTCCTTCAGAGCTCAGTGTTTTCAGGATGTCTCCATGCTCAGCCTTTCCACCTATACAAGATCCACAGTTTACTTTTAAATGGATAGCTGACTCCAGAAAATAACTACCCCAATGATTAAAAGCAGAATTCTGGACTGGTTTTCAACAAAACATTGGTAAGTGTTCCTGGTTTTGTTCAAACAATATTTCTGTCTTTACTTAGGCAAGTTGATAAAGGATATGAGACACAAATATGAGGAGAAAAGTGGTTAATTTTAACTTCATCTGTTTTCCTCAGCTTTATCACATGATTCATTTCTAAGAGATTTTGATGGGTTTTTTTTGCTTCTTGCTCTGAACGGTTTGACTCTGGAAACCCATGAGCTTTGCCCATTCCTTCCAGCAAAGCTGAAAGACCATTCATGGAACTGTGCAGTCCTAAAATGGTTTGGGTCTAAAGGGACCTCAAAGACCATCAAGTTCCAAAGTTCCAATCCCTCCTGCCATGGGCAGGGACACCTTCCCCTAGACCAGGTTGCCCAAAACCCAATCCTCACTGAGTTGCCCCAGCCTTGCTGAATGGGGGGTTTTTTTCCCATTGTGGTTTGAATCCTCCTGATCTGGAGAGATCTGTGCCACCCTGAGCACTTCCAAACCCCTCTGGATTTGGTGGAAGATGGAGGTGTTCCCCTATCAGCAGCACAGAGCCTGTAAACACAAGCTTTAGAGGGATAATCATGAAACTGAACATGGGCTTGATCGTGAGGGTGAGGGGAAGCTAAACATAGTTTCCCCTAATCTCTTGGGATCTGGGAATTTATCTCTCTCCTTAATTGAATGAATGGGAAATTAGATAAAACTTTGCAGAGTAAATCTTTTAGCAAATGTGATACCCAAGTAGAAAATTTTCAGCAGACTCTACATTTTCACAGCTGCTCCTTTGTTTTGTGGAAGTGTATTTTGAATGTAAGTCCTGCTTACATTGCATGCCTATTAATTCTATTGTACATATTAAATGTCCTCTTTGTAGGGTGTAAAACCAGAAGGGAGGCTAAAAACAAATAGCATGTGTTTAAAATGTTTTATGGAAGATGGCACCAATATTTTCTGAGAGCCTCCATGAGTCCAAGGCACTGCTCTGTGATAACAGCCTTATTGTTCAAGGCCAAAACTGGAACCTAAAATTGAGCAGGAAATAATGGAAGAGAGAGAATTTGCTGCTTAACTTTGCAAAAGACAAAAAAAACCCACAACCGTAATATATAAGAAAAGACACAAAAAATTGTTGCTTCTCTACCAGCCTACTTGCATCTGGGACAATTTAAGTCTGATTTGCTCTCAATAATTAAGAAGTAAATGATATTTTTCTTTTACTTCAGCATTTCCTGTAAGTCATTAGGAACAGCATCAATTTTGTGTGTTATCACCCACAGAATTGTGATGTCTCACCTTGCACTTGCTGTGAGAGGCACCAAAAGGTACCTTGGCTCCCCTTTCATAAAAAAGTTCTGGGAACTGGTCTGCAGAGAGTTATTCTCCTTCTAGTGATTTGTCTTTTACTTGGTGGACTTTAAACTGACAGAGGGGAGATTTACATGTGATGTTAAGAAGAAATTCCTCTTGTGAGGAGGGTGAGACCCTGGCACAGGGTGCCCATAGAAGTTGTGAGTGCCCTGGATCCCTGGAATTGTTCCAGGCCAGGTTGAATAGGGCTTGGAGCAACCTGGGATAGTGGAAGGTGTCCCTGCCCATGGCAGAGGGCTGGAAACAGGTGGTCTTGAAGCTCCCTTCCAACCCAAACTATTCTGGGATTCTATGATTCTGTGACTTTGTGGAACACGTTTGCATGAAACTCTGCACGGCAGCCACCCTGAGGTGCTCCTGATCAGGGGACTTTCCACATGGAGCTGGATGTGATCCCATCCCTGGGAGGATCCAGAACAGGGGTGGATTCATGGGCTGCTCTGTGCTGGGATTGCTTTTGGGCTGATCCCAAGATAGTTTTCACACTCTCATGACAGGCCAGGCATTTCCACTTCCAGTCTTGATCCAGAGCAGGGGCCATGTCATGGGAACTTTGAGTTACTCCATGAGTGGCATGGACAAGCCTCACCAGAAGACAAAAACACAGAGTTGTTTAAAAGGCTGATAATCCAGCAATTCTAGAGACAATACCTTGGTATTTGTGTGATATTTAAAGCCTGGCCAAGAAACAGCAGACATGGCCAAGGTGTCCCACATCTTTTAACCATCCCTGCCTCTCCTAAGGGAACCAAAGAGCTGCCAAAATTTAAGGCATCTGTCAGGCTATTTAATTCTCTGTTAGAAAGACTGACTAATACACAGAAGGTTGGAAAAAATCCTGCTCTGAGTGGCAATGTGCTTTCTTTGGCCACAGCTGTGGCTCCAGGTCTTCTCTAACCCCCAAAAAGGGTGAAAATTGTCCATGAAAGCTGCTACAGCAGGAAAATACCGAACAGAGACAGACTCAGGGAGGAAATGGATGGACCTTGCAAAGATGCAGGGAACTGGGCTGAGGAGGAGAAGAGGAGCTTTGCCATTCAGGGGAGATGCAGAATTTGCCACCTGCTACCACAGAAGTAATTAAATTGCACTCCAGAAATGGATAGTCCATCTCCAAGTGAGGCAAAACTGATCTTTCACAGATCAGTTCCAACCTGGAGAGTTATTACATCTCTCCATTTCTAATTACACTGTTACCCAGTATGATGCCAACTCCAAAGGCAGAACCTGTACCACTAAAGAACCTTTTCTTTGTGGAAACAATGATTAGTGAAGGCAATTATTTCTCATGAGAAATCTGGGAAACAATTCCCTTTTCTATCAGAAGCACCTATCATTATTTGATGGTGAAAAAAGGGAAGAACTTTGAGAACTGAAACTGAGATTTTGTAAAAAAAATTTCTAGGATAAATAGTCAATTTGAGATAAGTATTTAATAAGACTTTTACCCCAAAATGGCAATTTTAAAAGAAAGAAAATATTATAGAGGTTTTCCATACATAGCTGTAAAATATCAAAACAAACAGAAGTACCAACAAAATTTTCGTATCTGTCCAAAAGGTTGGTTGGATTTTTTTTTCATAGACATATTTTGATTAAGAAGTTGAAACAGGCACTTGATTTACACTCTGTCCACCTCTTCCAGAGATCTGTCTCTCCAAGGCTTTGGTCAATGCACACCTGCTGCTGTGACAGTGACATGACAGTGACACAGTGAAGCTCACACGCCCATCAGAGCAGGATGGTTATAGCAGGTGGAATCCCATGCACAGTTGTCCAGGACTATAAATCCTCTAGGATATATAAATCCCAATCAAGGTGGTCCCTTGAGTGAGTGTACCTTAATTAGGGATCTCTGAGTGTCAGCTTCATCCCCCTCCTCAGATGCCACCAACAGAAGTGTGTGTGTTGGCTGGAGCTGCAACCACCAGCTCAGTGAGTGACTTTTTGCTCATGGGGAGTCCCTGATCACTTGTCCAGCCTCACAGATACATCCACACTGGTGGTTTCTACTCATGAACCTGCTGCAGTCTGGGGCCTTTGCCTGTCCAGTGAGCTGTGTTTGAGGGGAGGAGATGAAAAAAGTGCAGATGCTTTTTGGGGTGACTTGGATGTACTTTTGGAGTGCACATCAGAGATGTTTTGCTCCACATGTCAGGAGAAGGGCTCTAGGCTTTGGTCTTGACTGAAGTCAAATGTCAGCGGGAGAGACATCAATTTTAAAGCCTCATGTTTAAAATGGACATTTTCAAACTTGTCACTACTGCAGTGTCTGTTCATTTATTTACTGAAAAGTGCTGTTTGGCCCTGGTTTATGCTGGGACAGGGATGAGGGGATGCACGGAGAGCCTCTCTGCCATATCCCTGCAGAAGGACCTGGGCAGGTATCTCTGGACCAGAGATGACACTTCTGCAGGAAAGGCAGCTGCAGAAGGGACACTGGTGACTCCCCAGAGTCACACCCAGAGCTCCAGCTCTCCATCACACCCCTCCTCCTTGGCTGCTTGGTGAGTGAACCCTCCACAATCCATTTGGGGAATTTCTTCCCCTTGTCTCCCCATGCCACCATCCCAAATCCCACAAGCAGGGAGGTCCTGTCCGTGTGACACTCGCAGGGAGAAGCTGCCTCCCATCTCCTGGCTCCCACTGCCTTCCCAGCAGCGATTAGAGGGTGATGTTGCACTGGTGCAGGCAGGACGAGGAGGTGGCGGTGGCTCGGTGGCGTCAGGCGGTGACAAGGTGTTTTTTGGAAGCGCTCAGCGCTGCGATTCCTCACTGCCCGCCTTGCCTGGCATTGTTCTGCTCCCTAATCCCGGTCATGTGCCCTTTGCCATCCAGATTCGCCGTGCTGGCCATCCAGCTTTGATATTTATTCTGTGCCGTCCGATCAGTGCCGGGGGGCAGCTCTGTCCTGCCCCCTCCCCTTCTCTTCCCTTCAGTGCGGTGGCAAAACGGGCTGGATAGAGGGAACCAATCACAAAATCTCTCCCGGGAGGAAATGAAGGGGGAAAAAACCCCAAACGCAGAGAGTAAGCGTGCTGCTGTATTTTACTGACTGGATGTGGATGTGTCCCTCTCCCAACAAAGCCCTGGAAGGGTTCGGGGCACCCAGGATGCACCCCCGGGCTCCGCTACCCGAGCGATGCTCGCTCAGTCCCGCCGCACCCCTCGCACAAAAAGTTTTTGCTGCCGTATCACAGGGCGCGATAATCTCCCGCATCCCGTCCCGCTAACCCAGAAGCCGCCTCCCCCTAATATTTTACATATTCCCTAAATTCGTTTGCAAAGGGGGCAGGAGAGGAGATAAGGGCGGCGAGTTGAGCCGAGTGGGAACTGCTGACTGACAAAGTGTGTAGTGCAGTACGGGTGCTTTCTGCCTCTCTAATTATCCTTTTCCTTCTTGACTCCAGTATCACATGTAGCCATGTGTAGAATCATAAAATAATTATGCAGTGTACAAGCTTTCTGGGAGCATGTACCACTGTTTTCCTAATTCTTTATCGCTCCCATTGATCGTGGCGTGTGTGCATTGATCCAAGTCGGCCATCTGGTTGGGGAAGATAAGCGTGCGAGTGTCTTTGCATTGCACTGTCACTCAGGGAGGGGGGTACATTTTGGCTGTAGGGAATTACAGGGGCAGGATTAGCCCTCTTCCTAGGAGTAAACTGAATTTTAAATGCAGTGTTGCAGCTGCATGGACCATGCTGCTAACTTCTGGTTTTGCCCATAGACTGGGTGCATTTTTAAAAATTATTATTACTATTATTAATAT
>JBBMKD010000216.1:58139600-58153478 GCA_037834095.1 Argya squamiceps
CTTCCCTTCCCTTCCCTTCCCTTCCCTTCCCTTCCCTTCCCTTCCCTTCCCTTCCCTTCCCTTCCCTTCCCTTCCGTTTGTCCTGGGAAGAAACCAGAAAAGTTCCTGGGAGGCAAATGGGGTTGGCATCATCAGTTTCCAGAGGTGTATTTTCCAAACAACTCCAGAGAGGTTTGGGAAAAAAGTCTTTTGGGTTGCAGCCATCTGCCATCACCTGGTGTTTCTTTCCCAAGGGAAAGGGGATAAACTCAGGTGCCTTTTGGGCAACAGGGTTCAAAGTGACTTCCTTCAGCACTGCCCAGTAGGGCTTCTCACTGGGAAATATGGGTGAGAAACCCCAGCATCTTTATCCCCATCTCCATCCTCATCCCATTTACCAGGATTCCAGCCTTATGGGTTTTATTTCATAGTTCATTATTTGGAAATTACCATATATTTCTCTCCCCCTTGATAAATTTTATCTTTTCCACAGGAACAGAGTCATGGAACAGTTTGGGTTGGAGGGGATCCTAAAGTTCCTCAGCAATGGGGGACTTTTAGGCAAGGATCTGGGCACAGGATTGCCCAAACACAATTAAATCCAAGGAATCTGCCCTGCAGGACACAGGGTGTGGCGCTGTCCTGCATTTGGCAAGTGGCAAGCAGAAGGTGGCCTCCAAGGCAGGCAACACAAATAAATAATACCAAGCCCTGGAATGAGCAATTCGCGGGCAGCACACCTGCAACACCCATCCCACAGCTGTAGGGCTGGAAAGGCAAATAAAACAGCTGTAACTCAAGCCTGGAGGGTGCTGGGCACTCGGGGGAGGGAGGCCAGGCTTTCAAATCGCTGTAACCCAAGGAAGAAAATCATCAGCCCCGTATGCCTTTCACAGCATCTGATGACAAAATGGTTTGTGGCTTAGCCATTGTTTAAAGGCCATTCCTCAAATTCCGTGTTTACTGTCAGCAGGGTGAGTTGTGGACTCTGTGACTTTAGCTGTTAATGGGCCTAAACACTTCTGCCAACAGATTAAGCTCTGCTGAAACGTCAAGAAAATTGGCCCAAACAGAGATAGGGAGGATTCTCGTTTAGCTGTTGTTTCATTTGCATGAGAATCATTGTCCGCAGACAATAGCACCTCCCTATCCCCCGAAGTGCGGGCAATTGGGTGAAACTCATTCAATTTCTGTTAAAGGACAGAAATTGTTTGTTTGTTTGTTTGTTTCTGGAGGAAAAGAAAAATGCTCATTTTCAACTGCAAGGAGGAGTAGATCAGTAGTGAAATCCAACCCCCAAATACCTCCAGCTCGTGATGGACTGGGAGTTAACGAGATGGGATGACCCAAAAGAAAACAAGGATATTAAGCTGTGAGTGTGTTTGAAGCAATTACTGTCAGTGGAAGAAGAGGAATAAGCAAAATTAGTCTGCTTGGGGAAGGCAAAGAATAAGTTCATTTCTACAAAAGCTAGATGTGCTTCTGTTTTGATTTGTGCTGCTGAAGAAGTGATAGCCTTGTGATGTTTCCATATTTTGCTCTCGTGACAGGTACTGCCAACACCTGACTTCCCCCACATTCAGTGTTTGGGAGAGAGTTAATTTGATCCTCAGGTGACATACATATATATATATTTAATCTTTTTTTCCATTTTCCCCTCTGTTGTTAAAAATAATGGCCTGGATTGTTTGAATTGTAGCAGCACCTGGAGTCACCAGCCAAAGCTGCAGTCCTCTGGGAGGAGGCACTGGCCAGGAACATGGGCAGCTGTTCTCCATTGGGCTCCTGGACCTCAGAGAAGGAAGGGGAGTCACAGGGATGGAGAGGGAGGATTGAGGCCACCCTCAGGACTTGGGGCACAGGCAGAGAGCCCAGGCACATCTGTGACCCAGGTGAGTGTGTTTGGCCAGGTGTGACTGTGTACTCAGGGCCACCCCGTGCTGGTGCAAGGAAGGATGAACCAGCCCAGCACCTTGGGGGCTATTTTCTGTCTTTACTGCTGATTAGTGGCTTGGGATTTAATCCCAGCAGCATTTGACATTTCCCTTCCTCAGGAGATCCTGCTGGTTTTTATATATATTGTTTTTTCTTCTATCTCTGATACTTTTGGCCATAACTGCTGTTCCTAGCAGTTACCTGTGGCTGCTTCAAATGCCACTGCATGCAAGGGGATGTTTACATTCCCCCAGTTACATTGTCTTTGAACGGTTCTAAACTTGACTTTGATTAAACACACTAATAACAAGAGAGTCTCCTTTTTTTCCCTTCTTTTTTTTTTTTTTTGTGAATGTCACTTGCTCGAGTTGAAAAGACATGCTCTTAATACTCGCTTTTCATCTAAATCAAGAAAGCAACACTAAGCAAAAAAGTATTTAACTGTAGCATATAGGATTGTAAAGATGGTAATCAGGGACACTGGTAATTGAAGCTTTTGGGGGAGAACCTTTCTTCTGAATCCTTCAGTCTGTTTAATAGGATAAAATTAGCTTGAGTGGCTTGGTGTTTGAAGAGGTTATGATATAATTGGAGCTGCCTCCTGGGTTTGCTGCTGGACAAGGCGATCAGGTGGAGACATGGGAGGGCATGGGAACCTCTGAAGTAGAAGACTCAGCTTCTGCCATACTAATTAGCCTAAATTAGCTATGCCAGTTTTCTGCTTGCTTTTGAATTTCCCTGATAATGCTTTTTATCGGGAGCGTAAGGAAAAGGAATATGGAAACGCGCACAAAGTTCACCGCGGAACGGCAGAGGAGGAGGCGGTCGCCGACGTAAGGCTCGGGCTTATTGCTGCAAGCTCCAGAAAAGAAAGGGGGGAAAAAAAAATAGAAAACAGGGGGGAAAAAGAAAGATTGAATAGCATTAGGAAATAACAAATGGAATATCAAGCACAAGCCCTGGGGATTTAGAAAGTACTATAGGCCCGAGCTCTCGAACACGGAAGTTTACAAAACATCTGTAAGAAATTGATTATCTTGAGGATTATGCAGACATTATTTTGAGGCCGGCCTCCTCCCCCCCAAGCCCAGCTTTGCTCTTGAGTGTTTAACCCAAGGTGAAGGAGGCAGTTCTCCTCCAGGCAGAACCAGCTCCAGCATCTCTGCTTGTGCTCCATCATCTGCCAGGCCCAGGAGAGGCCATTTGTGCTCTGTGGGCTGCTGCCATTCCTCAATTTTCACTTCCGACCCCAATTAATCAACTTTAACCATGCAAAGAGATTTGTGGCACATTCAGTATAGCTTGCATAAATCTATTTTAATTGAAAATGTGCGAGGGGGAAAGAAAACAAGGAGGGGTTTTATTTTAATATTTTCTTTCTGTCCTGGGTGGATAGGGGTGGATTCTGTTGCCAGTGGATGAAGCAAGTCAGGAGAGGACTTCTTCAAAGGCATGTTAGAATGCATTTTCAGAGATAAAACCAGCTCCATCCCTGGGGAAGGGTTGAGGCTATGGGGAGATGCAGTTTTTTCTATCCCAATTTTAGTACCAGCCTTGGTCTGGGGACAGGTACTTGGGGCCAGAATTGTCCATGTCTCTCATTGCACATTCAGATATTAAAAACTGCAGGAGCAAGCCTCACCTCAGCAATCTGCTCTCCCAGCAGGCTCCAGGAGGCCTCCAGTCACTGGATCAGAGCATGGAATGAGGTTCTGGAAGATCTGCTGGACACCCTCTGAGGGTGTCATGGTTCAGGAGCTCTCAGGCAAGCATTTTCTTCTTCTTCCCATGAGCCATTCTTCCACCCAATACCATTGATTTCTCCTCACCAGGCTGTCCCAGCAATGACTGAAAAGACCTGTGTGAAATAAAGAGAGGATCCCAAGGTCATTTAAAGAGCAGAGTTTGCAAGGCTCACCCAAACCTTGGTTTGCTTATGGTTTCCCACCGTATCTTCTGGGTCACATCAAAGGTTTTTAAACAGACTTGTGTCAACTCCATATTTACAGCAGGATAATGGGGTGGGAGCTGATCTGAGGAATTGTGATGGACAAGGAGTGACTTGTGCTCCAGAGGACAATTTCTAGTAAAAATGGACTTGCTTAGACACATTCTGCATCTCAGCATGAAAAAACCAACCTGAGGGCACTGTGCTGTCACTGTTCATCACTGTCTGCTTTCCATGGAAAATCAATAGGGATATCAGGGTTTAGAAACTCTGCTAAGCCATTTTATTGTGTTTTATCTTATTCTTTCTGGAGAGGCAACTGGCTGAGCTCACATTTCTAACAACTGCTTGAGAATGAGTTTGGAAGGACGCAGGATAATGAATTTCCTTCACTATCTCCTCCATTTCCATGTGCAGAGGAATTGATCTTTGGGCCCCCTCTTAGCTGGCACCTGGTCCTCAGTGAAAAATACAGTTCAGATTCTGGCTTTTAGGGCAATGAATCTGTCAGGAAAAGAGGATGTGTCTTCTCCTCCTCAGACTCCCACCCTCCCACAACACTTGTCCAGGCTTTTTATCAAGTGCAAACACCTGAGCCCCACAAGCCCTTCAGCTCTGACACAAACATTTTACATGTTCACTCGAGTGCCTACACACAGAGAAATGTTGGAGCAGCTTCATCTCCCATCCCCCTGGGCCCCAAGGCACCACTCTGGGTATTACCTGCTCAGATTTACTGGGAGCTTGGAGCCTGGAAAGGTTTCTTCACAGGAACAGCATCACTCTTGTGACCAAGTCCTCCCCACACGGCCCTTGCAGAGGTGGGTTTTTATCACTCCACTCAGTCTCTTTACAGTCACAGGGTTTTCTTTTGCATCGCTTGTTGGCTTCTCCAACTATATAGAATAAAGACAGTGAAATGGTTTTTAAAATCGCCTCAGTCCAACACCTGGACTTTTAATCTTTCTGCTCTAAATTCTGCAAGGGAAGTATTCTCTTCCTGAAAAGTATAACACCCAGACCAGATTTTTGAGAGCTGAGGGGAGTCACTCTTAATTAGAGAAAAAGAACCAGGAAATCTTTATGTTTTGTTGTTTGTTTTTTTCTTCTGTCAAACTTTCTTCTTTGGAGCCCTATCCTCATTTGATAAAAATGTTTAACTGGTAGGAACCATGAGGCAAACTCCTGAATGACAGACAGCTGAAAAAGGGACCTCAAGCTGTTGTCCTTGAAGCCAGTGGTGAGTTTCCCCTTGACATCACAGGGCACATCATCCAGCACAGCCCAACTCCAGACAGTTTTATTTCTGCAGTGATTCCTGTTCAGAAAAGGCAGAACTGTTCCCCAGAGGAGCTGTACAGCATGGAAAGAGCACAGGTTAAAGGCTGGAGCACAGCCCCACCAGGGCCAGCATGAAGCCTCTCAGTGGTCCCAGCAAAGCAGGATTCCATCCTCAGTGACCAGACTGGCCACACTGATGCAAATCTAGAGAAAATGTGGTTGAGCACAACTCAGCTCTGACCCAGCCTTGCACCTATTTGAGCAGAGGGGGCTTTTGCTCAGTTCATTTATCCCTTCAGTCCTTCTCTGCTCTTGCTGCTGTGCCCAGGAGAGAAAAGAGCTGCAGAGCATGAACCAGCATTTTGGGAGAGCTCCCTTCTGTGTGGGCAGTGCCTCCAGCTCCCCTGACAGCAGAGAGACACTTCTGCTGTGCTTCTTGCTTGTCCTTGCTATGACTCCTGCACGTCACATCTGCTCCTGTTCAGGCCACAGGACACCCAGTAAAGCAAGAATCATTTCAGCAGCTTTTGTTGACCCTTGAGGTGAGCCCAGAATACCCCACAGGTCTGACAAAAGGGTGACCTGGCTGATGTCTGACCTGCAAGCATTGTACCTTTGCCTGGTGTGTCCCAGGAGCATGATGATGTGAAGTCAGGATTTTGGAGGGGAGAAAAGAGAAAAAATAAATAAAGAAAAAGAAATTTAAAATAAAGATGAAAAGAAAAAAAATCAAGGTATTACTGGCTAAAGACACCAGCAGTGATTGGTAGGGAGTGTTTGAACCTGTCCTCAAGGCCACATCACAGCTTTAGGAGGGCAGGAGAGAGGGAGCTCTGTTCCATGGGCACAGCATGAGGAGAATCCCTATCTCCCATTCCTCCATTCCCCCAACAAACCAGAAGGCAAAGCCATAGGGAGCTGTTTCCCACCTTCCACAAGGTGTTTTGTGGTTTGTGCCTCCATCCCTCCCTGCACCCAAGACCTGTGAGAGACAGAGGCAATGCCTGACCCTGCTGCAGGTTTGCTCCCTGCTCCTTTCCAGGAGTGAGGGCTTTCAGTCCCAGTGGGCTGAGCCTGTTGGATAGGTCGTGTGGGGGGAGAAAAAATCCCCTCTGCTTAAACCAATTCCCCCAAAGTCTCTGAGGAGCAGCAAACCACAGCAGTCCCAAAGTGTGTGTGGGATCCAAGCAGCTTTCAGCTCAGCACAGCACGAGGGCGGGCTGGCTCAGCAATGAGAGTCCCTCCTTGGCTCCATCAGGCAATACAGCAAACAAGTCATGTCTCTTAGAAGAGCAAAAATCTATTTCAGAGCTCTCTCTTTTTTTCCTGTGTGGGTGCTTATCTCTGGTCACTGCTGTTCACCATGTAGAGAAGTCTCTGTGGCATGCATTTCTGAGAGGGCAAACTGTCTAAAATTAGCTGTTAGTTTAAAATAAGAGACTGTGCAGTTCTCCAGGGAGGGGCATTCATCCTCCAAAGGAAACTGTCAAGGATTGTTCAGGATTACTCTCCAGCTGTTCAGGACTGCTGCATCCTTTTAAATTATAATGTCAACATGTCGCAAATAATGTGGAATGACAATGTCTAATTTCTGTCCTGTGAGGAATGAAAAGGCAGAGAAATTGCTAGCACACTAGATACATACCAGATTTGAGAGACCAGGTAACCTCTCTAGGTGGCTGTAGGAGAATAATTAGCCAAAACATTAATGCAAATGTAATTTTCTAGCTAGCCTGTGAAATCTAGAGGCGTTATATTAAGAATTCCAGGCTAATGCTCTCCAGAATAGTTTGTGTTATCTCTGGGGCCAAGGGATGTAGCAACTCCTCCACTGATTGGATTCTTTATGTTGAGTAGCTGGGGGTTTATTTCCCAAAAGTGCTTGCTACCAGCACTGCTGGCTTTGAGGGAGTAATTTCAGTGCCAAGTTGCATGAATTGCCTATGTGGAAGTGTCCAAGGCCAGGTTGGATGGGGCTTGGAGCAAACTGGGATAATGGAAGGTGTCCCTGCCCATGGCAGGGGGTTGGAATGAGATGAGGTTTAAAGTCCCTTCCAACCCAAACCATTCCATGATTCCATGAATGTGGAAGAGGTCATGGTTATCACTGACCTTCACACCCTTGAGCAGCCAACAGTGAATTTATCCCCTGCAAAAACTATGAAATATTTTACCTCACTACATGAGAACACAGGAAATAATGAGCTTATTGCAGTTCATGGGCAGCTTGCATCATGTACATGCATATTCCATCAAAAATTTACTGCAGACCAAAAGAGGAGGAAGGTTTTTAACAGATTTTACCTCTTATTTTAGATAGTTGTAGCTCTGAGGACTGAACCACACACCCACTCTGGGTTATGAAGTGAATTTCTGTACTCAGCTGAAGAACAGGCAACTCATGAAGTCGTGGTAATGTGGTTGCTTCAATCAGATGCCCATATCCATAGCTTAAATATTCTCTCAAGCTCTTCAGGATGGCTGCCTATAAAATACAAACAATGCAATATGAGCAAGAAGTGTCCCAGGGTACACATTTTAATGCTCACATTCCATGCAGTGCCGTATATTTTTCACGTTTAGTTAAAGAAGTAAATGAAACAGAAAGAATCCAACATGTTTTGCATTCCCTTGCAACACGGAGCTGTTTTGATAAAACCTACAAATGATCTGTATTGATATTAACTTTTTCTTTCTTTCCTTTTTTTTTTTTTTTTTTGGTAAACTTAATTTGAATTTAGAAAGTCTCTAAATGATAATTGAATCACAAGTCTGGATTAGGATTCTAGCAGCAACACTTGACTTGGTCAAAATCACTGTTATGAAGAGATGCAATTTTTACACAGTACTTCACATTGATTAAGTAATGTGCGAAAATGGAAAAAAAGCATTCGAATCCTAATCATAGTAATTTGCATGAAATAAAAGTCTCTGTCAAGGGAATGCACATTATAATAACTCCTGGGTGTTTTGGTTGCATCAGTGAGCAAAGAAGTTGCGTGCATTTTTTTCCCTTGTCCTGATATGCAAGGATTTCCTCTATTTTTAGTGTACCTTAGATTATGTGAGAATTTAGAAATGCAGTTTTGCAGTCAGTGAGAGACTGTGAGACAAACAGGTATTTTAAGAGCAGCCAGGGCTCCCAGCTGATTGATGTGCACACCTGAATGGAGCACAAGACTGTAAAACCAGGATGCTGTAAACACAGGGAACTCAGTTTGAAGCTAATTAAGGCTCGTTTGGTTTTGACCTGCATCAAACAATAGCACCAAATCAGAAAAGCAGATGCATTTTGGAAGCTACTGAACTGAAGAACCTTATCTGGAGCCCAGTGGAGTCAGCAGAGACCTTCTCACTGACTTCAGTCAATCAAGCCTCGGAAACGTTGGCATTTATTTACACAAATTGTAAATCTGGAGTAAAAGGGGTTTGAGAGGCAGCCCCTGCTCCATTGGGTGCACACGTCAGAGCTGCTCTGTGCTGTGCTGGTGGCACTTTTATCTGTCACTGGAGCAGACCTGGGAGCTCAGGCACATTTCCCTGGGTGCTGTGGCCATTGTGCAACCTGTTTCATTTTAAAAGAGTTGCTATTTCAAAAATCAATGGGCATCAGCTGCTAATTACAGAAAATCTATGCCTTGGCCCTTCAGCAGGTTTTGCTTTTTTTCCCCACTCACCACGCTGCCTCTGGTAAGGGTTGGCAGCTCATAAGTGACCATAAGTGATGAGCTCCTCCAAATCCCTTTTTTACATCTTTGGGACTCTGAGCAGCCTGGTCCAGTGGAAGCTGTCCCTGCCCATGGCAGGGGCTTGGAACTGGGTGGTCTTGAAGGTCCTTTCCAACCCCAAACATTCCATGATCATGGAATCCCCTCCAGTTCCCTTCAGGGTAGACTTTGCCACATGGTGTTTCTGGTGAATGGTGTTTGCCCAATGATACCTGGATTCCCCACACTCATCTGGACATAAATTTGATGCTGTATCTTCTGGCAATGTAAGAAAATAAAGGGTTATTTAAAAAATACTTTCTGTTTGGGAGCTCATTTCTCCCAGAAATGTGATTTTTGTGGGTAGGAGGCGTCTCTTCGGAATAAAAGTCTGAGAGTTTGAACCTCTTCTTCATCCTCCAATAATCCTAAAGAAGGACAGGGACTCCTCAGAATTTATGAACTGTCAAATGACTGAGTGTTTTACCTTTCTTAGAGATTCGCACTTGGTCCAAATGCTCCATACTTGAGATTTTTTGCCATTTTCTCTTCCCTTTCTGCAAGCTGTGTTTGTAACGGGGGGCAGGTTCAAAGGAGGAGGGCCCTTTTATTTTGAGGCATGCTGTACAAAATCTGTTGAGACCTGTAGAAGTCACGGTGATATCACTGCCTTGTATCAAGAGGGATATTTAGTTATCCCCAGCCACAATATCATTTGGGTAATTGCTTCTTGCAGGGGATCAAGGCAGGTGTGGGAGGAAAAAAAGTAATGAACAACTAAGCTCGGAAAGAAAACGTAGGTTGAAGTTTATCTCTTGTTGCTGAAGCTGCCAGTTAAGCTGGAAGCAGGAGGGGGGGCTTGTTTGGGATTTATTCTGGGGGAGAAGGGCCCTGCTGTCTTCAGAGTGAGATGAGATCAAGTTCTGCCTGCAATGCCTCTTACATGTTGTAGTTGCAGGCCAGGAGATTTTTTTTTTTTCACATCAAAATAAAGGAATGGATGGACCTGCACTTATAAGAGAGTTGGCATTCCTACAACAAGCATGTAGGTTGATAAGGATTTTCTTTATTCTTTTCAAAAATAACCTTTCCTGTGAAATGCAAGCTGGAGAACATTATCGGTTACATAGAGAAATCACATGAAAGGCTGCATTACAATAATGAGGGAAAGAGATTCTGAGGAGAGAGCAGCAGCAAAGGTACTCGATGCCTCCTTAGCTTGAGCTGCTCCTTCTCCACACAGCTGAGGCTCTCAAACCTTGGGTTTTGGCAAAATCCCACTTGAGGGGGGTAATTAGTGAACACAAACCACCCACCAGGCATGAGACTGGGATCCCATCCTGCTTTCCCCAGGGAATATCCAAAGCGTGGGGGCAGCCTCAGAGTGTGGGAGATGTGGAATCTCAGTTTCTGGGCTGAGGGCGGTGATGATTTGCTGTGTTTCTCCTAATTTGAGAACATGTCCCATATCAGAGGGTATTAATGGGGTGATGGCCACCTCCCAGGTCCTGCAAATGCAGCCTTGGGTGCTTTAAGGAAGGGAAGTCAAACCCACAGTTCTCAGAAACCATCCTAGGGAAAGGGGAAGAAGAAATTCATAAGAAATAATCCTATTAATTAATGCCCAAATCCTGGTCCCTGTACACAGCCTGTGGAAGAGCTGTGTGTGTGGAGGAGCAGAGGCAGAGGAAGGGAAGGAAGCACCACCTTGCACCTTCCTCCTCCTCCTCCTCCTCCTCCTCCTCCTCCTCCTCCTCCTCCTTCTGCTTTCTGGGCAGCTGGCCCTGCTCTGCCCAAAGAAGTCCCAGCAGCTCCCACCAAATATCACCCAGCTTTGTGTCTGTCCTTGCAGGACCATGGTCAGGAACACCCAAGAAATCAGGGTGAGAAAACTGTGTTTTCTCTTCACAAGGCAGTGATGAAGGCATTTTGTGTGTCCTTATAAAAAGGAGCAGCTACTTCTTGAAATCCTCCCGGCCCTGCATCCTTGGTGTCCTCTGGCTTTGGGCATTGGGGTCCTGATATATTTCAAGGGACAATCCAGATGCACTAAGTTAGGAAGTGTGGAACACAAAAATACCTGACATGATCTGAGAGGGCATTGGGAGTGCCTGGAGCAGGAAGGATTCTGGTTTTGCAGAGACCAATTAGAATCCTGGAGGCAAAGATCCAGGAGAAATGTGTTAAACTGGCTGAGACTCATTCCTCAACTGCTCCTCAAAGCCTGAGGAGTGGTCAAGGCTTTCCAAGTGGAGAGTCCTTTGCTCTGGAAGTGATACCTCCTGGTGAGTCACCAAAACCCCTCTCTGACTCCAGGTACAAGTCTTGTTCCCCAAAACAATGCTAAACTTTGCCTTTTCCCTCAAACAATTGCAGTCTTAAGGTCTGAGACCCAATTTCAGCCAATTTGAGAGAGGGGCACAAGAGATGCTCAATTTTTCTAAATGCTTTCTAACTTTCCATTTGGGAGTATCCATGTTGAACTCAAGAGAACATAAAAGGAAACTTCCGCAGAAAAGGTGTGATGGGAAGAGACTGGGGATTTGGGGTATCAATGGGTAAAAATCCCACTTCATCAGTTTCCAGGCTGGGAGAAGAGCTTCTTTGAGTGGTTTTCCTTTAATTTCCCTTAATTAATGCAGAGGATTTCTGCAAGTCCTGGAAGCTCAGAACATGATCTTTAACAGTTGGGAACCATTCCCATGCAAGGAAAGGTTTAGATTCCCAGCTCTGTAATGCTGCCCTGCTAAGGAAGTGTAGCAATGAACAACAGCAGTAATAAATAAATTACCCAGAGAATTTAAAAGCAGCTGTCCTTGGATGGACACACATTTTTGAAACAGACCCCTGGTGTAGGAAGCAGCAAACACAGAGGTGATATTTGGCTTCTCAGCACATATTTTAAAGAGTTGCCCCTCCCATTCATAGGAGCCATCTTTCTTTTTGAGCCCCACCTTCTGTTCTTCTTCTTAATCCAGAGATTCTGCCCTTTGCTAAACCAGGAATTCAGGGCAGATCCCTGGAGGATTGTTCAAATCTTGGATCCCCAAGCCCATTCAAGCTGAAGGATGCCACAAGGGCAGTGTGATCCCTGCAGGGTTTTTAGCAGCATCTCTTCTAACCCTGCTTGAGCAGCTCTGTTTTTAAGGGATGCAGGAACTGGTATTAAGATATTCGGAAGCATCATTAGCTCTATTTACTGAGCCTTTAGATGTGTGAGTGACTGCAAACATCTGGAAGGAACAGGTGGAATTCCACTGTACTTTCTGCACACATTTCTGTTTTAATGGTGTTTGGCTTCTCTTTTAATTGAACAACAATTCTTCCCGCAGACCCAAATGTTCCTACAGGCATGTCTGAATTTAATTTAACTGGCAATGAGTTAAAAATTATTATTTCAGAGGAATTTTTGATGTTAGCTAACGAGGCATTGTTTTCTGTGCATATTCCTGCCATTTCAGGCTGCTTCCCTGAGGAAGCACAGGTTCTGCTGTACCATTGTCCACCTGGCAGATTGTCCTGGACACATTTCACCTTGCTGGTGAGCAGGCTGAGGCCAGGCTGTGCTGGAATGTGGTGCAGTGGAGAGGTGGAGGATCATAACTATTCCCAGGGTACCTGCTGCAGAGCTGGGCTGTGGCCCCAAGCACCTCCTGTTGCTGCCTGGCCTTGCTGTGCAAGGTCAGCCACATCTGGTTGGCAAAATTGTGGCTGTGGGGTCTCATCTGAGCAGCTGAAAACCAGTAGGACTCACACAATCCTACTCCACAAGCAGAGCTTTTTGGTCTGTGGGAACCTCTGCTTTTATAAATCTTATACCTGGTATAAACTGCTGGACTTTTGACTTGAGCCTGATGTTTCATCTGAGGTGGAAGTCCTGGTCCTGGGGCTGTTGGTTCCCATTTCTTTCTCTGCTTGGCTTCATCTCTGTGGGGGAGAGCAGCAATTCCCTGCTCTGTGCTGGAGCAGACAGGTCCAAGTTCTCATCTTCTTCATCACCACCCTGTAGCTGGACCAGAGCACTTCTGGACCATTCCACGTTCAGACAGGAGAGTGCTGGGAAGGGAAACATTATTTTCAGTTTAAATAAGAAGAGAGCAGCAGCCCTCAGTCTCCTTGTGGTGAATTATTCAGGCTGCCTCCTGCCCTTTGAGGCAACTTCTCCAAACACCTTCAGCAATTCTCTAGGACCAGGAGTTGTCTGATTTACACCACTCACCTTTGCTTTTTTGTTTGGGGTTTTTTTTTTTTTTTGTTGGTTTTTTGGGGGTTTTTGGGGTTTTTTTTGTTGGTTTGGTTTGGTTTTTTGTTTTGTTTTGTTTTGTTGGTTTTTGGTTTTTTGGTTTGGTTGGGTTTTTTGTTTTTTGGGGGGTTTTGTGGGTTTGTTTGTTTGTTTGTTTTGGTTTGGTTTGGTTTGGTTTTTGGTTTTTTGGGCTTTTTTTGGGTTTTTTTTAAATGTGCCCATCTGCAAAATGCTGTCTCAGAAAAATGGGGAGAGAATTTTTGCAAGGGTATGGACTGACTGGACAAGGGGGAATGGCTTCAAAATGAGAGGGAGTAGGTTTAGGTTAAATATCAGGAAGAAATTCTTCCCTGTGAGGGTGCTGAGGCCCTGGCACAGGTTGCCCACAGAAGCAGTGGCTGCCCCATCCCTGGAAGGGTTCAAGGGTGGATGGGGTTTGGAACAACCTGGTCTAATGGAAGGTGTCCCTGCCCATGGCTGGGGATGGGAACTGGATGATTTTTAAGGTCCCTTCCAACCCAAACTATTCTATGTTTGTATGACTGTAGAATACATTCATTTTTACCACTTGCAAATGTTGGATTTTTTTATCATAACTAGTAAAAAATCAAGAAAATGATCACAGTTTCCATAGACATGTGGTGGCTGTTGCCCAGCATCATGTCTTCCCCATGCAGGTGAATGTTGGGCTAAAGGAGAAGGAATTCAGACACCTGTCCTGGGTTGTAGAATAAGATATGCACAAAGTATTCTATCACCCTCTTCATCATCTGTTGAAACCAATT
>JBBMKD010000216.1:58155791-58158291 GCA_037834095.1 Argya squamiceps
CTTTCTTTCTTTCTTTCTTTCTTTCTTTCTTTCTTCCTTCCTTCCTTCCTTCCTTCCTTTCTTTCTTCCTTCCTTCCTTCCTTCCTTCCTTCTTTCTTTCCTTCTTTCCTTCTTTCCCCTCTTTCTCTCTCTTTCACTCTCTCGTTCTCTTTCTCTCCTTCTTTCTCTTTTTTCCTCTCTCTTTCTTTCTTCCTTTCTATCTCTTTTTCTCCTTTACTTACTAATGCCTCTTTTTCTTTCTTTCTCTCTCTCTCTTTCCCTCTTTCATTTTTACCCATGTTTTAATGCAAACTTTCCTGCAAACAGCAGCTGACATCTGGTTTTCCATCCCTCTGAACCCAGCAGTGCTGCTGCTCCAAGACTCAGCTGGTTGGAAACCTATAGGCAGCAAACATTTACATTCAGCATGTCTAACATCATCTGGGACTTAAACCCAGAACGTCGGTGATGCATAGAGATAGATATTTAGTCACATCAAAGCTATTTGCTAATTGCAGACACTCCATCCTTGTTTAATGTTTCATGTGCAAGATTAGTTGGTTGATTTAATTGGTTCAGGAAAACTTATGTTTTAAGGCAAAACATTAGTTAAGATGTAATGTATTCCCTTATGGAAAATTCCCATAAAACTGAATACATTGGTTTGTGCTCTGTAACTCTGGGTTTGATGCTGTAGTCAGTCTGCCTACAGAACTGAATAAAAGCTACACTTTTTATTGGAATTCTACCATTTAATACCAATCCAGTTAGATATTGGGTCTTGTAGGATTGTTATGGACAAAAACCCATAGGATGGGGTTTTAATTGTTGTCCACAGTGTGGTTTAGTTGGGTTTGTATTATGGGAATGGGATTGTAACATATGAATGGGCTTGTAATTTAAATTGATACAGAAAAGGGATAAAAAGTGATGTCAGGGTGCAATGCATGTAATTCATATGAAGTCCATGTGCAGGATTGCATGTCCACAGGAATATACCAAATTTATGTGCAAATATATCTGTTCATACCTGTCTGTGTGACACAGGATCAAGGTAAACGTTTACATGTGTGTCCTGTTTATCCTCACAGACAACTTAAAACCTGCTGGTGCAATGCAGGAGGCACATGAGGTTCATCCAAGCTCAGCATTTCACCAGAAAACACCCCAAATCTTTGCCAAGCTTCCCAGCAGTGCTGCCTGACCTTCAGGGAAGAGGAAAATTTTAGGTCCTGGGCCCACATGAGAGAGGAGGAATAATTTGACCCCATCACTGGAGTCAACCATGAACGTTGGAACCCGCAGCTGAACCCCCCTAGAATGGTCAGGGATTTCCATTCTGCATTTTTTCCCTGAAAAGCTTCAAGAGATTCTGAACTCATTTTGCTTCTAAAGGAACATTTTTGAAGCCCAAACCCTCAGTATGTTTCCATGTCTGCATATGAATTTTAAAATGTTGAGTACATGGACCACCAAAAGTTTGTTTAGCTTGAAGTTAAAGATTTGTTTTGCTTAGAATTGAGTCTCTTGATATTTGGCTGATCTCTTTGTACTGGCTTTAATCTTAATTGCTTTTTAAGCTATAATTATGGTGCCACATCCACATGGCTGTAACACCATTGTAGTTTGAGTGCATTTCTATTGCAACTTCTATTTTTAAGTGTTTGAGTTTTTAAATTCAGATGTAAAATTTACATACTGCAGCCATGAAACTTAGCAAACAAAGTCTAAGTCAGGGAGAAAATCCTTTTTTATCATGTTTGAGAAAATAAAATAATTTTCTGAATATTAAAATAGAAGCAAAAAAATAGTTCTCTCCAATGCTGCCATTAAAAAAAGGAAATATGTTCCATTTAAATATCCAGCTGAAATTTTGCATGCCATTACCCCATAAATAGAGACTTACACATTTTAATGTGTATATACCAAAGCCATATTGACACTGCAGACTATCATTGCTCCTTAAGGAAATGTCATGGGCTTTCCTTTCTTGTTTGAACGAGCTGTGAATTTATAATTCTTTCAGCCGGTTGGTTTTAATAAGGTATCGCTCCATTATTCACATTTAAACCATTCTCTAAGTACCTATTTAAAGACTAAACCACATCAATCCATTAGGCCACTAACACAGCCCAGCTTTTAAAAGGTCCACGCAGGGCTGTTAGCACAGTGTCCTGCCAGCCCTAATCCCCCTCCCTGCAGAAACATTTCTTCTTTTTCCTCGTCTGGGAGAAAGAGAATTTCCAGCCACTGTTTCATAGCATCCCCTTTCTCCACACAGGCTGAGGAAATAACATCAGGACTGTGTGTCCAGGGTGGGTGAAAGAGGAAGGCAGTGCTTTCACCAGCCCACCTCATCTGTGTTATTAACCCCACTAGTGCACATGCCGAATTTCTGCAGAATTCTGGGAGTAAATTAAGATTTATCCATCTACAGGCCTCGGGGAGAGGTTCTTGCCCCCTTACCATGTCAGAATAACACCATATTATGCAAAACAAGATCATTTACACACAAGCATGC
>JBBMKD010000216.1:58163291-58178020 GCA_037834095.1 Argya squamiceps
CACACAGGCATAACCCTACTTGTGATGGGAAATACAAAGTTTTCAGCTCTCAGTTGATTAAATGCTGTTGCACAGCTTCTGTGCAGAAATGGAACATCATTTAAAGTAGTTGGGTGGTGGGGTTTTTTTGCACTGTGCCAGATGCATAAAATGTATGGTTTTTAATCTATAGCTCAAGTAGTCAACTGCTTGAAAAATGTCACTGACAGTTGTGGGGTTTATGCAAGTGCCAGCATTAAACAGCATTATTTAAATTTGCTTCTAAATACTTGTTTGATAAGTGGGGATATGTATGATTTATTCATCTCACAATTTACTGAAGCATGTTAGCTGGGTGGGTTTTTTTCCCCTAATTCATACCCTACTGTCACTCCGGTTTTTATATATGTTAGTTTAAAAAGATTTGCCCAATGTAAATAAGAACAATTACAGAATCACAGAGCAGGATTACTTGTGAAGGGGAGAGGGAAAAAAAAAATAACCATGGCTTGTATTCTCAGTGGCTATTCTATTTGACTTCATCATTAAGGAAAGTATTCAGAGCATCTAAAGGGTGAAGAGTGGAGGAGCGTGTTTTCTTTTCGATATGATAGCTGCATTCAAGTTATTCTTCCCCCTACAATAGATTTTACCTAGCTTTATCTTCATAGGAAGCTGCTTTCAGCTGAAAAGCAGGAGTGAATAGGAGTGTCATGACATAGGATTAACAGTACAACCGGGTAGTAAATCAAATGTTTGAGATGGAGAAACGCGGGACGTGACGCGCGCCGGCGGCCGCGGAGAGCGGGGAGCGGCTGGGGTGTGATTATCCTCCCCGGGACCCGGGCTGGCACTCAGCTCCCAAAAACACACGGCCTGCTTGAACCAGGCAGTCTCTGCAAGGAACCTTATCACAAGGTAAAACTTCCCCGGGAACGGCGGGCCTGGCAGAGGGCTAATTACAGATGGGACTCGCCTAAGCCTTAGGGAAAGAAAAGCGTGAGGAATTTATGTGGTTCTCCAATTCAGGGCGAGCAGCCTGGCTAAAGAGAGATCCAACAAGTGCCAAAATTAGAGAGCAAAATTAAGATTTCAAGTCTGGTATGTTTTATTATTTGACTGAAGTTCAACAGCCTTACAATAAACAGGAACAGTGACCTCTTGCTCTGATCAACAGCATTCAAACCAAATATTGCTACCAGATTCTTCAGCACCATGGCCCTGACTATCACAGCAACTCACCTACAGCAAGATAAATGCACTTGATGTTGCAATAGGACTCAAATGCATCTGTAATTCTGCACTTACAGTTTAAATTCACTGCAGAGGCCAACTTGCAACACTTTTAACAGGCCCTAATCTCTCTGGTTTCAGTTTGAGACCAAGAGGCATTTCATATCATCAGCACTGGATTTATATTGTATGCTTAGAAAACAGAAATGGATCTCCAGGAGGTTTGTTTTATCAATATCTAGTCTTTCTGGGAAACATTAGTTTGCATAGGAAAAGGGGTTAAAAGAAGGTTTAAGTGATGTCTCTAATATTTCCTGAAAACTTTGTACAAAAATACTTTATGCCACAAAAGCCCATTAAATATGCAAACTTTAATATACATTCCTCAGTAACAAATGTACAGTTAGATAACACATAAAGAATTATGAATGACTAATTATATTTTGCATATTTACAGCAAAGACAATTAGCAAATAGCTTTTATATGCAAAATAAATGAAAAAGTAATTAAGATGCACTAACTAGAGCAGCAATATCAAGTCTGTTGTCTTGTGATTCATTCCTAACAAACATAATAATTATGCATTCATTGTCATATAATTAAAACAGCTCTGTCCTTTAGAAAACTGGTTATTTACTGTATAATAACCTGGAGAGTGGCAGAAGTTCCTCATAATGGTGAGAAGGATAATTAAATATTTCTTCCTGGTGTCTGCTCACTCAGTTGAGTTTATTATCTTAAACTTGTGCTAGAAAACATTTCCTCTGCAGTTCCAAAAGCTCTCCTGCTCCCTGATGGGAAGCTATGTCTTTGCCATGCCCTATTCCCAAGCCAGCTGTCCAAAACTCCCAAGAGGGCACAGCATTAAAACCCATTCCAGGGTGGGAAAGCTCAGGGGTCTGGCCTAGGGAGGATGGGAATGCTCTGGGTGGAGCCTGGGTGTCTGTGCTGTGACCTTGGCTGAACTTTTGTGTCATTGCCAAGGATGGCCATATCATATCATATCATATCATATCATATCATATCATATCATATCATATCATATCAATGCCTAAAGTTTTAGCTTCCATGATTTTCAGATTCTGTGCTGCCTAGGGGTGCAGTTCTGAGCCTCACACTGAGTGTCAGTTAGCTCTGTTGACAGAGTAGGTAGACAAAACAAATCCTTTTCCTGCTGAAGGCCAAGGACAACAGGTACAAGTTTCAGACCCAAAAGCAAAAACAACGGTGGACTGAAGAGAGGAACAAGAAGGATGGGACTTCATAACCTGAAGCTGTAATTGGAAAATTAAACCCTAATATGCAAATTGACCAAAACTTATAAAAGTGTGAGACCTCATGACCCGCCGTCCATTTTGTGACCATTTTGGGTCCACCTTGGGTGTAACCTGGCCAGGCTCTTATCCTGCCCAAGGTGTATCCTTAAAGGCCTTTCAATAAATATCTACTTTATGCTCTAGCTCTGTCCAGTCTGTGTTCCAGGCCAGCCTTCCCAAGGCATCCATATATCATATTATATTATATCATATCATATCTCATATCATATCATATGTCATATTATATCACATCATGGAATGGTCTGGGTTGGGCATGAACACATGAGCAGAACTCCATCCTTGTAGGACCAGGGATTTATTCATCCCACACCTCAGCTTCCCAACTGTAACATCACCACAGCTCCCCTCTGCCTCTTCCCATTCTCCCTCATTTCGCAGCCCTTCCTACACTTCAATAAAACACAATAAACCATCCAGTCTCCACTGGAACCCTTAATCACTCCCGAGCAGAACAGCAATATCCACCACTGTAAGCTGTCTCCATAATACCAATATCATCAAGCGCTTCTCTTTTTTTTTTTTTTGTCTTAAAATTCAGTTTTCCTGTAAACCTCAGCCCACAGGACCCGGCCGAGCTGCAGAGGAGGAGAAACAATGTAATTGCTTGGCTGCACGTAGGGCTGGCCTGGTTCAGTAATCGGATTTCCAGGGACTCAATAGGTAAGGGGCAGGGCAGAAGGAGCAGGTTCACCTACGCAAGCTGGGACGGAAGGGCTTAGCTCGTGCTGCTGCTCAGGCTCCATCCTCCTCTCCAAACCCCTCAGCCACTCACCTTCCCAAAAAAATGGAAGGGATAACCCATTCCTTTCAATGTTTATCTACAAAGCTGGTCTTTTCTCTTAATTTTTGAGCAAAACTGAACAAGTTCTGCTGGCGGAGAAAGAATCCTAGGCATGGAAGGGTCTGTACAAGGGGACATGGCAGGATCACAGAAGTTCCCATAGGAGGATTAAGGACCAGCCCTGCATGGTCCATGCAGATGGATCCGGGATGATTTTATTGCTTTTGGTCCTTGTGACCTCACCCTCATTGCTGGGAGTATTTGGGGTACCCTGATGCTCCCCCAGGAGGGATGGGTCAGCTAAACCCTGCTGCAGGAGTAGAGAAATGAAAAGAGCACAGCTCCCAGGCACACTGGGAATAGCCCAGTGCCTGTTACACAGTGCCCTCCAGAAGGCAGGGGGTTTTTAGACAGATTTCTTAATACTCCAAGAGAAAAAAAAAAAATAGAGTCCTTTTGGGCTTTGCTACACAATTCATTTACTCAAACTTTCTCATCTACTCATTTCCCTGCCAGGAATGCAGTAGGACACCACCTGAGCTACATGGAGGGATTCCCCATGCTACACCCTACAGTGGGATATATTTCTTTTAAGAGAATTATGTGTCCTATGATGCTCAAGTCCCAAAGACTCCTCACCCCACCCCATTTCTAGTTCAACACTTTGTGTTTAGAACAGGAAAAGGGGATGAGCCATATTTTCTATCAAATCCTACAGAGATTTCAGTGTCTTTAGGACACACACTCCCCAAGGCTGACCTGTTGCTTAGGTGGATTTCTCAACAGCTCTGTCTTTCTCTATTACCCCCTCTGAAATAATTTTTAGAATGATTTATACTTCTGCGGAGCAACCAGGGCTTGCTCACTTCTTGCATAGCCAATAACCAGACCACTGCTTGAGTCAGGTAAGGATGGAGAGAAAATATACCCATATTCAAGGAACCAAGGAATATCATTATTCCTTGGAGATCCTGACCCATTTTCCCAGTCCTGCAAACCACTTCCACCACATAGGGAGGAATGGGGAGTACTTGCCATCCTATGGGGTGCATTAGTCACCCTACAGGGACTGTGATCTCCCCAGAGCCTGCAAGGTGTCAGGACAGAGCAAGTTCCTTGCCCAGCTCTGCACAGAGCTGTCAGGATGACAGACTTAACCTCCCTCTGTCCCTGTTTACCCAAAGTAAGAAGATTGTAAGGCTTAGTTAATGTTTGTAAGTGCCTCAGGGTTCTTATACGATAGGCACTATGTACATGCGAGTGTATTATAACACATGTCATAGGAAGAATTAATAAAGTATTAATTTAAAGGTAGCAGACATTCATACATGATAGCCTTTCTAGCTGCTTCTTTGCAGGCAGCCAGAAAATGGCATTTAAGTTAAAATCAGGTTAAAGATAAATAATGCAGTCAATCACTGCCGGGTACCGAGTCAGTAAATATCAATTATATAAAATGAGTCACCAATGAGAACTTTGATAAAATCAGGTGGCAGGGGAAGGACACTGGGAGAGACAGATATGACACATGTTCATTTCAAAAGATATTCTCTTTTAGCAAACGGGGATTTTAATTTGAACACCTCCATTTTCATGGCCCTTCAAAATATTGGGAAACCTAGAAGCAGCTGGACACAAAAGCAGAAGGATGCTCCTTTTGCCTCAAAACTTTGGTGGCAGAAAGTGTGAGCTCCCAGGAAGGAGCCAGGGGAACCTCTAGGACTTTATCTGAAATTAGGGCGAGAACCAAAAGTCCTTTTAGCATTCCATTTTAGCATTCAAACTTGTGTTTGAAGTACTGGGAGAAAGTAAAGCACATGCAGAGCTGGGTGGGCAGGCTGGGAGTGTGATCACAGACCTGGTAAATCAGGGGTGGCACTGAAGCAGTTCTGGCTCTGGGAATAAGGATGGGAATGACTCTGCCTGTAGCCCAGAGTCAGGGAAATGGTGATCTGGGAGCAGAACTTCCAGTGCCAGAGGATCCTTTGGAGAGCTCAGGAACCTCTCTGGTGCTTACAGAAACACAAGCTTACTAAGGGCAGCTCCTTATTTCAGCTTTTTTGTTAATCTTAAATCAAAATCTGTGGGGTTTTGTTGTGGTGGGTTTTTTTGTTGGTTTTTTTTTTACTTTTCTGAGGTGCTGCACTCCCTACTGCCACAAAAGTCACCCCCAGGCTTGTCCCCCTGGGCACAACCTTGGTGCTGGGCCAGCAGCCAGGCTTTTCCTCCAGTACAGGTATATTCACCCCTGCTTATGAGGAGGGGTAAGGAGCCTTTGGTAAAAGAATAAAATCAGCTCTTTCTCTCTCTCTCTCTCTCTCTCTGCATAAAATAAAGAGAGAAAATAAAATTCCAGCAGCTACAAGCTGGCAACATTATACCGTCATAATCCAGAAATGAACACTGATTCTTGAAGAAGTCGCTTCTTCAAACTTTAACGCAACAATTAAGTATTCCATTGTCATGGCTCAATTAAATGGTATGGCCTGAGAAAATTGGGGATTGTAAAGTGAGGATGGAATGTGCTTTGATCCTCTTTCCAGGGTTATTGTTTCATTAATAAATGAACATGTCATTTGTCTCACCAGAGGGAGCTCCTGCCCTCCAGGCTTTTTCCCTTTTTTGTTCAGGTTTTATAAAGATGAATTTCCAGTGCTCTGAAATACCATGGATTAGTAGTTAAGCCTGACAGCACTTCGGGGAGTAGTGGGCTTAAAGTGCCTCACACAGGTCTCCAAAGCACTTGTTTACTAATAGAGGAAATCAGCGACCGTCTGCAGCTGCTGATATCGCATTACCATTTGGAAAGACAGTAGCTGAGATAACAAATCACACAGTTTTAATAATTACTCCTGCATTCCAGTTTTTTGTTTCCTGCGTAACTGCAAAGGCTGGATTTCTTCCAAATAAACAGATAAAAACAGTATGGAACTTTTATCTTTTAATGATAATGACAACACATCATGTTTCACTAAAAGTTTCCTGCTGAATTTTTTTCTGATTTCTAGAGTTTCAATAAAATGTAATTATACTTTATAATTCCACTCTTTTAATCTTCACTTCAAAAACTATTCACAGTTAGCAAGTTTGCTAGGCACGGAGAGGGGGTGAGGAGCAGGAGCCGACTTCCCCCACATCGGGCTGTTCATAAATTCTGTCTGGGGGTAAACCTGTCATTGAAACGGCACAAACTGAGCTGCTTTGCATTCAAATTAATACCTAGTTTAATTTGAATATAAAATAGCTCCATTTATGTGGTTATTAAGAAAAAGTAACAAAACCGTTTGGTGATGAATGGATGTTTAAGATAGGAGACACTTGCAACCTATTTCTTTTTGGCACTTGGGGGTTTATTTCTCCCTTTCTTAATCCCTGGGATACTTTGGAATCGGGATGTTTTCCAGTCGATAGATAAGGCTTTTAAAACAAAGCAGTATCTGTGAAATCTGGATGCTTAATTTATACTCTGGGAGTCAAAAACTTCCAATTAACCCAATACTGAATTAGCCTTCACGTGTTTTGTTCAAATACATCTTCCCATCTTGTCTTCTTCTACACTCAGAAAAAAAGACAGCGGTGTCAGCTACAACTTTTTTTTTTTTTTGCTAAATAATTTCATAGATTTATTTAGGAGAGCAGTGAAGAGGAGGAAGAGAGGAACACCACAATTAGACCTTCCTCTTCTAACTCAAAAAATATCCAGACTGAAAGGTAAGGTAAACTTTTCTCACAGCTTTTAGTTTGCTTACCATCAGCCCATGTTCCACTGGGTGATTAAAGAAAGCTTTTTTAAAGCATTACTTCAGAATGATCTTAATTGGTGCAAGGTTGAGCCCTTTCTAGGAGGGGAGGGAAAAGGTTGAATAGCCTTTTCAAGTCACATGAAAGTTTCTAGGATGAATGTACGATAATTAGATTAATAAGTAGCTTAATTTATCACAGCTAAGGATTTCAACAGCCACACATTAGAGCAAGAAAAAAAAGATTAGTGTGATTCCAGTTTGTAAAAAATTGTACTGAAACTTGATTAACCTTAAATACAAAGTGCCTTTCTTTTTTGTGTGTAAATTCAGTAGTTAAGGGGGGCGAAAAAAAAACCCACTAAAATAATCAGAAAAGTCTTGTTCCGTTCCTTTGTGTTCGCTAGCTAATGAGAGATAGCAGGGTTGTGCAAAACAACTTTTCCTGGCGATGTTATTCTTCCTAGAACATGGATTTAGAGGAAATCTGTGATCCCTGCCACTGCTGTGGACCCTGAAGATCTGTGTGAGGTGTAAGAGAACATTTGCAGGGTTCAAAAACATCTCCAGCATCAGCCACTTTCGTTTTAAAATAAGAGAAAAGGAAGCAGCAAGAAATATTTATTTAGATGTAGGTGAAAGTTGTATCCACCTTAGTAATGGTAATGCAGAAGGGCTGAGCAGGACCCTGGGTGCCAGGCAGAGGTGTGGGAAACAACTGGAGGCAAAGCTAACGAGCAGGGTGCAATTAGGGGTGGCAATTAGCAGGGCAATATTCGTTCACACAGCTCCAGCATCAGCCTAAAATCAAACATGGCAAAGGCAAGAGCAGAGTGCAAAAAACCCTGACCCACGGACAGCAGATCTGTGTAAAATCCTGCCAGAGCATCCAGCTTTTCCCCCCTCCACCATTCCTGCTTCTTTGTAGGACAATCCCTTAATAGAGAGTGAAATCTGCTGGGCTTTTTGATGTTGCCATCCGCCGCCGAGGTTGCTTTCGGTGGTGTCATTATTTATCAGCGCCAACGTCAGCTTTCATTAATCCAACTCCTCAACACTCCTATCGTGGCCAACAAAAAATTCCCAGTGCTTTTTGTGGGCCAGCAGAGCCCACGGAAGGTTCTGGAGGGTGGTGGTGGTGGTGTGGTCCCTGTCAGTGCTCAGCAGCTGTTGTCATTTTGAGGAGGTTTAATGCAAACCCAGCAGTGGTGAAACGTGGGGTGCTGGGTTTGTGGCTCCCCATCCTGAATCCCTCTTTGAAAGGGAGATGAGGAGGAAGGGAGAAGGTTGGCTGGCACTCATGGGAAAGCACAGATGAGGCTGCTCAGAGTCTACCAAAAAAAAAATAATTAAAAAATGAAATAAAATTAAGAAAAAATAAAAGCGTAATGAAGCGAGAGGGGAAAAGGGTTTCTTTAATTTTATCTCGCACTTAAGAGATGAGTAAGAGCACTAATGAAAGGGAGGGTAATTATAGCCCAGATAGTGCCTCTTGCACAGGCTGGAACGTGGGGAAGGTTAACTTTGGCAAAGGGAGATCATACAAATCAAAGTGGCTGAGGGCACTCATGCACCGGCCTGTTTGATAAGATTGATAACTGTAACCAGTAGCTTAGGAGAATCGATTTCCACTGCCGGGGATCTCTCCGGATGCTCTCATCTTTTCTTCTGTTTACATGAAAGTGAAGCTTTAAAAGATGTTTTATCATCTAATGGCGAATATGACACACAGTTAACAAACGGAATCTTTTTTTTTAATCTCGGAATGGGAAATTTAAGCGGGGCAGTGATTCGCTTTAATTATGTATATTGAACAAATTTGAAGAGATGAGAAGAAACTTGTTTTTCAGCCCACTGAACCCAAGTGCTTGCCTGTAATCTAAAATGGATATCTAATTATTGTTTAACATTATTTGTTTAGGAGGAGTTACGACCTCTAATTTGCCTTTAAATGATTAATTTAGTGTTTAAATAAAGCCCCTTTTATTTAATAATGTTTTCTTTAACCAATCTTCACTAATGTCAATAAACTCTTTGTTTAACCTTCTTAAAGGAAACATTTCCTCAGCTCTGAGACAATTATGAATTACCAAAACCCATATAGAAAAATGAGCTAAGTAATTATCTAATATTATTGCAGTGTGCTTAAGAAGGGAATATTCCACACCAATAACATAAGACAAGAGAGATGAAGCAAGCTTTTCTAAGTATTGAGCATTTTAAACAGTCTGCCTCTTTTTGAGGTGATAAGGCAGCACAGAAATACCCCAAAATACTCACAGCTTGGCTAAATAAACTCTGCCACTTCCATTATCATCCTAAAGAGGTTCTTGGTTCATGTCCCAGGCACAAACAAAGCAGCACAAATATCCTCCCTCCATATGTAGGGACATGGTCATAGGCAATGCAGGCACCTTCCTGCTGCCCTCAGCCCTCAGCAGGGCACCCTTACCTGCGCCCAGGGTGACTTTGCACCACCAGGGTGCCCCTCTGATGTCCAGGACCAGAGGGAATGAGTTCAGACATGGGGCAAGGGACCACCAGTCACATCCCAGAAACTCCTCTCCAGACATTTGCGTCTTTTGTGGAGCAGGCTCTCACTTTATATCACTGTAGATATGTTGGCCATTGATTTTTGAAAGCAAAGTGCCTTCTAGGGGGTCACAGAATCGTGGAATAAGTTGGGTTGGAAGGAACCTTTAAAGGTCATCTGCTCCAACTGCCCTGCAGTGAGCAGGGACAGGTGTGACCGCTGTGTATTAACTGTGAGACACCACTGCTACATAATAAATTGTGTTTGTGATAATGCAGGTGCTTTCCTGGCCTTACTTAGATCCTCTGTACCTTGCTCTGGAGCATGCTGGAGCTTGGAATATCACAGGAAAAAAACAGGCAGCACAGACAAATCAAAATTGGTGTCGTAGAGGCCAGAAAGTGGTGGAGGAGAAAGAGGAGAGGCAGAGCTTGCAGGAGGAGCCAGATGAAAGAGAAAAGCCAGGAGTGGAAGAAAGTGCTGAGAAAGAGTAAGGAGAGACTCATTGCCCAGAAAAGCTGTGGCTGTCCCATCCCTGGAAGTGTTCCAGGCCAGGTTGGACAGGGCTTGGAGCAACCTGGGATAGTGGAAGGTGTCCCCGCCCATGGCAGGGGGGCGAAGGAGATGAGCTTTAAGGTCTCTGCCAACCCAAATAATTCTACAATTCTATGAATTAGAGACTACAAACTGCCCAAGGCTTGAGGTGACACTGGTCACCATCTGTAGTTCCTGTGGTGGAGGCCTGGACAGAGCTGTGCTCATTTCCAATGTGGGAAATGTGCTGCCTGCATTGTAGGCAGAGCTGGAAGGGTTCTCACTTTCAAAGCTCTTCTCTTGCACAGCAAAAGCAGCAGCAGAGCATGGCAGGTTCTCTGCAGTCACCCCTTTCAGGTCCTGCTGAGGATCCCAGGAAGAAGAAGAGGAGAAAATGTCCAGATTGGAATGAAGAGGGCTGAGCAATAGTGAAGGGCCGCATGAAAGCCACAGCAATACAGACATAAAAAGAAAAACAAAAAGAGGGAAAATAGATGTGTGAAAAACATTGATAGGAGCACTTGGCTATGAGGAAGAAGATTGGGAAGGGAGTCTGATGATGAAAAGGTTGAACCTAAAGGGATCCACAAATATAAAGGGGGAATTAGGAACATTATTAACTCTGCATTACTTCAGAGTTTTTACAAAATGTCATGGGTCAGTTTGAGGAGGCAGGAACCTGGCCTCAGTGGCAGATCATGCCTTCAAGGATGGTGGGAACTGAGAGTCCATGTGGTGGGACTGCCACACCCAGCCAGGAGCAGAGCTCCCTGCCTGCCGGAGACTGAGGGGTCACCCAGCGGTGTCACCATACTCACCCCCCAACACCTGAAAATACTCAACACATCCCTGCTCTGCTCATCTGCTCTCCCTTTCTGTCTTCCCTGGAGCAATAGATTCCCCTCTGGGCCTTCTTTTCTTTCTTTTTTTTTTTTTTAGTTACAACTGTTGGAGTTTTTGAGTATTTTTTAAAATCTGGATTTTATAGTTTCAAATTTTTTCCCAACCATATGAACTAAGACCTCACCTAGGTTGTAGATGTCTAAAACAAGAGAAATCTCTAATCCTTTTTATCAACAATGTGACACTGAGATGGCCCATTTGCAACTGGCTTGGTAGAAGGAATATCCATGAGAAGCTTATGCCTTCTCCCCCACCTCTTCCCAATACCTGTTATACCCCAGTACCTGAAAACTCAGAATATATCAGAGGCCACACAAGCACAGAGTCCAGCTGATGTTACAATACAAGAGTCTCTTTTAACACTCACCCACAGGCTGATCTCTGGATATGGGATGATTTGGATGCACAGCATGGATCAGGATCATCTTGGAGACCCCCAAAATATCTTCCAGAGCTGGGATGAGCTCCCACCATGACATCTCCTCGATGCTGGAACAGCACATGTAGAGTGAAAATTTGAATCCTGCCTTCATCTTTGCCCTTGGCTCTCCATGTAGGTTCTCTTCCCACGAATGCAGCTGTGCCCACCAGTCCATATATTCCAGGAGGCACAAGACACCCACAGCCCCTTTGAGAAAGGTGAAGGAAAAGCTGGTGAGCAACTCTGCATCTAAAAATCTTCATCCCACAGCCCTCCTGAACTGCTGCCTCTGAGATGTGATAGGAAGCCAAGCACAACCTCAGCTGGGTCACAGGTACATGGGGAGGTGTGTTTGCCCTCAGGCAGCCTGAATTTTCACCCCCTCCTGAACACAGCCTGTTAAAGAGGGATGTCCTGTTAAATTGCCATTTCCCTCCGGGCTGCTGACTCCAGGAGTGGCCAGCTGCTCCTTCCAGGTCAAGGAGGGCCTGGTTAAAAGGTCCTGCCCCACCTTGGGTGCAGCAGGGACAAGTCCCTCAGGACTTGCTTGGCAGTGCAACAACATCCAGACCTGGCCCACAATACCCACTGGAATTCTCCTAGGGTTAGAAGATTACACGATTTGTCCCAGCAGACACAGGAGGAATTTTGCTGAGAAACACCCAAAAGCCTCTGCTGTGATATGCAGAAGTCCCCTCTGTCAGCCCATGTGCAATCCTTAAATAGGAACAGGACACATACAGCTTTTTTATTATTGTTACATTAAAAAAAAAAAAAAAAAGTGGTATTGTGACTTTTTCTGAACCCTAGACAGACAAGAATAAATTATACTTAGAATATACAAGAATATTATACTTAAGTATAATAAGTATAATGAAGTGAAGGGTTAAAGTGAAGAATAAAGTGAAGGGTTTCTTGCATCCACCTCCTCTTTAGACAGGACTTGCACTGCATTCTGAGCTGCTAGAGGACCTTACTAACCTAAAATAAGTAAAAATTTACAAACCTAGCTAAAACAAAAAACCTGCTGCTTAGCAAAGAATTTATTTTGCTTCTTCCCTTCCAGTTGCTTTTAATCCGCCCTGCAAAATTCCCAGTGTCTGCATCGATGGGAATGTGTAATATTGTTTGATGAATGAATAAAATATCAGGAAGGAAGTGTCTTGTTTGTCTGTGTCTTCATTATCACCTTCCCCATCCCAGAGTTAGTGCATGGGCTGTGTGGCTGGACCAGTCTGTTCTCCTTTACTGGTCATCCACTGTTTGATTTGTGCTCACAGCTGGAAGCTCTGGACATAGGTTAAGATCGAAGGTGATTGACTCTGTACAAACAGCAAATAAAAAGAAAATCCCTCCAGAATAAGTTCAGAGTTTTGGCAGATTTTGCTTTTCCCTGAGCATCTCTATTTTAAATCTGAAGCAGGGGATATTTCAGGTGATAAACCATCATATTTCCCTCTTTTTTCCCCCCTTGTAATTATTTAAACTGACACCATTATGGACTGAAAATTTAGATTGGGTTGGTCAACTTTTACAGTGAAGTGCAGAATATGGAGCTGTTCTGGGAAGTGGGAGGAAAAGCCAATTAAAAATAGAAAGTTTTTTTGAAAGACATGCAAAACCCCTTAAGACTTGTAACCACTCTCACTGGAAGAGCTGTGCAAGAATCCCTTCCTTCAATTCCCTGTTTAATCTCTCGTTTTCTAAGCAGGTAATCTCAGATTATTTACCAGCATCTCATTTCTAACTCACAAGAAACTCCTGGAAGCCAGAAAAAAAGAAAAACCACCCTCTCCATCAGCCTGTTTTTGTTTTGCTCTCATGTTTATTTTCATCTTAACATTAATTGCCCCATAATATCTGCTTGGTTTTATCAATTAGCCTTTGCAGTGGGAAAATATTTTAGCGCCTAATACAGCGTAATGATTTTTTTCCCTATTTGCCAAGGGGGTTATTAATAAATGTCCCCACTGGGGTTACAACTCTGGTGCTCTGGTGTTTGCTTTAGGGGAAATGAGGGATTGGAGGAAAATCCTAACCAAACTGAGCTGTAATTAGAGGGAAAGCAGCTGCAATTAGAAGTATATGTTCAACGACACCCGCGGCACTCGGGGACAAACCTCCCCTCCACTCGGGCAGGGGTGGCAGCACAGACTCTGATGCTGAAATAAAAGGGGAAAACTCTTGGTTTTCCTCTTCCTCCAGGTGTTGCATCTAAGATCTGTGCTGTCTGCTCAGTGCATTTCTCCAAGGAAGGTTAGAAAACCAGGAGGGTTTTTTTTAGCGGGGGAGTGCTGGCCTGGCAAAGCCACCAGCAGACTCCTCCAAGCCAGGATTTCACCCTGATCTCTCACTCCTCACTATTTATTTAGCCTGAACTGCTGCCACCAGCTCTGCTGGGCTCTCTGGGAAGCTGCCAGCCAAGCAGCCCCTTCAAGTGACACATTTCTGTGCACATCAGACATCCACACTGTGTCCCATGGAGCACTCCTCTGTGGCTGCAGGTACTCCAAGGCTGGATGGTGGATCCTGGCAGACCTCGTTCTCCTCCCTGCTGCTGCAACAGACTTTGTTCAGGAAGGAAAAAAAAAACAGCCACCAGCCCTCTTGCTTTTCTGCCTGCTACAAATCTAAATTCTCCAGCACCAGGAAACAAAGCAGCTCATAGACTGTCCCAGAAAAATCCAATCCCGTCGGCAGATATGAGTTTCTGGAAAGCCAAACTGGAAGGAATTCTGCAGCCTGATGAGAATTCAGCCTGGTTAAAATGTTAGAACTTGATGTTATCAATCAGCCCAACAACAAGTTTAACAATAAGCATCAAGGGCACACAGGGAATTAAAAAATGCAGCAGATGTGCAGTACTGCTTAATATGGCTTTTAGCTTAATTCATCTCATTGCAGAAATCTGTAATTCTCATGGTTTGGGTTCTAAACAACAGCTACTGATATAACCTTTTGTCTTTCCCTGGGTTTTGTTGGTCAAAAAAACCCCCACAAACAAACAAAAAACCCTCAACCAAATAATTACTATTATAGCACTATTAGCTTCGAGGATTTACAGCTTTGCTTCTTTCACAGCAGAGCTTGGAAGTAATAGAATTTACTCTGGAAAAACCTGACCATGTCCTTGCAAGTCTCTGTAGGGCTTTTCATATTGGGGCCCAAATAACAGCTTATTCCAGCATAAACTCTATTCTATTCTATTCTATTCTATTCTATTCTATTCTATTCTATTCTATTCTATTCTATTCTATTCTATTCTAT
>JBBMKD010000216.1:58178120-58218284 GCA_037834095.1 Argya squamiceps
CTATTCTATTCTATTCTATTCTATTCTATTCTATTCTATTCTATTCTATTCTATTCTATTCTATTCTATTCTATTCACCTTCCACCCCACCTCACCTGCAGAAAACACAGAAAGCAGCAGTGAAATGCAAGGGCATGTCACACTCTTGTCCTCTGTCACCTACATGTGACAGAGCTCATCCTATTGCTGGATCCACAAGAAAGCAGATTTCCCTAAACACCCCCAAAAAATTCAACTACACTCCTGCAGATTGCTGAGCACCAGAAAAGGCACCCAAATGAAGATGGGGCTTGTTGCCCTCCTCCAGAACAGCATCTCCTGCAGATCCTGGATCTCTGTGTTTTCACCAGAAGAAGAGTTGTGGTGGACTTGGGGACTGCTGCTTTTGTAGTGTGAATGAACAGAGATTAAAGGTCACCAAGTGAAAAATTCAGTGATTATTTATGTTGAAAACCAGCCTGAGATCTGTGTTCAATGGTCACTGCTGAACATCTTCCCTGGACTCACAGTCTGTAGGACAGTGTGGGAGGAGCAGCCATCCACACCATTGTTTTGGAGCAAGGAGCACAGTCCATGCCAGGCATTTGTATTTTATACCTCACTTGTACTCCCAGTAAAGCACCCAGGAGCTGCAGGGAAGAGCTGGGAGCTGAACCTGCACAGCTCAGCACCTTTTGCTGTAAACCAAATATTTCTGTCCCTTGAAAAGCAAAGACAATGTTTCCATTGACTTTGGGAGGGCTCAGCTGGTGTCTGCTCTGATTCCTGGCCAGGACTAAAAATTTCCTCAACACCATAACCTTTCCAAACTGCCATTGAATCTCCAATTCCAGAGACATCAGACAACATTTGGTTACTTTTATTTCCTTCTTATTCTTTGAGGGAGCAGGATGGGTAAAATTATGTGTCTTTCCATAGAATCCCTGAATTGTTTGGGTTGAAAAGGGCCATAAAAGACCATCCAGTTCCATTCTCTGCCATGGGCAGGGACACCTTCTACTGGACCACGTTGCCCCAAGCCCTGTCCAACCTGGTCTTGGACACTTCCAGGAAATTTACTTCCATGTTTACCTTTAATGACACACACTATTTGCTCACTATACATGTGTATTACAGACCTTTCACACTCTGAGAAGTTTACTATTGATTTAAAAAGTTGTTTTAAAAGGGATAAGCATTATTCTAGGAATGTGTATGCACACAAACAAATGTATTTAGTACCCTGTGGGTCCACATATTCTCAATAAACCCATGTGGTGTTCTGTATCTAAGCACAGAGCTCAGCACTGGGCCTTTTCCCCACTGTGCTTGAGGGTCTAAAATGAACAACAGGCTTTTAAAGCTACATTTATTGCCTTGCCACCACCAGGAACTGCCCAACCTCATGCAGCCGCTTTGACACAGACGTTAATTTTCACTTGCAGCTGTGGCAATTAGAAAGTGTACTTAATAGAGTGTCATGTTAATTGTTGCAGAGTTAACCAATTTCTCCATTTAATTGTCAATTGATTAACCTATTGAAATGGTAAGTGACTCAGTTTCCTTCCAGAACAAACAGCAGCCACATATTGTAGCTTCATGCAGCTGGAGGGGGTACTCTGTGATTTGCTCAGCCTCAATGTGCTGGTATTTTTCTACACCTCCCTGAGCTTTTAATTAGATGAGCCAATTTTACATGTATTTGTCTGCTGGAAAGGTTATCTGTGCTGGAGCTGACCTGCAGAGACAAGGTTGAGCCTAGCAGTCTTAATAGAAAAGGATTTCAGCTATGACTGCTGTACTTGATTGCATTGTAATGGTAATTAACTTGAGACTTTGCCTCCCTCTATGTTTTTTTGTAGCTTTAACTATGCAATGAGATGTTTCCTCTGTCATATATATGCACTTATTAAGCTCTCATTGGATTCTAATATGCATGCAAATAGTCAAGAGTTTCTTAAGGCTAATACTACACTATGTAGATTGTAGTGCCATTAAGTCACTACAAAGATGTAGCCTGCAGCAAACTTATAAGTTTTTTTCTTTCCTTTTTCTGCAAGCACATGTGAGGGTTTGATTTTCCATTTTTGCACTTTTTTCCCCCAACCTAAAGCAGGGAGAATTTCCTCTACATGCTTTAGCTCTTTTTCATCCCAAGCATTCTGCGTACCAGAGCCCGTTCTGGTGACTCTTCCCTCCCCAGCGAGCCTAAAAAAGTGCTTATATTTTAAAAGGAAGACCCTGATGTCCTTAATTTGGTTTTTCAAGTTGGATTGTAATCCATGCCCATTCCCAGTCCTTTCTGGGGGCGGCTTGTTTGAAAGCCCTCGGTATCTCCTGTGTTCCTGCATGTTCTTTTACAGTACGGCGCTGTCGTTTAATTACGAGACAATCCCCCACAACTGAGCAAGCATTTTCATCATTGATAATGTTGGTAGCAGGCAACTGAGACAAAATGATTACAAACCTATGTTGCACTCAATAGTCCTTTAGAGGATTTCTCTCTTAATAGTCCTGGCTCATTCATGTTTGGTTCAGTACATTTGTTCTTTAAAAAAGGCGTAGATTAGAAGAGTTTCAGGGTAGGTTAATAACTCAACTGAAAATGGCTGCTTGCATTGTCCAAGCCTGTTCCTGCAGTTGCCTGGTGCTTTCTTCAGTTCTTCCACACTGCAGCTTTGGCCCAGTTGGTAAACAGCTTAAGTCCAGACATCTTTTCATTCTCCGGCGCAGCGGATTGAAATAAAAATGCATATAAGTGGCGACTGACTGGCGCTGGCCTGACAATAGCCTGTAACATTATGCAAGGGTATTTACATAGGAATAAGGCCTTGGTAAAGAAGACAGGGGCAATTAATGACTAGGGCCACACATATAAGGAAAGTTTGTCCAATCTTTTCTTCAATAAAGATCTTTTGTAAAGTGCTATGGAAACTCATGGAGGCCCCCAAACAGACTAGGAGAGGGACTTTTGTGGTGGGGCTTTTTGGTTTCTTTTTTTAGCCCGGAGTTAAAAGGGCCAAATTTTGTAAAGGTTAAATGTAATTCTCCTGTGGTGTCGAATTTTTACTATTGTTATTTCTTTTTTTTTTTTTCACAGGATTTGTATTTGTATGGTTTTTTTCCCTAGGAGAACATGTGGAGCAGAGAAATAAAAGGAATGATGTGCCTCAGCCAGGCAGGGTGGTGGAAGTGGAAGGTTTGGAGGAGACCTGTCACAATGCTTGACTCCGGCTAGCACAGGTTTGGAATTCAAGCTAATTTGTAAGCATTTAGGGGCTGACTCTGACGTCTCTTACATCCCAGCAGAGCTGCTGGTACTGCCAAAACGCTTCCCACCTTCTGAATTCATCTTTTTCCTTCCTTTTATCCAGATGGATTTGGCCATGAGTGATTCTGACAAAGCAAGGAAGCCCCATGCTTTGCCTCCGGGTGCCGAAGGCGGAGCACCATCCACAGCGGGCGATGCCAGGGACGTAGCCCAGGGCAGAATTCGACCCCATCCCGCCAGATGGGAAACTCTCCCCCGGGCTTGCAGACACCAATAATGAGCCTCTTTCCCTGGGGAAGACCAGCCCACATCCACCCGAGGCAAGGATGGCACAAAAGGGCCGCAGCTGATGGTGCCTCCTGCACCTGCGGGGCCTTGAGTCATGGGTTTGCACATCTCGTCACGGTGTGGGCACAGCAGCACTTGGGGTCTGGAGCCACCAAGAGCCTTTTCACCAACACCATGCACTCCTTTAGTGCCTCCTTGGCCCTCCCAAGAAATTCAAGCCACTGTCCTCTATACATTCCTTGGCCCAGTGGAAGTGTTCTCCATGGGCTGCCATGGCACATCTCTGGATGGCAGCTCGAATATTCCCTCATCAGCTGAGCAACGTTAATTTCAGGTCCATCAGTTGGTGTTTAGTGACTTTGCTCTTTTGCTAATGAGTGTGGAGGGTTGATTCTGTAATGTTTTTAATGCTCTATTCGGAGGTGTCTACCTTGGAAACAGAGCAGATCCTCCTGCTCAATCCATTTATATATCCAGGAAGTCAACACTTTGGTGGACATCAATGAGGAAAACGCCATGGATACCTCTAAGTTCTGCCAAGCTTTCCACCATTTCCTGATCTACTACTGAATCCTTCTCCTCTCAGGTAGAAATTCTTATAGAAGAATATAACTCCAAGAAGAGGGATTTCCCAGGACCCCCTGTCATGCCACTTTCTTTCTTTAAAGTATTTTTTTAGAATCAAGTCTCTCATGGAAATTAATTCATAAAATGCTTGCTGGATGTTGAAGAGAGGGACATAAATGTTACTACCACAAGCGCTTGGTTCCTATGAGAGGAGTGTGCAAGGAGCAGGGAATGTGTTTCTGCTGCAGCCCTGGAAAGCTGCAGAAATCAATGCTTCATTCAAGGCTATTGATCAGTACTAAATTAATTAGACTTCAAGGCTTATGGCAGTTGATAAGACAACTTGTTAATTTAGTCAATGATAGTGTTTTCCCTAAAGGAGCAAATACCCTCTTTCTCAGAAAAGACATTTCTAGCACTTGCTACTCAACCTTTTTTTTGCTGCCCATCTCTCCTATTAAAAAAAAAAAGAAGAAGACATTCACTTTACATTTAAATTAAGATAAGAATTGGACAAGGAGCTGCTTCCATTTATCCTGATTTGCTTTCTTTTTCTCCAACATGGAAGCGGGGTGTTGATAACATCTGAGGTAATTTAAGAGGACGGCACCATAACATTCATCTCCTTTGGCCCAGACCCGTTGGTGTGGGATGTTCATTTGGGAAAACTGCTGGGGAGAGGAGGGAGGAGGGAGCAAAGCCACTTTCTGCACGTGAGTTGGTAGTTTTTTTTAGTGGCAAGCCCAGAGGTTTTGCTTCCCAGCCTTAGGAGGATGCTCATGGCCACTGACAAAGGCACGAGCGCTGCCGGTCCCGCGGGCAGTGAATGAGATGAAGATATCCCAGAATACCCTGGACATGGGGCCATACTTCCTGCTGGCTGGGAAGGACAAAAGGACAAAACCCAAGGAGTGCCGGGGTCCCACCACCAGCTCCTGGAGGCACCAGTCTGCTACCAGCAGCACTCCAACCCTCGGAGAATGCTAATAAGCCACTGAAGAGCTCAGCTTTCCTGCCATAATTCTATAGCGCCGTTGAGGACCCCATAGTGTTCACTAAATAAAGACAACTAATTGAGAATTTTTTGCACATTTTGCTCAGTGGACTTGTTGTTCAGGCGGTTGGTTAGGGAGAATGTCCCCCTACTGACAACAGGGGCTGATTGTTTTGGCAGCCGCCGGGTTAGCGCCATTGCCCGCGTCTGAGGCTGACTTTCCAAGTATGACAAAAATGTTTAATTTTGGAATTTTTTTTTTTTTTAATTATGTGGCTGGGAATTATTTGGACTACATGGAGAATAGGCCATCCGGTGTTCATGTGACCAAAAGAGAGAAAAAAAAATTTAAAAATTGCTGGCAGAGTTTCTCACAATAAAACCTTTGGTCTTTCTCTTTCTCTCCTCTGCCTCTGTTCCCCCCCCCACCCTTTTTTTTTTCCTCCTGTATTTTCTGTGGTGAGGCCGACATTTTTTTGTCTGCAGGTGACACTTTGATTGAAACTAAAATTAATAAATCAGCTGAAAAGCTCACACCTACAGCTCACAGCAGGGCCTTGAAAACATGGTTATAAAGGGAGCTTTATGCCCTTGTGTAAAGAAGGAATAAATTACAGAAGCACTTGTTGCCCTTGGACTCGATTTTGCTTTGCAGGCTGGTATCTTATTTTTGGAGCTTATTGTTAATCAACAGGTTCCTTGTAGGTTTAGCAGGTGACTTTGTTATTAATCTCCTATTTGACCACTATGGCATATTAATGAGGTAGGCTCCTGGATGTGGCTGTCTCCAGCACAAGGAATTAGTTTAAAAGGTGCACTCCTTACTCAATTGCCCACAGTTAATGATGCTGCAGCCCAAATGCAAAGTAGCATTTTCTACAGCTTGTGTAGCATTAAGAGTGTTTTACTAACATTATGTTCCTCACTGTGCTTTTCTTCTGTTGTATACTTATTTCTTCTCCATGGAGGGCTATTATCAGGCTTACTGGTCCTTCCTTCTCTTTATATTTTGGGGGGCTTTCTTCATTTTTTATTCCCCTAACAGAATCAAGAAATTATATATAAATGACAAAATGATATCCTTTCTTATTAATGTGCACCTTGGTTTTAATTAAACAATTCCAGAGCACTTTGGAGTACTATTGGATTTAAATACAAAGCTCGGCTCAACATTTCCCTTCAAAACTGGCTTAATAAATATCATTATAAAGTGCAGGAATTCAACCAGCCCCATTTCACCTTGTATTTTGGGTCTGATTTAAGCTTGGAGTGAGGATACCTATAGGGGTACTTTGAGAACATAAAGAAAAGCTGAGGATTTAAGACTTAAATTTGTAATTACCGGGATCTGCCAAAATACATAATATTATGAGCCAGGCTACAAAACACCCTGGTGGAAACAACAGCTTTGTTGTAATACAGTAATTTCCACATTCCAAGGAACGTGCTCTGCCTTAGATGGTTATTATTGGCATTTGCTTTCATAACTTTCAGACGTGCGGTCTACCTCCCAAACAGACACAATTTCCTATTTAAATTAGCACTGTCAGGTTTATGCCTGCAGATTCCCAGCTTTTTTTTTTTTTTTTAACAAGGGCTCTCACATGCAAGAGCATATTTGTGTCAGGTTAGATGTCAGCCTTGAGTTTTAGCCTGAACCGTAAAATATCTGTCTTTTATGGATTAAGTTCAAAGTTATCACATTACTTTAGCTTGGTACTTGGGTATTCCTCTTCTTTGGCCTCTTTTAATTGGGAGATATATATATATATATATGTATAATTTTTTTTAAGGTAGAAGAAATGAAGTCTTCTACACTGTGTGTGTAAGAGAAAAGTTATTTAAAGTATTAGTCACACGCAGCAAGGGTTAGGAGCTGGCCCCTTCTGTCTCTCACATAAAAGCCTGTAAAAGATGTGCAGTCCATATTTGAAACCACATTAGAGTTTGATCTATATTTTCAGAAATTCAAGTCAATTTATTCTGCAGCCGTCACACAATGCTCAGTCTCAGCCTCTGACAAGGGCTCAGCTAAGCTGAGAAAGATGCCCCAAAATGATGCACCAGAGAGAAGCATCCCTGTGTGCAACCAGACATCCCTGGGTATGGGGAAATAAACCATGGGGGAAAGATGGAATTCATCTGCAGACCCTGCAGCATCCTGGCCCCAGAGTGGATGTGATGAACAATCATGATGAAACACTCAGAAACACACTGACAAACTTGGATCCCATCCAAGGTGCTCCCAGCAGAGGACGTGTCCAGCTCATGCCTGTACCTCTAAGTCTCCCCAGGATGAGCTGACAGGGCTCATTTTCATACAACAATAATTCAAACAGTTAGCTTGTTAGAACTAAAGGGAGATCTTCCCTATTTCAAGCCAAAAAAAAATTACCAAACCACACTTGGGGGGAAAGAAAAGCACACAGAAATGTGGGTTTGAGCCCTGAGAACACACACAGTAATTACTGCTGACTTTATATTGTGTTTTATTTTTTAGGAATCACCATTTAAGCGGTTTGACTGGATTGCTGTTCAGGGGTTTTGTGTCGGGGTCTTGTTTGTCAGGGCTCAAGGAATTGAGAATTTTTACGGCACAGGCACAGCCCCCTGTAAATCAGGGCTGGTCTTTAAAACACTGGCAAACCCTTCAGTGAAGTGGTGTTAGCAGGGGCTGCTCCACAGCCTCTTTCTAAGGAGGAATCCTTAATGTAACACACATTTGGGAGCCCTTCCCATCCCCAGCCCCCATCTCCCCAGAACTACTTACAGCACAAGGAGGTTTGAGCTTATTTTGTCTTTTCACAACTTAGCAAGATCAGACACATTTCTGCAATGCATATGCAGATTTTACCTCTTGTTACTCTCTCTAATGAGCTTTCACTTAATCAATTTGACAGTAGCCTTTCTTCCTTTTTGCTTCGTATCCACTAGGAAAGTATTCAGGAAAAAGTGTTAACAGTTTCAAGGGGTATTAGCAAAATGAAATGGTGGCACAGCCAAATTTAGGAAGATCGCAAGAGTGCTTTAAGAAAAGAAAAAACCAAAAAAAAAGAAAAAGAGAAGTTAAAATGGGGGAGGTGGATTTAATAAGAATGTCTGTCTAGGAAATGAGCACGACTGCAGACGTCACTTTTACTTTCTTGCAAATAATTTTAAAATTATACTAATAATGAGCAGAGAAATCTTGATGTTATGTAATTATCCAGGTTATAGAAACAAGCACTTCCCTTGGTAATACGCAACCGCTCCAAAAATAAAAATATCCTGTTTAATGGGCTGTTGAGTGCAGGCTCCAGTCTGAGCCAGTCTTGCAGGACAGGGATGCTGGATGTCCCTGTGACCTGCAGAGCCATGGGAAGGTTTCTGCAGAGCCCTGTCAATCCTACACACCCACGTTATCAAAGCCAGCTATGTATTTAATGCCTGTGTGGAGAAGTTTCACAGAATACCATAATGGTTTGGGTTGGAAGGGAATTTAAAGCCCATCCAGCTCCAATCCCCTTGCCATGGGCAGGTATTCCACTATCCCAGGTTGCTCCAAGCCCTGTCCAACCTGGCCTTGGACACTTCCAGCACTGGAGCAGCCACAGCTTCTCTGGGCAATATTTCCAGGGTCTCAGCATCCTCACAGGAAATAATTCCTTCCCAATATCCCATCTAACCCTGCCCTGCAGTTAAACCCATTCCTGCTTGTCCTGCCACTCCTTGGCCTTATCCAAAGGCCCTCTCCAGCTCTCTTGGAGTCCCTTTAGGCACTGGAAAGGGCTCTAAAGTCTCCCTGGAACATTCTCTTCTCCAGGGCACCCTGGATTGCACAGCGTCCACAGGCACTTGCTTCTAAAATGCACCCACAAAAAGAGAAGTCAGTGCTCTACACGGCATGAAAAAACCAAACCAGGCAGGGAATTACCCCCAAAGTGGAGCTGCTGCAGGTCTCTGAATGAGCACTTACTCACTCAATGTCATCACTAAGCTGAGGACATCATTCAGACATTAAGTTCATAACAGCAAAGTGACAAAGCGCTGCTGACACCACCCTACTGACAGGGAGCTTTAGCCAGGGCTTTTGTGACAGCCACAGTCTGCTGGGAGAGGGCATGGGCAGGAGGAAAACACTCATGGAAAAATGTCTTGGGCTTCCCCCCAGTCATTAAACCCACTGGAGTCTCCTGGCCTGGCCTGGCCTGGCTGTCAGAGAAAAAATTCAGAGCCCAGTTCCTGCTCACCAGATGATTCATGTGAAGTAACCAAGTCACTTCACATATGACCCATGGGATCACAGCCCAGTTTGCAGGATCAGACATACAGGGACACGCAGGGAGTGAGGATGCACCTAAGAAAGAGATTTTCCTTTCTCTTCATGAGAAATTTATATCTTGATGCCATGGAAGGTGCAGCCTATATTCAGCCCTGGGTGCCAACAACCCTTCAGCTGATGTTCTGTTTCTTTTCTAAAATTGATTCCTCCCTGCCTGTCTCCCAAGCCAGAAGAAGCCCACTTTTATGCCCAACTAAAACCAACTCCATCAGGAGACACATAATTTACCAAATCTATCAAAATGTGGGTTTTCCCATTGCCAGAGCAAGCTGTGATGCCCAAAAACCTGGTAAGAAAACGTGGCTGTCATTAGTGGATGCTGAATCTCGTTTTCAACATCATTGCCTTCAAACTGAAGGATTAAGTCCCAAAAAGTGCTCCAAGGGTCTGCTTCAGCAAGTGGGGTGCCAATGGCATCGTTTTTATGTACTTTAATATTTTTTTAGAACAAAAAATGGTTTTTTTAGCCCAGTTAGAAGTTGAGGGTTAGGTTCAGACAAAGTGTGCTCCTTGGGAGAAACAACACAACCTCGTGGAGCTGAACCTCACAGGGCAGAGCAAAGGGGGGAGGCACAGAGGCTTTAGCTGGGCTTTGCTTTCCTGGTACCATTTCCATCCCAAAAGAGGGGACCACGCCACCACAGAGCCAAGCTGTGTGCTGCAACAGGACTTTTCCAAAATCGTTCTTTTCAAATATTTTATTCTGATCTTCTTTTTAAGCCAGGGTCCCAAACCTTTAAATCAGAGGCAATTTTGTTTTCCTAGCTGTCAGCAATATTTTGGCTATTTTAAGAATGTAGGACAGGGTTAAGGATTAGTACCAGCATTTCTTTTCTGTGTATCAGAGCTGCTTAGCAGTAATTAATTAGGACATTGGGTTTTGTACTCTTGGTTCAGGTCATTTGCCTATGAGCAGCTCAAGCCTTTTACAAAGGCACGCTGCATATGTTTCTGGGTACCTTTTTGAGAGAAGATTTAAATTGGCCAGATGAATAATACTTTGCTACAAGTGTTTTGCCCTAGGCAAAAAAGGTTTTCTTCATATTATCATCGCCCAGAGCTGGAATCCTCAAGCTTGATGTGACTGGTGTTATACTGTCACATGGCAATGATGTAAGAACAGGAGCTCTCTGTGTCAGACAAATCTGGATTTAGGGGAATTATAGCAGATGTTGCAAAATGGCAACAGTTTAGCAAGTTCCTTTCATCCCTCGGTTGGGAGGCAGGTCCACAAAGTACACCCAGACAGAGAAGAATGTTATCTTTGATCCCTTTCACTCCGGGGCCAGGAGACTCCACCCGATGTGAGGGACGCAGCGAGGCTGGAAATAAAAATAAATTTACAGTAGCTCTTTGCTTGGCAGTATGGAAATTGGCCATTATTTATTCATGCTGTTTGCCCAGACATGTATAAAAGATTTTTATCAGGGGGTAGCGTGTATTGTGCGCTATAAACAGATTAGGGCACTCAATATTAAGATTAATGGCACGGAAAAACACTTGGAAATTTGCGTGTGGTTAGATTACAAGGGAGACTTGCAGCTCCTCTCCACCATGTGTGCACGGACAGTGGCACAGCCATAGTGTCATGCCGCGGCTAAGAGGAGGGAAGGAATATAATTGCCTCTGATAGAAAGAAAAAAATGTTAAACATTGTAGGATATCACATCAATTTTATCCGTCATGTAAGGTTTCTTTTTTTTTTTTTTTTTTAATGAAAGACACTGGAAATGTCTCTATTCACCTTCATTTGGGCAAAGAGCTAGTTTATACCTACACAGAAACTGAACACATGATGACAACGTGACAGACCCTGTTTACAACAAGAAAGCACCACCTGCAGTGAACAAAACAGGCCAGTGTAGGACAAGCAGTAATTCTTTTCATGAGTTTAAATCTGATTGGAATTTGGTCAGAATTTGCAGGATTTTTCTTAAATTGATTGGTTCATTAGAAATAATAAAAAAGAAATTTAAAAAACTCCAAAACATTTGGTGACAGGCACAAAACACCCCAGTCTTTGATTAGGTCTTATTTAAAAATCCTTTTTAAGCACCTGAAAGCATCATAGAGTCAGAGATGCATGGGATGGGCACGGCTGCTCACACTGCACAGCCTCTCATGCAATGTCCTCATGGCCACAGCCACACTGCCCAAAGCCACCTCACCCTCAGCATCCTCAGCTGTACTGAATTTCCACCCCCAGAGAGGCTGAACCAGACGGCTTCAGGCACATGGCTGATAACAACTGGGTTTTTTATTGACACCTCCCCTGCCTGAACACTCAGTGCTCATTTTTAAGAGTAGCAGTCCAGCTGGATTCAGCTCAGGGAGGTATCTAGGGGCAAGCCCAAATTTCAGTACTGGAGTCATGGCAATGCACTTCAGCTCACACACCAGCTTAAAATCTGTGTTCCTGCCTCCATACATCTGGCTCTTGCCCTGCATGTGGTGTACCCTGTCTGATCCATACAGGACACAAAGATGGAGAGAGTGGTATCAAGTTTCTGCCATGGTTTTCCCATGGGTGTTTGCAATCATCTGAGCACCTCACATGTGTGAGATGTCAGCAGGACATGGTTGCACCAGCACAGGGTGCCCAGAGAAGATGTGGCTGCTCCGTCTGTGTTCTGGGCCAGGTTGGACTTGGAGCAGCCTGGGATAGCGGGGAATGTCCCTGCCCATGGCAAGGGGTTGGAACTGGGTGGTTTAACGGCCCTTCCAACCCAAACCACTCTGTGATTCTGTGATTCTATGACCAAACTCTTGTGATTCTAAAACAGCTCTTGTGTTCCATATCGGCGGGCTTTTTTGGTATCATCTTAGGGAAAACATCCCCAAGCAGTTCTGCTCACAGGAGAGTAGAAAGACCCTTCTTCTCCTTGTTTTGAATACTTCAAACCAGAGGAGACCTGCAGCAGCCAGGCCAAGCTGAGCCCAGCACCCTCTTGTTTCTTTCTCTGAGCTGAGCTGTACACAGGGTTGTCTTCTACTCATGATCCTCCACACCAAGGTGGCATTTTTGAGGCAGGATCCTCACTTTTACCACTCCAAAGGAAATATCTGCTCCTGTCTGCCCACCAAACCCCTTGTGCAGGCAATTCTGCCCATGGGGAGCATCACAGAGCCCAGGCAAGCAGCAAACCCATCTGTCAGGAGACCCTTGGGATGGCCTTACAGCACAGTACCAAGCCCTCTGCACTCTCCTGTAGAGCCAAAACCCAACAAAGGGAGGGACTGAAATGAACATTTTGCCAAGCAGAAAGCCAAAACCTTCAATTGTGGCCACCAAGCAGATCAATGCCACCATTACAGCACAGCCAAAACCACACACCACAGTCACAGCACAAGATTGGTCACGCCACTCACGGCCCCAGCCCCGTGTGCTGGGAATCAGAGGTGTTATAAGGAAAACATGGGATCAGCACACATTCCCATTCAAGATGCCTAATCTTGTCTACACTCAAAATGGCACTGGCTAAAATTGGTTTTCAATTGATTTAAGTTCACTGGCACAAAGCCCTGTGTAGACATTCTTAAATGGGTTTAAAAATGGCTTATCAATTTAGCTTAAGACACTTAGTAGCTAAACTAAGCTAAATCGGTATAAGCCAGGTTTAAATTGATTTATGATGTCCACAAAGAGTTTTGCACTGGTTTAACTAAATTGCTTTAAAAACACACCGCCACTTTAGCCTTCAAAAGTGAGTGCCTACGAGTGTAAGGATTTAGGGTAAATGTCTTTAAAAGTGCCTAAATATCTCAGGAGCTTATGCCCCTTTTACCCTAAACAGACTTAGGCTCTCCGAAATCAGAAACTGTCCTTTGTAACTGCTACTCCAAAAGTCGCCCCCCCTCCCAAAAAAAAAGAAAATGGGGTGAAAAGGGTCAGATTCTCCATGAAGTAAATTAGAGAGATATCTCCCATTTTACATCAGCTGGAGGAACGCCAACCCTTGCCTCAAAATTTTAAAGGGAAAGCAAAATTATCTGAAACCCCAGGTTTCTGGGGGCTTGTGCTTTGGGGGCTTGTGCTTTTTCTTTTTCTTTTTCTTTTTTCTTTCTTTTTTTTTTTTTTTTCTTTTTTGGTGGGTGATTTTTTTGGGGGAGGTTTTTTCTTTTTGCTTTTCTTGGGGTTTTTTTTGCTTGGTTGGTCGGTTGGTTGGTTTTGTTGTTTTTTGAGGGTTTTTTTGGTGGCCAATATTTATTTTTCCTCTCCCTCCCTAGGTATGGTAGGTCCATATGATCCCCATATATTGAAATAATCCCACTGCTGCTCGCAGCATCCCTGCACACCACAGTAACTCAGGCTTTTATGTTGATGTGCACAGTCACAGTTTGGAAGATATTTGAGTGCTCGTAGCCACATCTGTTGTTTTCTCTCTTAATGATTTGCAGTTAGCCAAAATAATAGAAAGCAGGCAGAGCTTTTTAATATTGGCTTGCTTGACAAGAGCCTATCTCAGTCAAAATGTTTATTCTGTGGTGCTCCCGCTAGCTCTGGAAATTCATGTATCTATATGTATTTGTGTGTTTTGCTTGACTAGGCACAAATTATGCTCTCAACTGGAAATATCACAAGTGTAAATAATTTGGAGACACAAGTGTCTGAGCGAAACTCATGTAAAAGCTATTTGTTTTATGGATTTTGATCTCCAAAGTTTAAAATATGAGCAAACTTTTCATTAAGGGTTTTGCCATTTGTTTGAACACTCCTGTAGTAATTGGAAATGCAACAATTGTTTAAAAGTGGCATTGTCCATGAAAAGATTTAGTGAGGGATGAAGAAATTTCTTGAACCTAAAGACATAATCTGGTGATCCAATTCTCCCCACTGTGTCCATTCCCGTGAAACTCCATTTACTTTCTCCTATCCGTCACCAGCTCCCCCGCATCCCACCTAGCCAATCCTCTAGGTTTCCCACATTGTTTCCCCTTTTGTCTTTTCAGTCCAAACAGAAGAACAACAGACAAGGTTTCGAAGGGCAGGGAGCATCAGGGGCTGGAAGAGAATGGCTAAGATGAGGGTCAGAGTCCCAGCCCTACTGCCAACAGTTACTAGGGTTTGTGCTGCCTGGCTGGGCAGTGTTCAAAGACTTTGCTGGGCTTTGTTCCACTGTGTAGGGATTAGGCCTGGCGGTCTGAGAATTTGCCTTCTAATTAAAAAGGATAAAAGATAGAAGTAGCATTAGACTAAAACATAGCAGTGATACTTCACAGGCTTTTTTTTTTTTTTTTTTTTTGTAGTCACAAGACAACGCGCAAAGTTGTCAGGTTGTTTTATTTCTTTTGTTTTCTGTGTGCATGAAAAAAAAGAGAAAAATCGTAACACAGAGAAGGGAGGGAAGGAGGAAAAGTTTTGAAACTCTTCCCAGCTGTTCCATATGGTGAGTGAAGGCTGAATTTCTGCGTGCACTGTGGCAATTTTGCTCGCTGACTATTGCATTTATTGACAAGGATTACACCAGCTCCCTATCACGTCCTTTAATGCCATACCAAAAAGGTGAGGGAATTCCCCACGTCATCCTGGCCGAAGGAGACTACAGGAAACCTGAATTTCTTCTTCCACCACCTCTCTTTTTTTCTGCTTAACCTCATTAGGGACACTCAAAACCAGCCACAAACCCTCCCCTCAAATTAACTGGGACATATTATTTTACCCGCTCAATGTGGAAAATGCCAGAGGCCACATCCAGATACCCGGTGCTTATAGCAGTGCTTTAATTATCCTTAAAAAAAAAAAAAAAAAAAAAAAAAAAAAAATCCCGCAGTTCCGAGCAGGAAGGGGAGGCCAAATCCCCACAAGCTGTTACTCGTGTGAGTAATCCCGTCTCCTTGCAAAAGCCCTATTCAGGGCAGCCGCCAAGATCCAGCCCCACGCAGGACGGTGAGGACGGGCGTAAATCCAGGGTCTGCCAGCCCGACAAGGGCCGCTGGAAGAAATCCCTGCCATTTACAACTTGATCCGCCTCTAAAAACATCCTCCCGGGCCGTGGCCGGGGCAGGGGGAGCCGCGGTGTTTTCGGGGATGCTCTGCTGACTTCCCCGGACAACCCGCGGCACCCCAAGAGAGAAGCTGAGGTGAGCAGTTGCGTAAGGGCCGCTGATGAGATTATATTAATTACTTTTCAGAAGAAGGAAGAAAAGAGAGGGGAAGAAAAAAAAAAAGAAAGAAAGAAAAAGAAAGAAAAAGAAAAGAGGGGGTAGGAGTTTGGTGGAAGACTTGAGAAGCTTTCAAAGCCGCCGAGCTCGGGTTGCAGGATAAAGGAATGCCCTTTTGTTCCCACACATCTCTCCTTACGTCACAACGAGCCAAATTTCTGCTGAATTCTGGCTGACTTTGCACGTAGTAAATAATTTGGAAGAGACGACAGACCGGGCGAAAATGATTCGCAGCAGAGAGTTGTTGCACTTCATCGTGGAGGATCCAAAGGGGAAAGCGTTGCTCACAGGAAAGCATTTTCATTCATTAAAATTTTTTGCATAAGTTTTCTTTCCTCTGAGCCAGTAAAGACCGCATTTGTTCTGTGCCATAACATGAGAAGAAAAGGGAGGACTCATAAACATTTCTTAGGCCAAAATGTTGTTGTCTTTAAATGAAATAAGACTGCTGTGAGTTAGCTTGAAAGCAACATTAATGTGGCAAATTATCCCATTGATTTTTAGGCAGGGTTCTTCATTAATTTCTGCCTTAAAAAAATGGCCATATGAGCCAGCCCATGGTGGCTAACTTCTTAATATCAGGGGGCACTGTGAAAGGTTAGGAATGGACTTCTACCCTTCCACTGAGTTTTAAGGACACGGAAATTTTATAAAACCTGCATGCTGCTTTCTGCTTATCAGCGCTGGAAATGAGACCTGCTTTTCTTTGCTGGATTTAGAAGCAAATAGATTCAACGTTCCCGCAGGACAATATTCCCAATTCCCTCCAGGCCTGCAGTCAGCTCCTTTCTGCCTCCATCCCAGAGGGCCAGAGACAGGATCAGGCCACGCTTTGGTGCTGAAAAAACCCCTCCTGTATTGATTTATGTGCTTAACGTGGTTTCAGAGATGCTGAAGCAAAGGCAAAAGTTCCCCCTCACATTTTGCATTACAGAGAACTGATGATAACTGAGAGGAAATTCTCAGTTTACTCCATGATGGGGATCACTCAGAGGGTCTCCCCTGGCTTTTTTTGGCTAGTTTTGTGCAGAGGAGCAGGGATGAAAACCTCTTGGAGGAGAGATTCTCAGCCGCATCCAGACCTACCCATGCCTCATCCTCCTCCTCCTTCAGCCTTGCTTCTTCTGCAGGGCTCAGCCTCAGTGACACAAACTGGGGAAAGCATCCTGCCATTCCATTTTCTGTAAGGAAAATTATGCAAGGCACAAACAGGAATATAATATTTTTTTTTAAAAACAGCATATTGGAGGAAATTAAAATCTCTTTCTGTGATGTGTTAAAAACCCTCAGAGCCTTAGAGCTGGGTCTTTCTCAATGCCCCAAGAGAGACACAAGCACGAGTGTTATTTCCCTCTCTTACTCCTCACTTACTCACAGGAGGAAGGTGATGATCCAAAGGGGCTTTATATTTGCAAGAACTTTCCCAATATTTGCAGTGCCCATCAAGGAAAATATTTTTAAAGGCCAAACGAATATTCATTTATATTTATTTGCTTAATCTAATGATCTATTGTGATTCTCCCTTTCATCTATTCTTCCCTTGATGAGTGTGTGGCACTCCCATTAAGATTAATAGCGGTTTCACATGCACAGTCAGGGGAGATTAGACCCCTGCCCCGGCCTCCTGCCAGCCCCATGTATGTCTTTGGATTCAAGCTCCGAACCCTCACTGATGTCAGTGAAAGCACCATGTGTACAAAAAGACCCAATCCTGCCCGGGGCTGAGCATCCTCCCCACCAGCTCGGGCACAGCTTCTCCCCAAACACATTTATTATGCTGCAAAGTCTGGGGCTGTCTGGGGAGCATATGTTTATGTGGGGGTCACTGTTTCTGCAAGCACGAGGGGGGATTTTTATGACACACCAGTCTAGAACAGCATATGGGGGCCAGTGAGGGGTGCACTGGAACCATTTCTTAGCAAAATAAACCACACAAAGCGGTGCCTCCACACAAAGTTAACCCCATGTGCAGAAATTACATTTTGTGGCCATTTCGATCCTTCCTGGGCATTCAACTCTGCCATCACACAGCCTTGCCCAGAGATGCACTTAAGCCACCCATTTTTGAAAATTAGGTGTATAATGTATCATGCTTCTTTACCAAAGCCTTGGCATGAGAGCCCTCCTGTCGCCTTCAGTGGGATTTGGAGCGAGGCCTTTCTTCCAGTGGCATGAGAAGTGCTTCTGTCACAAGCTGGGATCCCAGTCCTGGGAGTAATTATACCTTTGAGAGGCTAAAAGCTTCTGAATATTCCTGGTGCAAAAAAGACTGCTTCCAGGTGTAAGGGTTTGTGACACCTGAGCAGATGATGTGGACGTTGTGTGTTGGATCTGATGTAAAAATTTTAAAAAAAGCAAAAAAGCTGCATTTTTCTATTCCTACCTGATGAATTTGTATCATCTCTTCATTTGCAGCCCTTTACCAGTATCCCCTATTCCATCCCCATCCTGACCCTGTCAGATTAAGTACAGCAGCTGCCTGGCTACTTGTACCACTGAAGAATTTTCTTCCCCTCTTATTTCCATGGTATTTCTGGGAAGAGGAAAAGAAGGATTTTCTAATTGCTGGTGCAGAAAGCTGAGCCACAGCCTCCGTGTGTGGAGTAATTTACTTGTAATTACAAATACAGCCTCGTGCCTCAGTTTCCCCAGGCACATCATGTGCACGGTGATATCTCTGACTTTCCAGTGGCACCATAAAAAAAAAATGAAACATTTATAAGGCTTTTGGAGTCTGAAAGGCATAAAGAGCCTTATAATGATGTTTTCAGACTACTTCCAATACCCAGCCAGACTCTCTAATAGCAACAATTATAATTATTAATTTTTCCTGCCCCGAAGCACTGAAAAAACGCTGAGATCCAGCCTGAGCAATGCAGGCAAAGTCAGACATAAAGAGTGAGGAAGAGCCAGAAAGTGAGCAGGAGTCAGAGCATGGGAACCGCTCCACCATCTGTCCCTCAGCTCGCTCGGAAGGCATCCCACAATCAGAGTAAAACTGAGGATATGACATTGTTTTCCTGCATTGTGTCCAGGCTTCGTGGTAATGACCTCGTTATTGATTTGTGGGGCTTTTTCTGCTCAGAGCTTCTGCACCTCTCGCAGCACACGGCACATGCAGGCTCTAAATCTGATATTTTATGTCATGCTGTCTATATGACAATATCCACCCTGTATCAGCATACACTGGGTAATTGTGTCCTACCAATATTTGCAGGTATTTTAATGTAAATATTTTGATTGCTCCTATTTAAACATGACTGTAGGTGTTTATGGTATCAGGCACTAAATCTATTTGATTGATTAGATAGATGAGTAAATGATGAATATGTATGCTTAGCAAATGCCTTCTTACACATTTGTATGGCAGCATCTCTTCTTTTGGCTTTTCTAGTAAGAAATAATAAGAAATTTAAAATACATTTAATTGAGGCAATTTATGATTGTGGCTCATGAGGTGCTTTAATTAGAGAAAAAATAATCTGTCAAATTTCAGTTATTTCAATAAAAACTCAAAAAGTGTGTTTTAATCTCTCCAAGATCATCATCCTTGTTCTAAGTAGGAGTTCCTAAAAAGCCTGTGTTGTGATTTGCTTTTATTTTCGTTTTTTTTTTTTTGGCTTAAGCAACGGGCTTGAAAGTGGCAGCTCTGAAAGCAGATTTCTTTATCCAGTAGCCAGTTTGGAGAGCGTCCACACAGGCTGCTATTCTAAGGCACCATTCCGAAGACTGCCATCCCCACGATGGCACATGAGATGTAATTTAGTCTCTGTGTTAATTTAGCCCAGGGTCTCTCCTGAGCAGAGAGGACGAGGCCGTGCCAAATTGTGTTAAACTGGGGATGGCGCTTTTGTGATAGGGACAACTGTCTACCAGGGATTGAGCTGAGACCACCAAACTACTTTCATTTAGATTCTCAATTTAGTCTTGAACCAAGGTCAGAAGGTAAATAGCCAGGGCTTTATCTTCCCAGCCAAGCCCCTGGTAGAGGGTCTCTTTGAAGTGGAGTGTGATCAGTGGAGGTTTCAGAACTAATGTCCAAGACAGTGATGTTTAATACATTTGCCTCCCTTTTACATCTGCTGCGACCATCGCAGGTTAATTTAAGTACAGTTTCTCCACAAAGGAGTGTTCTCACCCAGCTGTGGGCTCTAAAACAAATATGAAATTAACTCAAAATGCCCTCTTGGCACTACCCTTTCCCCAAAGCATATTTGTATTTTTTTTTTTATCCCAACTGCTTTTAAAGCCAGTGGCTTTGGGTCTGATCCTGCTTTTTTTTGAAGTCAACGGCCTCGTTCACATTCACTGCAATGACTGAGGCACTTTGAAGCTGCTCCCAACGTTGGCCAGTGTTTGTGGCTGCACATCCTCCAGGTGGTCAGAAGGAAGGAAATGTCCATTTCCAGGGACATTTTCTACCATGACACACAGAGAGGGGTGTCTGCTGGCAGATACCACAGCACAGGCAGGCTGTACACTCACCAGCCAAGCCAGTCAATCCAGGAGCCTTAAACACAGGATCACATTTGTCTGGCAATACAAATTTAAGAAGTCCTGAGGCTTTCCTTCTGCATTGCCCCATTCATATGGGGCTTTTTAAAGGATCTGGGTTCAAAATCCTGAATGTTCCTGCAACATTTATTCCCAGATTGGCTCCCTAACCCAGTTCACATCATTGGCCTGCAAACAGTTCATAGAATCACTGAGGCTGGAAAAGCCCTCTGAGATCATTGAGTCCCACCATTAACCCAGCACTGCCAAGTACACCACTACCCCATGTCCCCAAGTGTCACAACCACACAGTTTTAAATCCCTCCAGAAATGGTGACTCCACCACTGCCCTGGATACCCTGTTTCAACGCCTGACCACCTTTCCCTGAAAAAATCTCCCCTAATGCCCAATCTAAACATCCCCTGGCACAACCTGAGACTCTTTCCCCTTGTCCTGTCCCTGTTCCCTGGGAGCAGAGCCAAAACCACCCCCCGGCTGTCCCCTCCTGTCAGGGAGTTGTGCAGAGCCAGAGGGTCCCCTCTGAGCCTCCTTTTCTCCAAGCTGAGCCCCTTTCCCTGCTCCCTCAGCCTCTTCTCGTGCTCCAGACCCTTCCCCAGCTCCATTCCCATCTCTGGACACTCTCCAACACCATTTTGGGGCCAAAAACCAAACACAGGATTCAAGGTACAGCATCACCAGCGCCCAGCAAAGAAGGATTGTCCCTGCCCTGGTCCCACTGGTTCCACAGGAACGTTGTTGTGTGGGGCACAGTGAATAGTTGGGTGCAAGGAGATGGCCACCAAAGACCTGATCTCTTCCAAACGTGCCCCAAAATTCCCAGAGACTGATTCTCTTCCCCAGCCATGGCCACACTTCATGCAGTTGTTCAGCACAGAACTGCTGGTGGCTCCTTGTACCTGATGTGTGGTCTGGGAGGCCTCTGGGCACCTCAAACCTGGGGTACAACAGATGTTTCATACACTTTCCTGACACTAAAACCCCTGTAGGGTTATTTTCATGCTAATAAAAATGTCCCAGAGGTATCCACCCCGTGGTGGTCTTTTTCTAGCCAGAGCTAATCTGATGCACACCTCTCACCTTGGGCTGGTTCTCCACATCAGAATCCCCAGGTGTAGGATCAGGGTTTGCATGAAAGAGAAAGGGAATTGCTACCATTTTTCCTTTCGTATTGATGTTTATTTCTGCCCAGGACTGCTACTGAAAGAGATTTGTATCAGAATATCCCTTTTCATCAAAGCTTACAGTTGAATACACCCCAAAAAAGTCTTTCTTTTTGTGCCACAATTTCTTGTTTAAAATAGAGCCAGGCTTCACCTGGCTGGGTCAGGAGTTTTATGGTTAGCCAAGAAGTGGACTGGAAAGAAAATAAAGCCCTGCAAACTCCAACTACTCTGTCTAGGCACAGGCATAGGCCATGCAAAACCCTCCATCCCCTGCTCCCAAGTACTGACAGGCAACTCATGTCATGAAATTTTGCAGCATTTAAACATAATGGGCTGAATTTGAAGAGTTCTGTTTGCTTTCCCTTAGTAATACTGGTGAATGTAAGGGCTGGATGGAGCAGGTTTGTGTGCAGGCACATCCAAAACCCACATCATCTTGCAATATATGATGAAACAACAGAAAAACAAGCTGGAAAGGACATCAAGAAGCCACCTATGCATTCACCTGCCCCAGGGCAGGGTCACCTGTATTTTTCAGGCTGCTGTTTCTCTAACATGCAGTTAAAAGCCTTCACAGCCCCTCCAGGCAGCCTGCTCTGTCTCTCCTCATGGGAAGTGTTTTTTAAACTCTAAACTGAACCTCAGGGCTTCAGCCAATGCCCTTTCCTTCTTGCCTTAACCCCTTGGACATGGAGGACAGACTCAGCCCCCTCACAGTAGTTTTGGAGATGTTTGACCACTCCTGTCACCTCTCCCTTCATGGCTCCCTGCTCCATATTCATCAAGACTTTTTCAATCCTGATCCTCTGCTCTGGTGCAGTCTCCCCAGACTGGTGTGAGGTGTAACCACTCCCTCTTCCATTGGTAGAATGAGGGCAAACTCCTGAAGGTCTCCACATAGCACAATCTTCTTTTCACAGAATTGGAAAGGTTGGAAAACCCCTCCAAAATCATCAAGTCCAAGTGCTAATTACAGTGGTGGTTTATTGACAGTGGTTACAGATAACTTGGTTTTGGTGGCATTATCTAGCAATAATATATCCAAATTACAGCATTTTTCTTGAACAATTTTTTCACTGCTTTGAAATTGTTCTTGACAAATCACTGTTGATTGTCATTGATTGCATTGCATTTTATTTATATTCTGTATTACCAGCCATCCCACCCTGTGATTTAGGCATTTCAGAGAAGATGTCCCTGCTAATAAAATGCTTGATCCCAATCACAGAAGACACTCCTGAAACTAGCAGAAAATAAATCCAAAGGAAGACTGATCTGCAGCTCTTGGGCTCAAAATAAATGGCACATATTTCAGTCTAGGCTGTGCCAGTCCTGTCTGGTGTGGTCTAAGAAAAACTAGCAACTTCTGGGGAAGACTTGCTCTTTTCATTGGATGCATAAGACAGGAGCATGTGATGCTGCTTGGCAGCTGAGGGAAGCACTCCCTCCCTCAGGTTCTCTGAAAGTCTCTGCTTCTACCCAGTAACTACACCAGGGGCTTAAGTTAGTGCCTAAATTAGATAGTGTACATAGAGCCTGCAACTTCCCTGGTGGGAATTCCCCATCTGTAAAAAAGAAAGCAATTTCTACCTAACAGTGGGCTATGAGGGAAGAATTAATAATCTGAAGAAGATGAGGCACTCCAGTAAACAGCCAAACACTGTAAAGGGCTGTGCTGGGTCACTGCTCTCCAGCTGGAGGCAGCCATCCCACAGACCCCTCAGCACAGTGGGATAACATGTTTGACCAGACCCTTGACCACCCAGCTACCCCTCTTCTTGAGATGTCAAGGTTTGTCACATCTTGTTGCTGTTTTCAGCTGAAAGATCAATTTTGAAGTTGTGGCAGGTCCACACTGTGGAGTGTGGAGCCACCAACACCAGAGTCATGCCTTAAACCCAGCAGAGGAAGGAGAAGGCTGTGAAACACAGCTTATTATCACAGCTGTAGTGCTTCCACAGACCATCTAAAACTCCTAAATAAATTTGGAATAAATGGCTTTTACTTCACTCATCATTAGAAGTTCCTTGGCTAGGTGGTGCTGGAGATGACAAGAAGTGGGACCATGAGGACTCTGAATGGAAGAAGAACAATGGGATCCAGTACCTAAAAAACTGAATTTAGACTCATTGAGCTGCTTTAGCTTCCCTGAATTTCCTCCTGAATAGCTCAAGGCCTTCAAAGGCACCCACTAAAAATGCCTTAAAATGGGGTGGGAAAGGTCCATTGAGACAAAGAGGAAATTAATGAATCACAGAATGGTTTGGGCTGGAAGGGACCTTAAAGACCATCTCATTCCAACCCCCTGCCATGGGCAGGGACATCTTGCACTAAGCCAGGTTGCTCAGGCTGAGAAGTAATTAATGACTAGAACAAATGCTCATTGCTGCAGTGGTGTCTCCACTGCTGGAGATCTCAGTCTCCAGACTGGACATTTTTCCAAGTGAGATTCTCCAATCCAAACACACATTAATCCTCTGCACAGCATAAAAGAGCAGGACAGATTAAACAAAAACAGTTGCCTCTCTGGATTTTAAGTCTGTGACTCCCTTTCAACCCAGATACCTCTCTCCCAATGAGTAACACCAACCTAACACAGGCATAAAGATTCTTTCTCACAAAATCTCCCAAAATTCCAGGTATGCAGCGATTAGCAGCACACAGACAACTTCATGTCTCCCCATCCATGGGAGGGAAATGAAAATTTGACTCCACTAAGCCTTAAGACACAGTCCTTCCATGCATCAGTGCCCACCATATCAAAAAACAGTGTTCTGATGGCATCCTCAGGCCAGATTAGGCATTTTGGCTGCCTACAGCGAAAAAAGAGTGAAGTGGGATCCAAACTAGCTGTGCTGTTGCATGGACAGTTGTCCAATTTGGCTGGGAAGGGATTCCTGCCAGTTAGGAAAAGCTTGAGACCTTTCCCTGGTCTCCAAAAGACACCCTATCTCTCGTTTGACCTCTGAGAATCACACACCCTTTTTATAGCAAAGGAAAAAGGTTCATGAATCTGGGTTCAAAGGATCTTGGTGATGAATACATAAACTGGACAACTTGGTGTTTATGAAGCCTGAGCTGTGCTTTCCTCAGCCTGAACATCTCCTAACTGGGGATATTCACCTTCCTCCTGTGGAAAGGGGGTCACTGTGCAGAGGAGATGGCAGAAACCTCCCTGTAAGGAAATCCCTCAGGCCCATCAGGTGGGCCCTGATGACCACGGCAGGAGTCTGGGTGAGGATGTGGCTTCCTGCCACAGGAATTTTCCCCACCATGTGGTCCGGTAGCAGAGCTGATGTGAAATTCTGTTTTGTGTCAAGCAGGAACATCCATCCACACCAGACCACAGACCTGCCCCTAAATTTCAGCACAGATTAACATGGACCAGTTCAAAGTCAGAGCCAATCAAACACAGTTTTACCAGTTCAAATTCAGCACAAACCAAAAATAGTGGTATGGCTCTTACTCAGCAACAGACTGACCTAAACCCCTGCAACCACCACGGCTCCCAAAAATATTGCTGCTAAATCCCATCTGTGAAATTGGGAGTTGGCCCTCGACCAAGCCAACATCTTGGCTGGGCTGAAAAAGCCACCAAGTAGACACTGAGAAATGACTACTCTGCTCCCCTTCTACAGAAAAATTTCTCAAGGTCTCAATCATGTGCCCCAACTTTTCAAATTTTTATCACATACCAAAAAATAATATACAAAAAATAACACACACACACATATATATATATTTTAAAAAAGACAATGAGCAGCATTACAAAACTTAAAGGACTTTTATAAATGGCACACTGGAATTGGTATAGATTTTTATTTGGAGGGAAGAGTGGACTCATAGTGAAGCACTGAAACCCAACCATCTCCACCACCCCCCTCAAAAAATTCAGCCCTCATGCAATTCTTCCTCTCCCTTCCCCAGCCTGGCTGCCCTTTCTCCTCACTCACCAGGAAAAATTCAGAAATCACAGAAAAATTAACTGCCTGAAGTTGCTGTCTAAGTCCTGTTAGGCAGGCAGTTCCCTTTCAGAACACACATACACACACACAAAGGAAGCCCTGGGAATTTCTTTGGAAGTGCAGTGCCGTGTGTTTATTGGGATGTAAAGATACAGCAGAATTAAGGTACATCCAGGCAATTTTTTCAAGCGTGCCCGGGAGGGACGGCAGGGATTTCTCTCAACAGTGTTGAATTCAAATCTGAGGCACAAGGTTTGGTGAAAAGGATTGCTATTTTTAATACCCACAGTTTTCCTTGTGCAATTCCAGCTCTCTAAGACCCTAAGACCTTTAAATTCCATCTAGTGTCTATCACATGCCATTGAATTGGCATGTTTGCAAATTGCATGCAGTGAGATCCTTCCATACCAGCAGCTCTGTCTCAGATTCCCCACCATCCCTGCCAAACTAGTATTGCCTGCACATTTTTTTCATCTTTTCATTGAGTTCTGTGTGTCAGCCAACACATTCTTTAGAACAGGCTTTAGTAGGCATGGTAACTGGTTCCTGGTTGCAAGCTGCCTCATGCATTTGCTCCTGTTTCTTTCTGGATAATTTCTCCCACCCCCCAGCTTCCTTCCTCTTAGGTGAGGACTTAAAGCTGTGTTTAGCGTTATCTCTTCCATCTGTTGTGCCCGTGATACACAGCTGAGATAAGATAAAAAAAAGTCCTAATTGAGGTAGTGATGCGGTGAATAAGCAAAGCCCGTTCGCTGGTCCGGGCTGTGGATCTGGATGGTTGAGAGCTGCAGGTACCTCGGGGCTGCTCAGGCTGACTCTGCTGTGTTGACTTTGTCTAATTGCAGGGGAGGAGCTAGAAAAGCAGTGAAGGGCAGTGGCACACACAGCAGGAGAGCTGAAAAATACTGGCATAACCACGCAGAGCTAAACAAACTGACTGACAAAGCTCTTGGCGTATTATTAAAAAATCTGGCAAAATGCTCATCTCTTGACAAAAATGTAGAAAGACTAGTAATGCAGAACTTTATCCCATGTTGGATTTTAAAGTGGCTAATGCCAAGTTGTCTGTCAAAATTAATAGGGCATTGCTTCTTCTTATAGAATAGGAAAAAGAGGGAGATGGCGCATACATTTTATTCATTTATTCATCTCTAACAAAAATGATGTATCTGCTAAAAATTTATTTAGGGAGGGCTTTGGTAGATGCTAATTCCGAAAAAGCAATACTCAAGAAGTGATGCTAGCTTATGCTTACTGGGGTTAAGGGATAAAAACCTCCCAGTAATAGCAGAAAAAGCCTGCTATCATCTCAAACCCCATCACGAGGAAGTTTCATCCCAGAGACACCATTACCCATCTACATCTCTGCCCAGATGCATCTTCTCTTTTCTGATGGTTTTCATTTAAATCCAAAAATTTCATTTTAAGATGTGTCACTTCAGTGGAATGCCATTAATGCTCGGGATCTCCACAGGCACTAACCCATAAACAGATTTTTTTACAATCAGCCATAGTTAAACTTATTCAGCTTTAGTGCCTGCAAGAGATTTTTGACTCTTTTACCTGTGGATACCCGAGCTATATCTTCCAGAATATTCTCTGATATTCCTGTTTTTTTTGTTGGAGAACTTGCACAAACTTTCTCTGCTCTACTGTACAAGCCTACCCACCCAGAAAAAAATAAAATAAAATAAAATAAAATTAAAAAAAAAAAAAAAATAGAAAAGAAAAAAAAAAGAAATAAATTTGCTTAATTTCCTTTGCAACCTTTCAAATGACTCATCAGAGGTCCTGAAAATATCTGAACATGCTCCCTTTCCTAAATAAAACTCATGGATGCTAATGGATGAATAGCTCTGGATAAATAACCACATTAGCCTGCAAACCTCAGTGTTCTGCCTGTGGTGCAGAGCACCCAGAGCTCCATCAAGAGCCACAGTGAAACTAAAAAATACAATTTAAAATGAGGACACAACTGGTTTCCTTTGCAATCTGAGAGATCTCTGCCCAGCCTGAATGCAATATCACAAAATGCTATGGAAAATAGCCTGGTGTACTTGAGGCTTTCCAAGAGGAACAAAGGCCAAGAAGATATTTTATTAGCACACTCCAATAAAGAAAAGATTTTTCCCTGCTTGAAGAAGGTGACAGTCCAAATAATGATGAATTTTGTTTTCTTCTTGTTTTTTTAACAGGCTGTGTTCATCACACACACCTTTTGTAAAGCTTCAGGGGCCTTGCTGGTCAGTATTGACGAGCTGAAGCACACATGGGGTGCAGCATTTTGTGTCTAGCTCATGTACTGACAAATAAGGCTCTTTTTTTTTTGTGTTAGTGAGGTCTGGGTTTAGTCGTTTACCAACCAAAGAACCAAATAAAGGTTGTTGGAGTCTCCTAACAGCAGAGAAAGGGAATACATTTAGAGGCATGAGCATTTTCAATATGTAAGTGGAAAAGTGCTGGGAATACAGCACTTTTCCTCAAATGGAATATTTGGTGCTCAGATGGGCACACTCAGACTTGGAGATCCTTGGAGTCACCCTCTGTATTTCAGCAGGAGATGAAGGCCTCAGTCCCTTCCAGCTCCCAAATGTGCCACAACAGAGCTGGAGAGGGACTTGGGTAAGAGCATGGAGTGACAGGAGGAGGGGGAATGGGGTCATATTGCCAGAGGGCAGGGATGGATGGGATATTGGGAAGGAATTCTTCCCTGTGAGGGTGCTGAGGCCCTGGCACAGGGTGCCCAGAGAAGCTGTGGCTGCCCCTGGATCCCTGGAAGTGTCCAAGGCCAGGCTGGACAGGGCTTGGAGCAACTTGGGATAATGGAATGTGTCCCTGCCCATGGCTGGGGATGGGAGCTGGATGATTTTTAAGGTCCTTTCCAACCCAAACCATTCTATGATTCTATTATACAACAATTTTATCCCCCCACCTCCAGATGGGACAGGCTGAACCTCGGCACATTTTCCAGATCCAATTCTTTTCACTGTTAATGAGTCACCCCCCACCCTCTCAGAAGTGTGAGTAAACATTGACACTCCACACACACACACAAAAAAAAAAAAAGAAAAAGAATTGTGAAAACGTTCTTCAAAGGCTGATGGAATAAACATGTAAATACAAGATGGGCTGACTTCCTACTGTTCATGTTTGCTCACTGTGAACATTTGGTTCACTTGGCTTTCCTCATTATTTCAGCTGGGGAAAGTCACTATATGAATTAATAGCAGATTTCCCCGCTGAAAATAAATGTTTACCAGTAATTTTTTTTTCCTTTTGGCAGAGACCAGGCTTTTTTGTCTGACTGCCTCCTTTTTGGCCTGCACATCCCTGAGGTGTGTAATTAAAGTGAGGGAATTTGCACATAGTGCTTTAGGGGCTTAATGAATAGAAAACACAGGATATTTCATTGATTTGGTGCACGCGATATTGTCAGAGTGTATATTTCCTTTGTAAATGGCAAAAAGACAGCCATAATAATATATGTGCATTCAAGCTTGTGTGTAAAAAAAAAAATAATTGAAAAAAAAGAGAACAAATGAAAAGAAAAGAATTGTATCTGTTTCCAAATTCTAATATAAAACACATTCAAAAGAGCAATTTAGATTAAAACAGGAAAGGCAGGAGCTTCAACATGGCTCAGAATAAACAATCAAGCTATACTTTCCTCAAGATATAATTTCACTTAGAGTAGGTGTGGAAATCTTTGAAAAATTCATTATACAAAGCCACATGTGAAAATAAGATTTGTGTTAGCAAAAGATTCTTTGGCTGCTCTTAAAAAAATGAAAAGTACGTTAAATAGCATGTGTGTGTAATGCATAAATAGTGCACAATCTGCACAGGGAAGAGGCAGCTGGGGTAAGTCTCACATGTTCTGTGTTGGAATAATGTTGTGTATTGGGATAGAAGGCAAAAAGGGAGGATAATTTCTCTTTTTCTGGAGAGGCCTTTTCTTTGCAGAGCTCTGAACAGTCCCATTGTGGAACCACCATGGCAGGAAGGTTGGTGCAAATACATTTATTTTCTCACTAGATAAAGCAGATCTTTGGGCCTGGTGATGAGGTGCAGCCAGAGGAGAAGGAGCACAAACCACAGCTCAAACCTCCCAAGTGACCCAGCCCCAGGCAGCTTCTGCCCCACCAGGTGACACAGCACAGGGGACAGGTTTCCTGGTGCTCCCTGCCTGTCTCCACACGCAGCATCACCTCAGACATCGAGGACAGAGACAATGGAATCAAGGAATCATTTAGGTTGGAAAAGACCTCCCAGGTCACCGGGTCTAGCTGCTGCACCAGTACTGCCAAGGCCACCACACACTCACTCATGTCCCCAAGTGCCACATCCACGTGGCTTCTAAATCTCCCCAGGGATGAGGACTGTCCTGAGCAGCCTGTGTTGGGGCTGACCACCCTTTTGGTGAAGAAATTTTCCTTCATATCCAATCTAAATCTCCCCTGGCACAACTTGTGGCTGTTCCCTCTCATTGTGTCCCTTGTTCCCTGGGAGCAGAGCCTGATCCCCCCACTGGCTGCACCCAGGGAGTTGTGCAGAGCCAGAAGTTCCCCCTGAGCCTCCTTTTCTCCAAGCTGAGCCCCTTTCCCAGCTCCCTCAGCTGCTCCTCCTCAGACTGAAACATCCCACCCACATCTCCTGAGCACCATCACGAGGAGGAAGAGGAAGAAGAGGACTCCCTCATACATTTTCTGTGCTCTGTTTATGTCAGCTGTGAATGCCAGGGGTCTGGCCAGGAGCTTCTGCCCTGCACAAGTGCCAAAATAGAAATAATCTGTGTGCAAGGAGCAAAGCAGGTTCACCAATCTCCTGTTCAGCAGAGAGCAGCCCTGGCCTGCCCAACACTGAAGGCCCAAGGCAAGAGCTGATGCTGTGATCCTCTGCTTAACAGATGGATGGTGACACGCTGGAACAGATTATCTGGTGAGACGGTGCAATTTCCAGCACTGGAGGTCTCAGAGGTACCTTCCAGCCCTATTGCTCAATGAATCTATAATTCATCATTTCGTGAGCCAGTCAAGACACTCCCTCAACTCTCAAAACAGCATGCAAAGGACAAATTGCTCTTTTTGCATCTCTTCCCCCTAAGCAGAAGGGAAAATGAAGAGTGGGATGGGAATGCAGAGAGAAAGGAGGAGAGTTCAGCATCTCCCCACAGCTCTGTTCTGGCCAGGCTATAAAGCTTTGTACGTGTTTATTCATATTAAAAAAAAATGCATGTGAAAATATAATTTTTCTCTTCTTTCCTTTGACCCTCCTGGTATCTTCTTCACAGCAGAAGATTAAGTTCAATTTCAAGAATCCATTGGAGAAGAAATGCATGTAGAATTGAAAAAGAAGCATTTTATCATTAAAGGAAGACATCCCAGGGTGTGTTAGGGGATACCAGCAGAGAGAGACTGTTTTGTTGGGACCTCAGACCTCATCCTCCCTGAATTTTCAGCTCTGTCTGACACACTTGAAAAAAGCAGTTAATTCAAAGAGTTTATTTCAGGTCAGTATTATTGTTAAACACATTTCTATAACAGGCAGGATTTGAGGGCCAGGATTATGAATTATCTGAACTTCAAGGTATTTATTTTAACTGTAGATGACCTTCCTGACCTTTTCTCATTCTCATCTATCAGTGTCCTGGACTTCATCATTTAAAGCCAAATCTAACACCACCTAAAGTCCAAAGCAGCACGATCCAGTTCTATAATGATATTTGCAAACTGTCAAATAAAATAAATACTTCATTAATCCACTGACACCCCATCCTATTATTTCCCTGATGTGGAAACATAGAAGCAAAAGCTAAGTATATCATCCCAGCTTTCTGTGGGCAGTTATTTATGTCTCACAGCTGTATCCCAGCACTGTGTGGGTCAGAGACATTTCAGTCCCTGCTCAGCAGATCTGCAAAGTCCAGTCAAAATCAAGGCAAAGCCAGCCTTGGGTTGGCTGTTGCCCTGGTTCTGGCCAGGACAGGGTTAATTTTTAGCATCAGACAGGAGGGACATGGCCAGGATCCAAAGGTTATTCTGTACCACCTCACTCATTGATGGGGCCAGGGGAAAGGGATTCTCTTGCAAAGAGAACAGGTTCTCTCTTGGGGCAGTGGAAACTGTCCAGTATTGTTTATTATCAGAGGGGTTTCTGTGTCAGTCCTGTCTTTTCTTGTACTCTCTGTCATTAGTGTTGTTGCTGATAATGTTTGTTTTCTTATCTCATTGCTGCTTCCAATAATTTGCTCTTACCTCAACCCGTGATCTTTATTTTTATGCCTCCAATTCTCCTCCTCATCCCACTACAGTGGAGAGAGGGAGGAGAAAACAGGGGAGCAGGAGAGAGCAGGGTGTAATTTGGAGGGTGGTGGCACTGAATTGGGGAGTACCATTCCTAAAGCATGACAGCTGCATGGCCCCATCCACTGGTCATCCACTTGAAAGGAGTGGGGCATTTCCAGAACAAAAATTTGCATTATAAAGCCTGCATATTTTATGTCAATTTTGGTATTTTTAACTTAGAGGCAACGAGAAGAGAAAACAGCACAGAACACTACAGGAACAGCAGTGCAAGAATTCCAGCATTGCACACATAGAGCTGGAAAAAAGAATCTGTGGCTGATGTCCCTGCCCAGGGCAGGGGGTTGGAACTGGATGATCTTTAAGGTCCCTTCCAGCCCAAACATTCTGTGATTCTACCAAGTGTAGAATTGAATCTCTCTGGCTGCATGAGTTGCTTTGCCTGCCATCCATGCAGAACTGTTTCTAGGAACGTGGGAACTGCTTCAGGAAAGAGGATTCATCTGGCACCCCCAAGGACAGAATGAGCAAGGCTCTTCAGCAGTCAGCACACACAGAAGCTTTGCCATTTATATATAATGGTTATGTGACATTCCCTGATCTTAAAATAACAAAGCGTTTTAATCACCAAGACTTTGACCTTTTGGTCAAGTGGAACACTTGCTATTTAATTTCTTTACTTTTCATACAGCATGCTGGATCGTCCCTGTAAAGCAACTCAGGAGACTGCTCAGAAGAAAAGAGCAGGGTTTGTGGTAAAGGCAGCCACAAAAGTTTCAGCTCATGTCTCTGTACAGCCTTCCTGGACTGAATCAGAGAATTTGCACACACTTTGACCCATCCTACCCACTTTTAGTTCTGCATCTTCTGAGAAGTCATCAGCCAGGAAGGAGCACATCCACAGGATAAGTCAGCCTATCCAGGGCCTGAAACATGTTTTATAGACATCTTTCTTCAGTTCCTTGTTTGAACTGGTCTATTAGGACTGTCTACGAACAAAATTTGCTGCTTTGGTCTCATGCCTGAAGGTTTGTGAGGTTTTTAAAATCTTACAACTGGGAATATCCAAATGGCACCAAGTAATCAGATTTTCTGGACCAAAAGCAGGAACAAGACCAAGATAACTGATATCTTTAGAAGGTTGTCAAAAAAGAACACATCCTACCAGAAATTCACCCTTACCTGCCAGAGCACTGACTAAATCCAAAACTGATTGATTGGACAAGGAGGAGTGGCTTTAAACTGATAGAGTAGGTTCAGATGGGATATTGGGAAGGAATTCTTCCCCCTGAAGGTGGTGAGACCCTGGCACAGGGTGCCCAGAGAAGCTGTGGTTGAGCCATCCCTGGAAGTGTTCAAAGCCAGGCTGGGTGGGGTTTGGAGCAACCTGGGATAGTGGAAGGTACCCCATGACAAGGGACTAGGAATTAGAGGGTCTTTTATGTCCCTTCCAACTCAAACCTTCCAGGATTCTATGATTCTAAGAGGATGGAGCAGGTGCACCCTGAGCTCCCTTCAAAGCTCTTCTTCCATGATTTCATAAGTACCTCCAGCTATGCTGAAAGAAGGCACAAATTCCCACTGTGCAGATGTGGATATTCATCCTGTCCCTTGGAGCCCAATGTGTTTTGTGAAGGGGCTGAACTTCCCTGATCTCAAATCAGCAACAACCCCCTAAAAAAGGCACTAAAACCCCATAATGAATATAAATGCAGTAAAGAGAGAGGCTGATGTTCCTAGCTTCTCTCTCTTTAAGCAGTTTTTATTACAAACTTCTACTCCATTCTTTCTTCCCCCGTGGACATCCAGCACAGCTGGGCAGCCACGGGAGCTGCTCCTGATGGGAAGTCTGTCCATTCTCCTCACAGCCAAGAACTGAGAATGGGAAGGACTTAAAGAAAAAAAACCCCAACATCAAGCAACAACTGTCTGCCCCCAACCTTGAGCCTTCCTCTTTTCACCCCCCCTTTTCATGGGGCTCACATTGCAAGCTGATCATATTCCCGAATACCACAGGTCATCCTCTTCCCACAGCCTCAGGAGCTGCAGCCTGCTGAGGCTGCAGTGCCAGAAGGCAGCTCTTCCTTTCGTTGTGGTTTTTAGCTCGTTTTTAAACATTTTCCTGAAGGGCAGAGGCTCTCAGGGCGGGTGTTACCACCACACACCTTTTCATTTCTCACCACATCGCTCTTAGCTGTGCGAGCTCCAAACTCAAATCCAGCCTGCTTTGCTCTTTCCTGCTCTGCCCGTTCTGGGATGACTCGTGAGGAACTGGGATGCATTTGTACTCTGTTTTAAAACCTAACTACCTGGCAGAGACTGCCAAATTTCAGTCCACAGCAAATTCTTACAACCGAGCTGTAACCCTTCAAAACAGAGACTGCTAACATATGGTCGTGTCAGTGGGAGCTTCTGTAATGCAATTTATTGTTGTGTAGGCTCTTTCAAGCTACTACACATGAAAGGTAAAGGGAACATTTACTCTTCGATGGGAGTTTAATCTTAGATTTACCTCATTTGAAATAAAACCCTCATTTGCATCTCTAATACATAAGCAATCACCTGTAAAGAGTGCTTGTGAATAGAGATGTTTCTTGACTGTCATCAGAGCCTTTGCTCCTGGCTGGGGGTTTTGTCTGAGAAAAACGCTGTAGAAGTCAGTCCTCTTCCAGACAGTGTGCACAAACACCCACTGATATCACTAGAAAATAGTGATAAATAGAGGAAAGGGCTTTCATGAAGTGGAACAGATATTCACAGCTAACACGGGGCTCACGCAAGGTTCATTCGGTTGCACGCATATATAATATATAATTTAATTCCTCCATGCTTTGCCTTCCGTGCCCTTTTTATATCTGAGCGTTACGGTGTATGGTTAAGGCTTCAAACAGAAATAATCTCCTGGTGAAGTGAAAGTGCTTGATCCTGTACAAGCAATAAAAGATAAAGCAGCTCCACGCCACGGTGGAGGGCTCTCCCTCCTCACCATCACAGTGTCAGCAAAAGGACACCAGTGGGACACAATCCTTCCTCATGGCCCACCCCACCACAACCCAACTGGCACCATGAGCCAGTGGACATCCCAAAGCACCTCTCCTAGAGCAGCGTTCAGAGTCTGGGAGTTGGGGATGTCTGAAAACAAGGCCCTTCCCTTGGTTTAGTCTGGGCCTAGAAACATGAAAAGCCTTCCAGACCCATCTGAGTATTTTTGCAATGCCCAGCTTCAAGCCTGGCCACAGCCCTAGGATTTTTCCTGCAGGAGAACTGACAGTCCACAGCTTTGAGATATTTTTTCCTTTTTTTTCCTTTTGTTTAACTCCTACCTATGAAGACAATATTAAGTAATCACTGACCAGGCCATAATTAAAGGACATTACCTCAATCTCTGACCTGCCACTGCCCCCAGCTCAACTCCTTAGTCTGAAAGTACCTAAAACACATCAGCTTTGGCAATGGCTTGCTCTAAAGTCTTATGTTCTTCTTGAGGGTTTCTCAGTTGAGATACAGATTCCAGAAAACACTATGGATAATTTTTTGTTTTTTCCTCCAGGATGATTATCTTAACTTGAAATTATGGTTGAGCTAACACATTGGAAGATGGCTTGGATATTCTCTGGCTATGAAGTGGGACATGCAGAATCACATGGACTACAGATTAAAGACTAGCAAATAGGGGAAAATCACACATTCTAAATGATTTGAAGAGATGGGGATGGTCAGGTTCTCTTTCCATCCTGTGATGACTCTGAAGCCTCCCAATTGCCTTTGTACACCATCCATCATTGTTGACTTTCAGAGCTGATGCTTTTAGCAGAATTTTCTATCCAATATCTATACCAGGAATCTCCATGTGACTTCTGAGTATCAAATAACTGGGAGACCTCTGTCCAGATTCTGCACAGAGGCTTTTTGCAAAGGACACCAGCTCTCTCCTGTAATGCACATGATGTTCTCCAGCTAAAGCCACAAGATATAAAAAACTGGCTTTTTTTCCCAATAGTTTCCTTTGCTGTTCTCTGACTCCCAAGCCATGAGTGCCCTGGTTACTATAAAAGTCATGCACACATGTCTTCTGCCAGCATGGTGTCATGTCTTCTGTCAGTGTGTTATTTAGTACTCAGTGTTCCCATTATCTTCAAACTGGCTCTGGATTGGTTCCAAAAATTGCAATGTTATTCATGAAAACTTTGGTGGAGGCTTTCCAGTCTGCTCGAGCAAGGGTTTGGAACAATGCTGGGTTTGGCAGGGGGAAGTCATGGGGATTGGGGTTTTTTGGGGGGGAAATACAGAGGGGGATTGTATCTGTGTGTGCCAATTATCAGTCTGAGAGTCCGTGTTAGTCTGTCTGGATGAAAGGAATTCTGTGTGAGGAGGAAAACGTGAGGCACTGATATGTGGCAGGAGGGAAATTGCTCTCCTAGACAGAAATCATCAGGAGAGCTCCCAAGCAGGTTGAGTTCTCTCTCTGCTGTGATTACTGACCAATTTACTACCACGTCTCCTTTTCCAAACAAATAAACAGAGCAGAAACCTGAAACGTGTCTCTATCAGGCTCCAAGATGAGACATTAGCAAAACTCTCATAAATTATAATTTTGAGGAGCTAATTTGGCTATTTCTTTGTCTCCCCAAATGCTGTGACTCTAAATCAGCATAAGAGCTGCCCTCTCTGGATGGCTCAGTTTTACTATTACCAGAATTATTCAAGCATATTAGCAGACTCCTAGCCAAGAATACCTTATGGTCTGATAGAAAGTCTTGTTTTCCTTGATTAAATCTCCATTTCTTGTATTTGTTAGAACAAACAAGCAATTGAATATTTTATTAGAAAGAATATGATTTATTTTTGCTAGTTAATACATTTGCTCTGTGACAGAGCCTCAGGGGATGAATATTTTTCTTCGTTGACAGCCCTAAAGGGATGACACTTGCAGAGTCTGCTCTTAGCCTGTTCTAGCAGTCTGGTGGGTTTTGCAGCACAGAGCAAATTTTTAGCATGCTAAGAGAACTTTTGCTTATGAAAAGAAATCCCACATCATTTTCACCCTCCTGTTTAGGGATTGTGAGGTTTTTATGTATCTCCTGGTGCCAGAATTCAGGCACTAGTTCACTCAGGACTTGCTTCTGAACAAAGGCCATCCCAAATAAAAAAAAAAGTAGTCCCAAACTTCTCCAAACACAGAGTGTACACAATTCAGCTGCCTGCTATCTCTGAAATCAGATCTGGATTCAACATGCACAGCTCCTGCTTGTCTTTTCTTCCCAGGAATGACACTGTGAGGGAAGAGGCAGTGTATTTAACAAAGCTGTTATGCAGTTTACTGATTGTGATTATTCAAGGCAAATGCTTTGAAGTATCAGCTTAGTGCAGAGTGACAGTAAACAAGATGTAGAGATACAGCTAGATGAGAAGGAAAATAAATGGCAATTAGGATTGATATTCTAGGTGTGGGAAAAGCTGGGTAAGACCTCAAACCCCAGCAATGACACTCTGCATTTGTGCTGCCACTGCCCCACAGGATCTCCAGGGTGCATCACCAAAGGCAGTTTGACAGCTCTGAACCCTTAAACACCAGGGAAATCTCAACCAGGCTACTGTACAGCCAGGGAAATGAGGAACAAAGGAAGGGGGGCCCTGATTACACCTCCTGTGCTGATTATTGGGGTTGTCCTGGCTTGTGTCAGCAACAGAGTGGCCAGAGGGAGCAGAGCAGGGGTTGTCCCCTGTGCTGGCACTGCTGGGGCACTTCCAGTCCTGGGGGCAATTTTGGGCCCCTCACAACAATAAAGATGTTGAGGGGAGCTTGTCCAGAAAAGGGAATGGAGCTGGGGAAGGGTCTGAAGCACCAGAAGAGGCTGAGGGAGCTGGGAAAGGGGCTCAGTCTGGAGAAAAGGAGGCTCAGGGGGAACCTTGTGGCTCTGCACAACTCCCTGACAGGAGGGGATAGATGGGGGGGTCTGGTTCTGCTCCCAGGGAATAGAGAGCAAGAGGGAATCACCTCAGGTTATGCCAGGGGAGGTTTAGTTTGGATTTTAAGAAAAATTTCTTCATCAGAAATGTTGTCAAGCATTGGCAGTTGACAGTTGCCCAGAGCAGTGCTGGAGTCCCCATCCCTGGAGGGATTTATGGAAGAGGTGTGGATGTGACACCTGGGGACAATGTCACCCTAACCCTAACCCTAGTGGTGGCCTTGACAGTGCTGGGAGGATGGTTGAAGATATTAGAGGGCTCTTCTAACCTAAACCATCATGAGATTCTATTCCCTAAACATCTTCAACAACATTTAAGCTCCAGACAATGATAAGGAATTCAGACCAGCTCTTGACCCCCAGCACAGTGAATGCAGAGGAGCTGGGCACTGTCCCCAGACAGGACATGATAAAGGACGTTTTCTAAATTGTTACTTCCTCTCCCCATCCCTTGCCCTGGGAACTAAGGGCTGGCTGTCGTGGGCAGCTTGGGGCTGAACTGTTCTAAACCCTCTTGGTAACAAAGTGTGTCTGTGCAAACACTGGCGTGGCTGAGGAGTTACCACCCACCCTCACAGAATCATGGAATGGACCTTTAGGATTATCCCATTCCAACCCCCTGCCATGAGCAGGGACACCTTCCACCATCCCAGATTGCTCCAAGCCCCTTCCAACCTGGCCTTGGACACTTCCAGGGATCCAGGAGCAGCCACAGCTTCTCTGGGCACACTCCACCAGGCCTCACCACCCTCACAATCAAGAAATTCTTCCCAAAATCCCGCAATATCCAATCCATTCCTGCCCTCTGGCAGTTTGATGCCATTCCTCTGTGTCCTGTCACTCCATGCCCAAAGTCCCTCTCCAGCTCCCTTGTAGATCCTCTATGCTGAATCTCAGATTTTTGCTGCGAGTTCTTGAATATTCTTCACCCATTAAAATGTTTTCTTCTCATCCAGAACCCCATTTCTCCAGTAAACAACCAGAGATGAACAAGGAGGAGGCCAAAGCAGGAAACCAACACCTTCAGTGTGCCAACAACTCCTTCCTAACACTGGCACGAGAGCCAGCCTGCAAAACCCTCATGAGTTAAGATTCACCCCAACATTAACCTCTTCACTTTTATCTCCTCCTGAGCATTGCTGCATCTGAGGTCTGTGAAATGCCACAGTTCCAAAGGGTAGAGCAAAGAATTAGGACTTATCGTGAACACAGTATGCAGAACATTTCTCTCTCTTTTCCCTTTTGTTCCCACCTAATTCTATTTTTTAGAGAAATTATTAAAACTAATTGCATTATTTAATCCCATCACATAAAATCCTCCAGTGTTTCATTAATCAATGTAATCAAGCCAATCAAAATAGATAAAGATCTTTTAGCAGGCTTTGATGAGATTTTATCAAAATCTCAGTGCATATTGTGAAGCCTTATCCTCAGAAGCAAACTACACTGTAGGATGTGGAGGCTTTATCAAGCAGGCACTAATAAAACAGATGATGCTTGGGCCATTTTAAGAGGCTCTCCATATTAAATTAATAACAGCAAGGCTTTTGTATTTTATATATAGGAATATAAAAGCAAATGGAAACGACATTCATTTTGCACCCGCAGAAAGATTGCTGTAAAGCAATCAGGTTTTTTAAGTAATGAAGAAGATGCATGTCTGTGAGCCAGCAGACCATAAAGCCACAACACTACAAGGAAAAGGCAGTGGGTAATGCAAGAGTTAGATCAGAATAGCTGTAAGTGAAGAGCCTTATTAAAAGCACAAACAATTTCCTTTTAAATGTAGCACTCCCACCCCACATCTGATCATAAATAAATATGGATGGAAAAGCTGTGCCTCATGCAACATTCCCCCTCCAGGCCATAGCTCCCATCCTTCATGGTTTTGCCTCACTAACCAGGGGTATGAGGTACTGAAATCTACCACAAAAAGAGAACCTAAAGGGGCATTGGTGTAATACAACACCGTAAATCCAGGCAGTTTCTCAGTCCAGAGTGGCTTAGGAGACCCCCAAAAAAAGTCACAACCAGGGAACAGACCGTGAAGCACCAAAGAAATCAGCCTGCCAAGGGGCACTCACTGCCTCCAAAGCAGAGAGAGTTGAAAAATAAGCACTGTTCCCTCTTACAGCTATCTCTGCACTTCTTCCAGATGAAAAGAGTGGAAGTTTCACCACTGCCTTTCATTTAAAGTCTCCAAATCCTCCAGAACCAGCTGTTCCTTGCCTTTTTTCTCTTAGTCTACAGCATTGGAGACAGGCAACAGGTCAGGTTCAACATTGGCCATATCCACGAGTTCAGCACTTCAAAAGGCACAGTCAGAGCTGAACAGTGACCAAACCAAGGGAAATAATGACAGAGAAGGATCCATAAATCTGGGTTTAAACCCATAAATCTGGGTTTATTCAAAATTAGGCAACATCTAATTGCTTAGAAAACTGCTGGACTGGGTGTGCAGGTAGCAGCCCAACAACAGCAAATCTAATGAGTGCAATAATTTTGCCCTTACGTTGTGCTTTAGTTTCAATTCTGTCTTGGAAAAGGTTTTAAGTGGAATTAAGCTTGTCTTGCTCACAAGAAAACTTTGCCCCTTTCCTTTCCTTTCCTTTCCTTTCCTTTCCTTTCCTTTCCTTTCCTTTCCTTTCCTTTCCTTTCCTTTCCTTT
>JBBMKD010000216.1:58253667-58279083 GCA_037834095.1 Argya squamiceps
TGGCATTGGGCACTGCGAGGTATCTAGGGGCAGCCACAGATTCTCTGGGAACCCTGTGCCATGGCCTCACCACCCTCACAGCCAAGAATTCCTTCCCAATCTCCCATCCAGCCCTGCCCTCTGGCAGTGGGAACCCATTCCCTGTGTCCTGTCCCTCCATCTCTTGTCCCCAGTCCCTCTTCAGCTCTCCTGGAGCCCCCTTTAGGTCCTGCATGGGGCTCTGAGGTCTCCCCAAAGCCTTCTCCTCTCCAGATGAACATTCCTGGCTCTCCCAGCCTGGCTCCAGAGCAGAGGGGCTCCAGCCCTTGGAGGCTTCATGGCCTCCTCTGGACTCACTCCAGCATTTCCAAATCCTTCCCATGCTGGAATCCGCAGAGCTGGAAGCAGAAGTGACAGAACAGCCCTGTGCTGCTGGCAGAGATGGACATCTCAGCATTCCTGATTTACCAACAAGGCATGGAGACACTGTAGGTAGGACTGGGTGCCTGTGGGCTCTGTTTGGGATCAGCCAGGTATCTCAGGCACATCTCCAGTCTCCAAAGGTGAGCTACTGCTTAACACCTCAAAAATTTGCATTTTCCCTGGCAGTCAGAGCTGGTGGTCCAAATCCTACACCTGGAAAAAAAGGACAGCCCTTGGAAGCTTCTGTTTTCTGCCATCATTCTATAGCTGCAGGGACTGGTGCAAGAGCCCAGCTTGCACGAGCCCAGAACGTTGTGTTCTCATTATGCAACCGCTGTATTTAAATAGAAACCTCTTTTTTTAGGCAGCCTCAAAAACAGTCAGTTTTTTTATTTTTTCCCTCCTCCTGTCAAATGACCAACTTAATAATTCACTAGTTGTGCTGGGATTAGGCACTTTGGGCCACACTCTGGATTTCTTATCTTTAATGTAGTTCTCGACGACAACTCCTGCACTTAATCCCCTGACAAAACTCCCTTTGATTCCCGCGACAGTCGCTGGCAGAGATCAAACGCGGGACTCTGCTCTGTCAGGTAGAGCCAGGCGAATATTTTGTGACAAATAATTTACCCACAGCCTTTCTCCTCATTTTCCCTCCACAAATTGTCCATTCTGCTGAGGCTCGGGGCTGCTGATGGATTTGTTTCTGGCTGCACAATGAGTTGCTGGTGAGAAAGAGCCTGAGAATGTTTAAAGAGCTTCGGTGCTCGTGGGCTTTGACCTCGCTCAGGATCAGCTTTGGGCTGAGCCCACCTCACCCCACAAGTGACATCAGCACTTGTGAGTCATCCCCTCGTGTTTCTGTTCCAGGCTGGAAGAGCAGTGACTCTCTGAGGCCAGACATGCAGTGCAAATAATCTCTCACATCACCTGAAAATTTCCTGTTCCGTGGGTGTGCTGTAATGTGTGTGCCTGATAGGGGTTTTATCACTTTCCCTTCTAAGAATAGTCTCCAAAACCCAAGCAGAGGCGAGACAGGGATGTTCAGAGATAAAGGGACGTGGTTTCCATGTGGGATCATGTCTGGCATGGGCAAGGGGCACTCATTGATCAGGACTGTCTGTACCCCACTTCGCATGTCCAGAGACTGAACACACACTCCCCATTTTTCACCCTTGCATTGCTGTGGCACTTATACCAGTTTAACCATTTAACTGAGCATGGATAGTATCTCTGTGTGCGTTATAGTAATGTAATCTGGCTGCTTAAGGTAGAGAAAAAATTAGAAGTTAGTATTAATTAGGAATTAGTTCTGATGTGGAATGATTCGAGCAATATTATGACTGTAATTTCACAGGCAGGAATGCTTTATCTTGCAATTCATGTCAACTCTAGCTTTTTTTTTTTTTTTTTTTCCTTTTTAAAAATAGATTAAAATGCCCAAAAGTCTCAAAATGCACCAAGGTGGGAACTTTAAGGTCTCCATTTATTTTCCAAACAGCCCTGGTAACGCCTGCAGGGAGCAGAGAGCAGTGCTGTCTTACCAGGGCCCACAGAGACGCTTCATTAACCCAATTAAGCAGGTGGATGGAGAGGGTCTCTCTGATAATTTACACCTTACTAATGAAGTGTGTGACTCTTAATCTCCTCCAAACAAGATACACTCATGAAACACTGGTGCAAGGAAAGGGGAAATTAATTAGGTGAAAAAACTATGAGATTATAGCAGAGGGATTCCAACGAGGCAACTGTAACATGGCTGGTGATTCATTTGTGCCTGTCTTAAATTAATGTCTGAGCTGTCAAGTAAATAAGACCCAGCATTATTTTGGCTTAAAAGACATTCTCACCAGGCCTAGCACGAGGCACCTTATTTTACTGCATGACACACCATTTTCCATATCCCAGCTGCTTGAATGACCCTGAGATGAAACAAGCCCTCTCCGAGCAGAGTTTGGCCTTTCCCTAAGATGTCTGGTGGAGGGCTAGAAGGAGCTACTTATTTTATGCAACCATTTTCAATGTAGTGACAGCTTTGTGTCACAGAAATGTCTGCCTGGCTGCCAGGCCCACATTTGGGTCAGGGAGCTGTGGCTGTCTCATCCCTGGAAGTGTTCAAGGCCAGGTTGGATGGGGCTTGGAGCAACCTGGTCTTTAAGGTCTCTCTCTCAACCCAAACCATTCTGTGATTCTGTGAAATCGTGGTCTGCAGAGACCTTCAACAGCCTGAGGGCTGGATGCCCAAAACAACACGACTTCTTCTGGCCTTCAGTGGCACTGGAAGACCCCTGCAAAATTCCCTGTCCTGCTTAGGGGGTGGTTAGTGATCTCCCCAAAATTAGGGGTGAGCCTGATCAGAAGATTGTTTATTATGCATCCTTTAGAAGACACTGCTCATCTTGTGGTCATGTATGACCCCTCTGCCTCCAGAGAATGGGGCCTTCAAAGTGTACAGAGTGAGAATGTCACCAAAATGCCCTTCATCCCTTAATTTGAACTGCTGGCCACTGAAAGACTCCCAGAGTAGCAGATCTGAGCAGATTTAGCACTGGAAATTGTGTTCTGTCCTAAAAGGAACTCAATGAATCCAAGGATTTCAAGGCTTTTGGCAAACACAAATTAAATCAGCAATTAATTAAGCACTCCTCGTAAAATATGATCACTCAGTAATGCCAACTGTGACATTCACAAATTGTGAGTCCAGGTCCCCAAAATTATGAGATTGGCTTAAAAAATCACGAGATTAAAACCCCAAATTGTTGCATTTTCTTTATCCACCATCTGGTTTCTCAGCCTCTAGGGTAAACATGCCTCGTGTTTTCAACTGCAAGGGTGAGCCACTTACTTAAAACCATGAAAACTGAGATCCTGGTGCTTCATAATGACTCCAACAGCTCAGGCTTTCGGAGAAATGCCAGAAATCCAAAGACTGATTATAAAATCAGAAGAATTTGCAGTACTGATCACTTGTAACTGAAACATATTTGGCTCAGCAGCTATTTCCAAATGCAGGAATCCAGTGAAAGAGCTGCTGGAGAAAGAATAACAATGCCTCTCCATCCTGATCAAAACTGCAGGAGAATTTAGGTGGATGAGGTACAATGACAGAGGCAGGATGTCGTGCAGTCCTCGCTGGAATTTAGCCAAGGCATGGCAGATAAACACATCAGTTCTCCTGAAAACTCTTCTGGGATTGTTAATTATTACAAATAATTGTTCCTGTCTCTCTGGGAGGTGGTTGCAGGCAATACCACGGCGCCGGGCGCTGCCTGTGGGGTGACGGCTTCATATCGAGCCACAGATGTGAATGCCACCCCTAGAAACCCCACTCCCCCAGTTCCACAGCCCTGACAGACAGTTTGTGTCAGGAAAATCCTGTCTCAGGCTGATCCGACTTAGCTTGTGAGACAGGGCCATTTTGGTGGCAGGGCTGGCAGCCACAGCATTACTGTCTGGGGAAGAATTTACGCTGCAGTGGGAATGGCAAATTATCTGGAGGGAAAAGTAGCTGCAGCAGGGCCATGGCTGGCCAGAACCAGGAAAACAGATTTCAAACTAATGTAAACAGCTTGGGTTTATCACCGGGTTTGCAGGTTCAAAAATAAATATCATCGTTTTCGTGGTGCGGAAGTTGGTTATTTTCTACTGACACTTCGAAAATGTAGTTTTCCAGTGACCTTGAAAACCACTTTAAATGTATTTTGCAGTAATTTAAAAAACCTGAGGTTAATAAAAGAGATTCAGAGAAAGAAAGGAAGCCTCAATTCTTTAAGCGGGCCTATTTGTCAAGGAAGGGAAGATGAACTCGCAGCCACCTGAGCATCCGAGCACATGTATTTTAGAGAAAACCACTTCTAATGTCCTCGCCACAGCAGGATCCTCTGGGCATCAAGGAGCTGTTTTCTCCAAGGAGAAACATTATAGCAGTGCTTAGGGTAGGCTCTGATCTTTGCACCTAAACCTATTTAAAGTGACATTAAGGGTTTTGTGCTGCTATGAAATTACCTTGGGCCAGGGAGAGCCCTCGCTGGCTGCACGCTCCACGCTCTGCTCTGGGAATTGAGGCACAAACAGGTTAAGCTACAGAAAAATTATTGCAGTGAGCACCAGCCAGGGCTATTGGAGCAAAAAAAGATACAGCCCCTGACTCAGAAGCTCAGTGCTGCAAGGAATGGAGGTGATAAGGGGGAGGGCTGACCTCGTTTTTATGGTTTTTCACTAAGCACCTCTACTAGATGGACCTTCAGGCCAGGCTGTGAATGGTCACTTGTGTTCTCCTGTCCCTGAGGATTCCACTCCAGCCCCAGCCCAGGAAACCAGCACCAGGAGGAGCTCCCAGACACACAGGGCTGTGGGCAGGAGAAGCAGTTCAGATGCAGAAGATATTGGTTAATCTGTGAGCTGTGGACCTCACAAGGCTTTGCTCCATTTGGACCCATCCTCTGCTTTCCAAGAGATGTTTGTGTATTGGATAAAGATAAATAGGTGTCTGTGCCTCAGTAATTAATGTCAGGACCCATCAGTGGTGTGTTTCTCACCTTGGTAGTGCCCATGCCCTCACTATAGAACTGAGCACCTCACCAAATTGCTTCTTTTCTCCAAAAGATGCACCAGCAGGTCACATATAGGTTAAATATGGCAGCTCTCAGGAGCTGTTTTATCCTGTGTGCAAACCTGGTTATAAAGCTTATCAAGAAGAGAGGCTTGGTATCACAGTCTAGTACTCATAATTAATCCTGGAGACAGCACGGATTTAGATTCATTGGGGCTGACTTCAAATTAAAAAGTCACTATTAGCATGTGAAACAGACACCATATGTTATGTATTAACACTGCAGAGGTTACAGAATGTTGTGTATTTTTTGTTTCAAGTGAGATAGGTATAGATACGCCCTTTTCAATGCTTTCTTTCACATAAAGTAGTCTCCATTAGGGGTGGTGGAAGATGACTTTACAAGAGATTGCTCTGCCAGGATCTATTTGTATGCAGACACTCACATAGATGTGGTCCTTGTTTACAGAGCCATTTGGATTTGTACTTATAAAATTGTACTGGGTTTATGCGTATTTTATATGATATTATTACAGCTAAAATACAATACTGATCAGTGCACACACCAATCAAATAGAAAAGGCATGCACACATCAAAATATGTGATATATTTACACATACAAATAACCCAAAATACAGAGGGAAATGCTGTCTAAGGATATATTTGGCAGCATCCTGTAAAGCCTCATTGTACGGGGAGTTAATACAACGTTCTCAGTGTCTCCAGTCATCTGAAATTTCAGTTTAAAGTTTTTGCACAATCACAGCCAACATAAAATGCAGCAGGAAATCGCCATTAGTCAAATGTGGTCGTCTAATCCCACTGCAAAATGGAGCTTTTTCATTTTCATCCCGCCACGGGTTAGTTTGTGATTTCATATGTCAGATACATCAATTCTGCCAAGGAGAGGAGATGGGGAAGAACAAATTAAAAATATAGCCTCCTTTGCTTCGGGGGAAGTAGGGAGAGCAGGTCTTTGTAGGGAACAGTAATAATGATCTCATTTGAGAGACTTTCTGGGTTTGATTCTTTGCTGCCCTTCCCCATAGTTAATTACACCCTGGCAAACTGAGGGCCTAAGCAGCAATTCCAGAGGAAGACGTATTCCCTCTTTTCTGCTGGAATTGCATGGGGAGAATGCACATAGGGACCACATCCTTGGACATGTCCATGTCAGGGATGAGAGCCCTGACTGGTCTGATGGGAAAACCTGCGTTTTTATCTCTCCCTCTTTCTTTCCTTCATCTCATTTTGAGTGAGGATACTCTCTCCCACTTTCTAATTCTCTCCCTTCATTCGTGCAACCACTGGGATAAACACAGCAACAGCCCCTCTCTTCCCAGAGCCTCATGCTTGGGAGGATATTTGTGTGTGCCACACTCTGCTTGATGATTTGTCTTAAGATAATTATTTCTAATGGCTGTTGTTGTTTTTCCTGCAGAAACTGTAATGTAGCCCCTTTTGTCTCATTGGCTGGAGCCTGTTGTTTCTGTAAGAAAAACAATAGGCCCTCAGATTAGGACTGCATATTATGGCTCTACTAGCACAGCAGGCTTTTGGTATTGGTACCAATCCTATCAATTCCTGGCATCCTTCCCCCTTTACTCCTGGTAATTAATCTTTTCATGAATGCTGTCACATTTAGAGCCATTTCATTAAGTTTCTGCTTCCTACATTTTTATGTAACTCCCTGCATCCCTCATCTGGTCCATCAGCTGGGGAGAGGCAGTGCTGGGTGCTGGGTGCTGGGGTGGTTCATCCCTCTTCCCTCCCCGTGGAACAGGCAGTCCCATCCATGAAGTCACACGCCAATGACAGACAGGCAGACTCATGCTCCAGACAGCCTGAAAGGGACAAAATTGAGCCATCAAAAATTAGGAAAAGCCCCTAAGAACAAAGACTATGGGATGTGATGTGTTTTCCAGATGTATGTGTATAGCAAAGGCCGGATAGGGAAGGACTTACACACCTTGTGCAAATACAAAAGGGTTTTCATGTGAAACAGTGCAGGTTTCTTGATGCAGGGACAGGATTTTGGGACAATCACTTCCTCCTGCCCTGATGCTCCTCCTTCCTCCTCCTCAATAAGCATCTCCCACAAAACGCACCAGCTTCAAACCATTTCTATAAAGCAGGAGGTTTTCTGGGTAAGGGGAGGAAAAAAAGAGGTTGAAAGCCCTTTTTGCTGCTGTCCCTGCAAACTGTCATTCCTGGCTGGGGAAGGGAGGTGGGTTGGGTGGTCACACACAGCCTGTGGCTGCAGTGCACATCTTCTTAGGGCACAGCAGCGGGCTTGAGAGACAAAAGCTTGTATTCCCAGCCCTGCCTCAAGTGACCTTGTGCAACCTCTTAATTACTGCAATTACTTGCCTCCTGAGATGACATTATTAGGCCGTGCTCGGTAATAAGGGCTGTGAAGTTCACAGAATTATTTGTGCCGGTTGGTGGAAGAGGAGGGAGTAAAACACCCGGACATCTTGTGGCTCCCAAACCAGCCCAGGGTCAAAAGGGGTTGACTGCTGGCTCTTCCCTGAAATTTGGAGTTGGTGGTGTCCCAGTGTCAGGTTTGGAGCCGGGATTTTTTTCAGTGTGGCATGTGCAGTGAGGGTGACCAAGGGGCTGCGATGTGGCCATACCTAAACCTGTTTTACAGGGACAAAAACCAGCAACTGTCCCCCTCCAGTGCTCCCCATCTGCCAAATTCCATGTTTCTCCCCCAAATCATACTCCTAAATGGTAAAATACCAATTACAAAATTTGAAAGGGTTAAACTTGAATGCTGCTGAAGCCAATTTTTAGCATTAGCAACACTAATTCAAAACTCCAAAAGGCTGGGGCATTTTGCTGTCCTTGGGGAAAAAAGAAGAAAAAAGAAGAAAAAAAACACATCTAAAAACCCTAAAACAAACAACTAAAAGCAGACAGAACTGCAGAATTCACCCTAAGGCAGGGAATAAACATCGAGGATCTCAAGTGAAGTGTTTAGTTATTGAGAAGCAACAGCAGCTGAAAACGGGAGAATAAATGGAAAAAACTAAACAGCCCTGAGTGCAATCACTGGTAGCTCCAGTGACAGCTGTAGCTGCTTTTGCTTTTGGCTGAGGCTGCTGGGATGGAGCTACAACCCTCCCACCTTGATGTTTGTTTGCAGCAGGTGTGACAATGTGGCTGTCACCCAACACCTGCTGCTGCTGCTGCCGTGGTCAGTTTTGACCTGGAGGCCTTGGCTGGAATGACCCACAAGGATGCCAACCCTCCTCAGCACCAGCTGCAATCCAAGCCCTGATTCCTCACTCCCAGGCTCCTCTGCCTGGCTGCTCCCGTGCCAGGGGACACAGAGAACCCGCAGGGCAGATGCTCTGCTCAGGTCCCTCATCCATCACCAGATCAGCAACTGGTGCTGGATGGCCTGTTTGGGAAAGGGTTCAACGAGCTGTGCGGAGGAGAAGGGGCAGGAATGTCAGTCTGGCCTCTGCAGCAGGCCTGGATATGGAGGGCCCATGGAGAAACTCATTTCTATGATTTTTTTGGGTGGAAGGAGGTGCCGTGTCAAGCCAGGCAAACAGGAGGAGGAAAGCCCAAGACACTCACTGAGGGCTGCAGGGAAAGAATTCCAGGACCCTTTATCCCTTGTGAATAATTCAGCTGCTCTCTCTGTGCTTCTTCTTCTCCACTGGAGTCAGAGGGAGCAGCCCTGCCCTGCCTCCAACATCTGCCTGGCAATTGCATTACACTGCATCCTTGGGGTTTTTTTCTGTTTGGGAGCTTTTTTTTCCCTTATTTTTTTTGTCCACTGACACATCTGTAATCGAGGAGGTAAAATATTTTTCATTATCCTCTCCCCAGAATGTGGAAATCTTCAAAGAGGAGGTAGGAGGGAGGTTAGCTCCTCCAGCCTCATTTCCCTACTGCTGCCATTCCTTGGCCGTTCATCACAAAATGAGCCCACACGCCCATTGCATCGTGGCATCAAGCCCGTCGTATATTTTGCTTTTTCTTTTTTTTATTTCTTTTTTCCCCCTAAAATTATTTCACGTTGCAAACCTGGCCATTATTTCATGCTGTTTAAACTGTATTTGTAGTCTTTGATCATACATAAGTAGACTGAAGGAAACTGCTGATAGTGAAGATATTGTTCTCTGTGTTTCTCCTCTCGTTTTGTTCATTTCATTATGCCCATAAGCTCACACAAATGTTCATTGTGGTGGTACACCTTTGTTATTAATTCTTATGGTGCCCCACATATTTTTATAAAACATGGTTCATTCACAAATTGAATGATTAGGGAGTCCATGCCAGTGTGCACGGGTGTATTTCACACACAACACACAATTATTTGCACCCCAAACACATATTTATCCCTATAAAGAGAGGGGCCTACTTATGGACCATCCTGTCCTATTTATGTCCTGGAAATACTTTATAATCCAGCTGCCAGGGATCATTGTCAAACTAAAATCTTGTTGACTTATGGACATATAGTGCTGCCTTGAGAGCTGGTCCAACACCAGCCAGGAATATCCCACCCAGGATTTCAAGGCAGCTACAACAGCCCAGGACATCCCTCTTGACACCTGTGTGTGTCTCCTCACCCTTGGAACCATTATTTACGAGGAGGCAGAGGAGTTAAATGGATAGCTGCACCACACAGCAAGGAGGTGGGAACTGATTTGTGGTGTTGAATCCCAGCCTGGATCCTGCTTCCTTCATTTTTAAGCCCCATGGATGAGGACATGGCCATGCTGGAGGGTCAGGGCTTCCTTTCAAAGAGGACAGGTACCTAATCCCACTGACTGGCCTCGTTTAGTGGGAGACAGATGTCCCGTTCCCAGGTTGCTCTGCAAATCACAGCGAGTCACTCCATCAAGTAATTAAAAAGCTGCCCATGTGCAGGACATGGATAAGCTTCTCTCCAGCCCTGACTCTGCCCCACGCCCGCGTGTCTGTCGTGTGCAGAGCAGGAAGGTGTGATTTGTGTACAATTTATCCAATGTATATTCAGCTTAATTTGATTTTTCCTTATAATTTATTGTTCTAGTTACTAGGAAAGAGAGAGGTAAAAACACCTCCATTTTTTTCTCCTGAAAAACAGCAATCCTGCCCCTCCAGCTCAAGCCCAGTTTTGCAGGGAAGGTGAAATAGGAGGACAGGTGTGGGGTGTGATGAGAAGAAGCTGCTGAACTACATCTGTAGAACCACAGAACCATAGAATATCCTGAGCTGGAAGGGACCCACAAGTACCAACGAGTCCAATTCCTGGCCCTGCACTCAGGGCAACCCCCTGAGCAGGGTGACTGGAGGAGGCCCTGGAGTCATGTCTGAGCAGGGGACAAGGTGGTCCCTTCCAAGCCCTGAAGGAAAGATTTGGGATTTGGCACAGGAAACATTGACCAGAGAGGTTCTGGCTGTCCTATCCCTGGAAATATTCAGGGACATGCTGGACAGGGCTTGGAGCACCTGCTCAAGTGCAAGGTGTCCCTGTTCATGGTGAGGGAGTTGGAACAATGTGGTTTTTAAGGTCTCTTCCAATTCAAACCACCCTATGATGATTCTGTGATGATTATTTCCCTTCATGTGTGTCTTGGGTGAGGTGGGCACATGCTGCTGCAGAGGTTTTTTTTGCCTCTTGCAGAGGGGTTTTCCATCCTTAAATGGCTTCATTCTGATGTGTGGGGCAACCAATACTCTGTGATGGGTTCCAGTAACTCAGCTTGCACCCTGTGATTTGTGTTTTAAAGCCCCAAACTCTTCCTGGGAAGGCATCTTCTCTTTCTAGCCCTGGTAAATACAGTGTCCAATTGCAAAATGCTGATATTGTGCAGCATGGAAAAGGCTTTTTTCCCCCTGAGTTTTATTATATACAATTGATTATACACCATTTTTCTCTCCTTCTGAAACCTGCACAATTGGACTCGTGTCGCCAGAAGAACCTGCTGTTACCCAGCCCCAGGGAGAAGAAACACAGAACAGGAAGAAAACCATGTTTTAAAGCTCTTAAAAGTTTTTAAAAAACCATTTCTCTATGAAACATCTTGCAGCTCTGTGTACCAGGGGCCTTGTGATTGTCACACAGCATTGGGGCCACCACAGCACTGCTGTGTGAGCATTTCCAGGCAGAGATGAGCTCGCTGCCATCCCTCTCCCAGGCCTGTTTCCTTCCATAGTCAGGGTACCAGTGTCTTTTTGCACCTCACAACCTGCCAAGTCAAGGGCCACAATATCCCAGAAATAAGTGGGGGGACCAAATGAAACCTGAGAATGGAGTGGGTTTGCTGAATGAAGGGTTTGATTCCTGCTCTGGAGGCTGTGGAGGGACAGAGCCTGGATAAGAGCAGAGATGTGGCAGAAGAGAGAACATCAAGCCAGAGACATGGCTCAGGGGTGGCTTTTTGGAGCTTGGGTTGTGCTACATCAGCAGACTGGTCTGGTTGCCCAGTGCCAGTGGGGCTGCTGGTGTGGGCTCAGGGAGTGGAGCAGTGACGGCCACACTGGGGTTCAGTGGCCGAGCAGTGCTGGTGTAGGTCCATCCTCCAAGGCCTGGGCAGCACAAGGGCTGGGCTATTTGCACCTCACTCCACTCAGATGGACCATGAGAGAGCAGGAGCACAGTGGAAGATGTGGCATTAACCTCTGGAGTGAGCAGATGAGGAGAATGGGGCATATTTCCCAGGTTGCCAGAACCTCAGCAGACATGCAAGGCCTTTTCCCTGGAGGTGGTGACCACCTGGATGCCCTTGTGAGCCCTCCCCACTGCCACCAGCCCAGCCCAGCCTCTGGCTGTGCCACCAGCAGTAACTGGGCCCACCCTGGCTGTGCACAGGTGACACATTACACATTGCATTTACACACAGAAGGGACCACCTGAAGCTGTACTCCCAGCTGGGCTGAGCTACAGCCACCTCACCATCTGGCTGCTCTCTGTGTCCTGCTGGCATGGGGCGGTCAGGTGAATCATCCTCACCCAGCACCAGGTGAGTTGAGTTTAACTCAGAGCATCACAGGTGGTAGGAACGGCTTGAGCCTCCAGATGCTTCTGGGAGGAAAGGGGAGGATGCTAAAAATACTCCACAGAATCCTAAACTCAGATTGGGTTGGGTCAGAAATGACCTTTAAGTTCATTCAGTGCATCACCCATCAATAAGCAGGGACATCTTTAAATAAAAAAACCCTCACTCACCTTATTAACATAAAAACATAAGAATATGTAGAACATATTAACATAAGAATATGTAGAACAAGTACTGTCTTTTTTAGTGTGGGGATTCAAAGACTGGATCACCATTTTGGTGGTTGTCATGGGTTATTCCTTTACATAAATGAAAATGGAACCTAATACTGAGACAGCTTGTAAAGACCTAAACTAGCCTTCCTAACTCTGAGCATTTCCACAGCCTCCAAATTATCCTCCAATAGCAATTATATATAAATATAAATGAGCACACACTATCTTTACTAGCTGGGGAAATTCCCATGGCTGGGAGTCCCCAGATCATCCTCTGGTTGTGATTAAATACACCCACAAAAATAAATAAGCAAATAAATAAATAACTTAAGGGAAAAAAAAAACCCAAGATTCTTTCCATTCCTTTTTTTTTTCTTCTATCATAGCTGGTAAATCATTATGATTCCCTGAATTATTGCAGCATAGAGCAGCATTGCAACAGCTTTTGGACACCACAGTTTTGCTACCCACGAGCATTGAAACACTTCGTGTGGCTGAGCTGTAATTTCAGTGGGTGAGAAACACGTCGGCATTGGGAAGGAGCAGTAAATACACACTGCTGGTGTAGAGAGTGGCCTTCCAAAAAGGATTTCAGGGTCGAATGCTGTCTCTGTTTACCCTGTGTAAATCAGGTGGAACTCCACTAAAGCTAATAGAGGTAGTCTGGTGTCAAGCCCACGCGGATAAAAGGATCAGGCCCTCTAAGCTTTAAAGTTATGAGTCTTTTCAAACTGCAGATCTACTGTCATCATTTCAGTGATTACTTCTCTGTTTTTGTTTTTTTTCCCAACACACAAACATAAAATAGTAACAAGATTATCAGATTAAAGAGCCAAAGAACAGCCAGTTTATTATACTCCTGCATCTAAAAACACTCAAATCTTATAGGTTTCTTTCCCACTCTGCATCTTGAGGGGGGAGATCAGAATGTTTGTTTTTATTTGGCTTTATTTTTTTTAATGGCAGCCTAGTATGGCTTCATAGGAAAATAAAACAGCCATAATATTATGAATTGCACAGTGCACTCAGCAAGAAAAAACACTCCCAGACCTCCAGAACAAACCTTCTGAACATTTCAACTTTAAAAAAAAAAGTCTTTGCTTTCTTTCTGGAGAAGAAATGAGAGGACAAACAGAATGAGAAGGACAGAGCCGTTTAAAGCTAAAAATGTAAAAATGCTGCATTCCTTCTGGGAGAGGGAAAAAAAACCACAACCCAGCACCTCAGCACCACTATAAATTATTTAAATCAGCGATGGTTTGCGTTAAGGGTCTCGAACAGATTGCATAACTGTTGCACAACTAATGTGTACAAGTGTGTCACTAATTTAATTTTAATTTTACTGTATGAGTTTGTATAAGATCCCCCAGCTGTCATGTGCTCATCATCTGTCACAGAACTATCACTAAGCCATGCTGGGCTAAGACAGGATTATAAACGATGAACTGCCATGTGCTCTAAATCTTCTTATTTGCCTAGCCTGGAAGGTATGCCCTGCAAAATTTTGATTGGCAGCGCGCTCCGTTCTGTCGATCGACTTTGCGGGTCCCCTCTTTCTGTCGGCGGCTCTCGGTGGCCGCGTTGAGTGTCACCTGCTGACTGCAGCACGTGCCTGACCCCCAGCCCCGGCTCCATTGAGGCTCCTTGGTGGCATCCTGGGGCCCGGAGTGCTCCGGTGGCACGTGCAGCACACCAGGGGCATATGGCTGGGTGCGGAACGGAGCAACCGAAGCCAAGCAAAGGCCTCCCGCGCGCGCTCGCTGTTTATTACGGCAGATGGGGGAAGCGTGGCATTCAATATTAAGACAGATGCCACCTCCTTATTCCACCTGTCTGGAAACTTGGACGTGGGACAGAATGAACTGTCTGCCTAATAATTAAGGAGACAAAGAGTGCATTTATTGCAGCTCAGCGGAGCCCCCGGCTCTGCGGCGCATGCACGGGAATAATTGTTGGCCGTAACAATAAGTGAAACGTAGAGCGGGGCTCATCAGATGTTCGGATACGTACACACAATTACAGTAGGAAACTGTACTGTTCTCAGCTGCCTTTGTAGCCTTTTATTTAGGCTGGTTGTGTATTAAGTGAAAACAAGTTGGCTGGCGTTATTACTATTATAAATAAGGCTTTAAAATTACAGTGAAGTTCCCGAAATAACAAAGCGCCTACCGTTCCCCGTAACAGTCCCCGCTGCTGTTGTGCTGTGCCCTTTCTTGCAAATTTGCTCTTTGCTTCTCAGTAGTCAACTGTTTTTGTAGCAGCCAGAGAGAAGAAAAACATTCCTTCCAGGACCACTATTATTTTCGAGTATTTTTACACAACAATTTGCCTCTTTCTTTGGCGTTGTTAAAAAAAAAAAAAAAGAGAGAGAAAAAAAAATAAAGACAACTGTGTAAAAAATAAGGCCTGGCTTCTTGGCATTTGTGCTATGTTACGTTTCTCTTATTTAATCCTGCTTAATTTGGAACCAATTATGGTTGGACCTGCCGTGCTTTGTGGTGGGAATGGTTGTGCTGGAGAGGGCTCGATCCCTCCTGGGTTGGAGCCTGGTCTTGGGGTGGCAGCAGGGTTGGGCTGGTGGCCCTGGCCACATTGTGCCATGGCCCTGGTGCAGCCCATGTGTCCCCAGGACCCCACAGAGTTTGGGGTCTGGGGTTATGGCATGGGCTCAGTAGCACCCCTGTGTTGGCCAGATTTGGGTCTGAGGCCTCCCAAGAGGCTGGCCCAAGGTATTGACCCCATTTTCAGGGTGAATTCCTCCCTCCTAAGGGAAACCCTAACCATGGAAAAACCCAGTGCTGCTGCTGCTGGCAGCACCAGTCTCCCCATTGGGTATCTGCACAACCCCCCGGGTTCAGTGGAATTAGGTGCTTGCACACAAAACTGAGCAGGTGTGGGTGTGTTGGCTGGGCAGAGACATTTCTCTGTAGAAGCAATATGCAATTAATGCCTATGATTGAGGACCTAATGTAATCCAGGAGGTATTTTTAGTATCTACTTACCTACCTCCGACCCTCTTTTAAATGCCTTGCACTGATGTGATCACGCCCATCCTTAAATCTTTCTAATTAATTTTGTTCTCTTTTGACTGAATGAATTCAAAGGCAGCTTAAAAAAATCATCTGTGTGTCAGTCCCGGGATTTATCTGTAGATGGCAATTGGAACAGAGATGAATAAGTTGCAGAGAATGAAAATGCAGGAGCAAGTGTTAAGGGCATGTTTACTGTGTGTATATTATATACAAGATTAAGGACAAGCAGAGTGCCTATTGTCTCAGCAAGCCATGCAAGTGGGCTTTTATGTTTATATAGATACATTTGTATATACACACTGGCAGATATATATATAATCTCTATAAATAAAAATGAATAATTGAAATTCTTAAGGTAGAAAGATCTTGTGCACACCACAAGCAAAGCTTGGTCCTCACATATATGTGCATATACAAGTATAAACACTCATTTAGACACATACACATTTAAATATTTACAGTATAATGTGACTACTTAAACATCATAAAAGGGTGTGTGTATTTAAATATATACACAGGCAGGCATGCTGAACCTGCTGTAGTTCTATCATAATTCTGTAATTCTGTAATCATGGTCTGTTATTTATTTCTCTTTTCTAATTTATAACAGATATATTTATACCAGACAGCTCGTCCTCGGGAAAAAAACAACTACCAGATGTATCAGACCCTCCAAAGCACAGAAATCACATGCAACAAATTGCAAAAAGTAATCAAAGCCCAAACTTTTTTTTTTTTTTTTGGTAGTAGTAGAAAAGGCAGCATTAAAAAAGACACAGATACATATTACAAGATGAGGATCAATTTGAAAAGATCCCACAATATCTGTTACCAAGAGCTTTGTTAATCTTTAAAAACCTAGAATGATTATTTATACAGGAGCTGTGAATTAACCAGGCTCTAATAAATAGCTCACGGGTACGTGTGTCAAGATTGTGCTTTTTGTTTTTATATGTGCCTGCATTTCAGAAAAAAAAAAAAAAAAGAGAAGAAAAAAAGAAGCTATTATTTGTTGATTTTTTTTCTGTAACAATTATTTCAAATTAAAAGCCCATCTGACGAAAGGCATATGGATGGAGAGGGGGTTCAGTCCTAATTGAACAAACCAGGACTCGTGAGGTTAATTACAGATATTAACGCTGTTGTTCTTCAGCTTCTTGCCCTCACGAAGGCTCCAGCTTCCAAATGACCTGGCTCCAACAATAAGACTCTCTTTAGCCCATTAACTAATTGATAAAAATGTGAGTGTTTAGAATGAGTCTAATTAAATCACCGAGCCTTACAATTACGAGTCCATTTGGTAGCTGTCGGGAGATGGGTAACCTCAGCTGGCATTGTAGGCGAATAAAAGATAAAAATAAAAGGGAGCTTAACCAAAGATCATTTTGAAAGCTGTTCATTTGAAGACAAAGTACACATTTGCCTGAAATGTATACATACACCACTTCAGACTAGCACAGTGTCTTGAAAAGAAAATGGAGCGTTTAGCAATCATGATTTTTTTTTTTCCAGTGCATGCATGAAATTCTCAACAGGCTGTGTGATGGAATGAGCTGCTTTTATAATCATTTTCTGAGTTACAGGGAATACCCAGATGCTTTGAGAGGGCCCAAACAGTTGATACCAGGTACCTCTATGTTATTAACAATTTCTTCTCTTGCTTTTTCATAACTGCAAACTCTCTACAGGCTGGCATCCCTCCATTCCTATTCTGGTTGTGGCTGCTGCTGCTGCAGGGTCAGGCACCAGTTTTGAGGTGTCCCACTGGTGACAGAGATTTGCTCACACACAGCACAGGTGCCACTGGTTGAGAGAGCTGGAAAATTCCTGGTGTGTGAAGGTTCTTGTTGAAGTTGTGCCTAATGTCTTAAGCATCACAGGCAATTTTCATCTCACTGTGTTAGGCAGAAATTTAGGTCTAAAAAAAGGATGGAGAGGTGGGTGATGAGGTTTGCTGAAGTAATGACTTCCACAGAAAGAATCCTAACCTGACAAAGCCTTCACAGGCCAAAGATGGAAGGTGGATATGACAAGAACATATAATATAAAGAGAGGGATGAAGAAGGTGACCAGGAATGAGGCTGCACTGTCTCATGAGCAATATCAACAATGACCATTTGATGGATTCCAAAACAAATGAATGAGGTCACGTTTTGTGCTGTTAAGCTGCTGAACTCATTGCCAAAGGAAGTTTTGGGTGCCAAAAGTTTAAACCATAAAGCTCCTAAACCAATCAATGGAATAAAAATCCACCCCAGACTAATAAATGCAAAGACACTGTCTGTTTTGGGAAGTCTCTGAGCTGAACAGGTCTGGAAAATGGAACAAAATATAGGGGAATTTTCACTGTTTACTCTGCCCTTATGGTCTGCAGCCATTACCAGTAACAAGATGCTGGGATAAACTGGGATTTGTTTAGTTCTCTCCAGGACTGCAGTTTGTAGGGTGTTAAGATGCTCCAAAGTGAGTGGGCTGTAAAAAGGCACGTCCAGGATGGTGTCACAGGTACTCAAAGGGACCAGAAGAAGATTTGCACAGCCCATGCACAGCAGAGAGGGAGAGGACAAAGCTCATCTTGTCAGTGAATGATGGAGATTGTGCTTTGGACAATCTGAAATATGGCCAGGGAGTGAACTGCTCTCATGGCATGTTTTGGCTCCCTGCATCTCTCCAAGGCAGGTGGCTGGAGCCCACCAAGGTTTGTCTCTGCTCAGTGATGAAATGGCCAGCACAATGATTTGGAGGTAGTCATGTGTGGACTGGGAGTCCCTTCCCTCAGGGGATGCCTTCCCATTATTGCCCAGGATGGAAATCTTTAAAAGCCAGATCACAGTAAGACAAGAACATCCCAAACAAGTTTCTGTGTCAGTACAAAGCAATCCCCCTGCTTGCTGCCTGACTTCTTTCATTGATCGTTGAAACATCATTTTGAGGATATTCAGGGAAGTTGGGGGATGAAATAGTGGAGGTGCATGGTTTTTCCCCATGGAGTGCTTCACATCATTAACACCAAATTCACTGTCACAGCACTCAGGTGTCCTGGACTGCAAGTGCTTTCTGCACAAGCAGGAAAAATGTCTGTGCCATGTTAAGAAAACAGAGGAAGCCAACCTTCATCTTGCTTTCTCACAGCCTCTCAAATCTTTCTTGCTTGGATAAGGAAGTCTAGCTCAAAGATTATAGAATCACAGAATGGATTGGGTTGGAAGGACCTTAAGGAACATCCAGTTCCAACACCCTGCAGGGACACCTTTCCACTGTGCCAGGTTTCTCCAAGCCCCATCCAACCTGGCCTTGGACATTTCCAGGGATGGGGCAGTGTGGTGGTTTTATGAACACTCCTATTTGTAGGCCAAGCTGTCAATCTATGCTACAACTTCCTTAAGAAGGAAAAAACTCCTCACATTCATACTAAACCACCACAGGCAGCCACAGCTTCTCTGGGCAACCAAGATAAGCATTGATCCTTCTCTTTGTTCTTCTGCTCCTGCTTCCTCCTGTCTCCACGTGAGGTTCTTGTAGATGCCTCTTCCCCATTTTATTTATGAGAAAACTCCCCTTTAAATCCCAGGCCTTGGGGTCAGGCCCCACAAAGCAATGGGCTAGTATCAGAGATCCTTATCCAAGCAGGGCACCAGCCATGTGGCCATAGATCTGGGCTCAGATGGCATTTCAGGTGTTGTGAGGAGGCAGAAAAGCAGCCTTGGATCCAGCCAGGGCTTACTTCATTTCCGGCTTTATCGATATTTAACCAGTCTTGGACGGGGCCCAGGAGGGAGCTGGCAGCCAGTTCAGAGCATGGAGCACAGGTGTGGTGTACTCCTGCCAGTTTGCCTTGCTCCCAAGATGGGCAGCTGTGCTCTGCTGTGCTGGATGAGGTTTCCAAGCAGCCTTCCAGGGTAGCCCAAGGTAGGGCCTGCATCCTTAGATTAGCCTTGGAATGGCAGGGACAAAGAGAACCACGGGAAGGTCCTGGAGAAATGAGATCTCAGAGAAATGAGGTCTCCTGGGTGGACCAGAATGAAAGAACGATTCCAGACATTGCTGCTGTTGGGCTATCCAGGAGAGGGGCTGCACCAGCTCACAAACCACTTGGAAAGAAAAGGATTGGGAGCCTTTTAACAGAGGGAGCAGGCGCTGTGTTCCAATCCTTCAAGACTGGCTCCCTCTGCCAAGCACCAGGGCTTCTGCCTGCTCTGGATTGACCCTCAGCCAAATGGCAGAGATCCACAGCTCTGCCTCAGCCAGGATTTGGGAGAGGGGGGAATGGCGCAGCCAGGCAGGGGGAACTGAGGCACAGAGCTGGGGCAGCACAGCCGCCCCTCTGCAGGGAATTCACACATCTTTGGAGGGATGGAAATGGCAAGAGTGAGTCTGGTGGGATGGGAGAAGCTGGGAAAGGAGGAGGTTCTGGTCTAGCTTCTGACAGAATGGAGGGGTTGAGTTGAGGCCCCTTGAGCTGCACTCCAGATGTCTGTGTATGCACTGACACCAGGATAAAAATCTCCGTTACTCAATAAAAATCTCCGAAACTCAATTAATTAGTCAAGATATTTTGGTAGATTTTTAATCCAAATCTAAGGACTGGGGCTGGATGAAATGTATTTTTTCTATTTTTCACCAGCCCAAACTTTCCTGAAATTATTTCACAGCAGAGATATAGTTTTTGATGAAAAGGAAAAAAATAACATTTTTAAGAATGAGACTTTGTGCCTTGTTGTGAGGATCAGAAGAGGGAAGAGAAGATCTGTCAGCCCATGGGACACAGGCTGATATTTCCCAATTATTCACATTTTCTTCCAGTGGTGAAGGCTACTTTCAAGTGGGAGGAGAACATCATAAAGCCCAACATGTTGTAAATGGGCTTTTGTGAAAAGCCTTTCAAGAGAGTGGAAATAAAATAAAATAAAATAAAATAAAATAAAATAAAATAAAATAAAATAAAATAAAATAAAATAAAATGGTCCTGCATATGTGTAGGGTCAATACCAAGGACAAATATAGACCGGGGAGAGAAGGGATTGAGAACAGCCCTACTGAAAAGGACTTGGGGGTGTTGGTGTATGAGTGGCTTGACACAATCTGGCCATGTGGAAAATAGTAGGCTCCAAGAAGGCCTTAGAGCACCTTCCAGTACATAAAGGGGCTCCAAGAGAGCTGGAGAGGGACTTTTGACCAGGGCCTGGAGTGACAGGACACAGGGAATGGCTTCCCACTGCCAGAGGGCAGGGCTAGATGGGATATTGGGAAGAAATTCTTCCCTGTGAGGGTGGTGAGGCCCTGGCACAGGTTGTCCAGAGAAGCTGTGGCTGCCCCTGGATCCCTGGAAGTGTCCAAGGCCAGGATGGACAGGGCTTGGAGCAACCTGGGATAGTGAAATGGGTCCCTGACCATGGCAGGGGTGGAATGAGATGAGATTTAAGGTTCCTTCCAACCCAAACCATTCTGTAAGTCCATGAAAAGAAAAGAACAACCTGCTCTAAGAGATTTTCTGAGTTAGGTGATGGACTCCTGCAAGAACTGGTGCCTGGAACAACATCCTTTTCCTATTTCAGGAAAAAACCCTTCCTTAAACATCTCATATCCCTCTTCCTGCAGACCCCCCATGCAGCTCCTCCTCCACACAGCAACAGCTCCCACCTGCCCCTGCTCTGCCACATCCCTTCTGTCACCAGAGTCCCAGCTCTGGTGGTGAAATGACATCACTGCAGAGCAGAGGGCTGGGATGAAGGCTGGCCACTCAACGACCTGCCTTGTCCCAGGGAACTCGAGCAGTTTCAGCTTGATTGGATTTCATCACCTTGGATCACACACAGGATTGTGTCACAGGTGTCAGTGGAAAAGCATTAAAACAGAGAAAGACACATAATACAGCTCAACCACTGGTTGAATCTCAGCCATGGAGCTGCCATGAGAAAACACCTTCTGCACAGGAAAAATCTCAGTTTTCCAGGCAGAGGGGATGCAGTACAGGAGGTAGAATGGGTGTGTGCAAATGGGGGGAGCAAAATAATTTAGAAATGCCTGCAGCAATATCTGAATTGAAGCCCTACCCTGCAAGTCACTGTTTTAAAGATAAAGAAGCTACTCACAAATATAAAGTTCCAGACCTGGGCACATCTGGCATAAGGGCAGGGTAATAAAGAAATGGCCCATTAAGGAATGAAATGCTTGTTTAGCATCGACCAGGCCTCCTGCTTTATTTCAGGACTTATCAAAATAATTGCTTGGTAACATACTAAACAAATATTAGTGTGCATTCCACCATAGCTCCAGGGGAATGAAGAGAACAGGTTTCAATTTTAAGCATAACATCACATCCTCATCCTGTAGTCAACAGAGGTCGTGAGCCAGTAACATTGGTAGGTCTTCAAACTGCAAGATTCAAGGACACAGATCAGAGAGTTCCACATTTATATTTTAGGGGTTCTTATACCTTATTACCCTCACAGAACTGACCAGGCTGAGAAAATACTGAATACAATGTCTAGATACATTTAAACCCATTTAAAACCATTAAAAACCATTTTAAACCATTTTAAAAACCACTTAAAACCATTTTAAACCATTAAAGACCATTTTAAAATCATTAAAAAACATTTAAAACCATTTAAACCCACTTAAAACCAGTTTACCTCCATCCACCAGCCAAAACTGACTTGCTCCTGACCCAACTTTCAAAGATAATCAGCAAATTTCAAAACCTTGGTTGAAGTTTGCACAAAGACTTTTAGGGGGCCTTGTTTTGAACCTGTCAAAGGCAAGGAAACACTGAGAAAATCCTTTTCAGAGGTAGAAGGAAGTTGATTTAGCTGTGGGGAACAAATGAGCATGTGCTGCATGCATAGGCACACACACAGATTGTGAAGGTATAAAATATTCTCCCAGCAAGTCCAAAATATTTTCTCCTGCTCTGTGCAAAAAAGGAGAAGATCCAACCAGCCATTCCTACCACACAGAAATTCTGCAGGCATCTGCTCAAGCTTTAAAAAATCACTCCCGTGGTTTTATCTTTTCCTCCTTATGCTGAAGCCCCATCCCTCTGCTCTGCTGCAGTGGGTCACTGCAGCAGCTCTCTCTGCCTGCAGGCCTGCCCATCTACCTCTGAGAATCTAGACTTGATCATAAATGTATTTTTAATGCATTGGTGAAAGCATTTACTTAAAATTATCTCATTTCCCCTCGGGGACTTTTCAATTAAACAAACACATAATAATTATTTCCTTTAATTACTCATCTCTGCTTACCTGGAGCTAGGGCACCTTTGCTCTGTTACACATCTGAGAGTTGTCAGATTGATTCATTAGTATTTATTTGTTTCCTATTTCCAGACCATAGAGATGTACCACAGGCATTTAAGGAAATGCTGCCCATGTCAAAGGGAATTTTTTCTCTTGATGAGGACAGCTCAGTTCCTGGGCAGAGTTTTGGGAGCCTTTCCCAATGCTGGTTGCAGCAGTTGTGGTGAATCATCAAAATATAAAAGTGGGACTTTTTATCTTCAAGGCTTTCCCTCATTGTCCCACCCTTCTCTAATGGTAAACCCTATGGGAGATGGGGTAAAGTTGATTTTTACAGTTTTACTCCCCCAAATAACCCATTAGCAATGCATACTCCTACTCATCCTACTTGGATCCCTGCTGAACCCACCTCTAGCAAAGGGATGGGAGAAGGAATTTCTCCTCCAGCCCTGTCCAAAGTTCTGGGGTTTTTCTCCATCTCCACATCCCCACAAAACTCCCCACATCTCCTGAAACCTGCTGATTTCCTTGGGGAGCAGCACACAGACAGTCAGCTGGGATACAAACAAGAAAAGGCCTGGAAGATAAATCTTATTACCAATAAACTGAATTATTTTTCATGAAGCTATGAATTTCAAGCTGGGTCTGCCACTCCCAGCCCTATCCACTGCCCCTTCAAGCCTCACCAGGTCTCATCTGCCCCTTTCCAAACTCTCACCCAGACCTTGTTATGCTCCTCTTGTAGAATTGTGTATTGATGCCCCAAGGAGGAGGGCAAATAAAATCAATCTCCCTTGCACTGCTGAGCAGCCTCAAGCACTGGTGAAGCAGGGAAAGTCTCTGTGACTTTTACTTCCCACAGAATCCCCTCAGCAGGAAGGAATCCAGGTTGAGTTGTTTGTTCTTTAAAGCTGAGTTCAGAACCTGAGTGTGATGCAGCCATGGAGAGAGTGCTTTCTTGTACCAAAGGAAGCAGAAAAAAATGTAAATCTAAATATTGCCAGCCCTTCAATCACATCCTAAAATATTCTGTGTTTGCTCCCTGGCAAATGCAGCACTGGAATAAATTTTCTGAGGCACTGAAATGACCTGGTGAAAGAACCTTAATGTCACCACGGGACAAAAAGCATATTCCCACATCAATATATCTAGAGAAATTCTGTTAGAATTCAGTTTTAACTGATGAAGTGGGAGTTTCTTTTACAATGATCATAAATAACCTTTAAAAAGCAATCCCCCCACCAAAAAGGGTCAAAATGCCTTTGCAGATTATTTGGTGAGGTGCAGGTCTTTCTGGGTTTTGGTGGGGTTTTTTGTTTTTTTTTTTTTGTAAAGTCATTTGACTGTCTTCTTTTTGAAACAACAGCATCAGCCTTCATTAAAGCAAGGTTCCCAAAACTGTTTTCCAGTTGAAGAAATGTCATGCAAATCTGTGTGAACAGAAAATCTTGGCAGGCAACGGAAAAGATGAGCATCATCTGCAACAACCAGCCATCCCATCCCAGGTGCTCTCCAGGAATAATGAAAGGTGCCACGGACAGAACATTCTGAAGGTTTTACAAATAAACTTTCAGTAAACATGACTGAAGGGCTCACATGTGTGAGGCCACTCATGTCACAGGCATTTGCAGGATCAGGGCTTACAGAACCAGGACACAGGGGGAGTTAGAAGATAATTATCCAAAGAGACCTACAATAAATATCTGTGGGCCAAACAGCACCATATGCACTGTATATTGATTTGGTAGTAAAGGGATTACTTGAGTGGTAGTGTCTATCCTGTATATTATTCAAATACAACAGATGGGAAATTGGCATGCCATGTAAAATACAAAATTCAATATTCACCCAAGTGGGCTGATAAATTATCATAAACCATTTATGAATATCCCTCAACCATGAAGCCTAATAATAAAATAAAATTAAAAAACGCAACTCTCAGCCCAGTTGTATCAAACAGCAGAGACAGAGGCGTGTGCTGGAATAAGGGCCCTGTTCTGTCATCCAGACTGAGCCAAGGATGGCTCTTCTTCTGCACATGGTCCCACCAGGCCCAGGAGAAGGTCCATCACTACCAAGGATAAAAGGAAGAGTCCTTGATCCCATCCTGAGGAGCAATGTCATCGTGAGAGAGGCTGGCATGAGCTGGGAGGTTTAAAAGAAATGAAGCAGGAAATAAAGAGGAGCATATTTTCACCCTCTGCTTTTCATGAGCAGTGAGTAAACCAGGCAAACCAGAGCTGTTGGACTGAATGGGAATGGGAAGAATATTCTGCAGTCCTGGACAAAGACATCAGCATAATGAAAGCACCATGACTGCAGGATTCATGCAGAATATTTCCCCTAAGGCAGCCAATACAGCACAGGGCTCTCTGATCACCCCTCAGCCTGCTGAAAAGGCTGCTGAACAGAGATTTCAAAAAACAAATCTCTAGCAGGGGATGGCATCTTCAGCCTTCTTTCCAAGCAAATTCTTTTTGACAGTGGTCATCAGGTGGGCAACGACAGACACTGAGGAGTTTGGACATCGGGTGTATTTTGAATATTAAAACCAAAAGGCAGGTTAAAACCAAGCCTCCAGTCCTCTGCACCCTACTGGGATCTTCACATTCCTACAGAGAAGGGGCATGGAAACCAGTTGTTGCCTACTTTGCACCCCACAAGCATGGATCATAAAGAAATTAAGAATTCAGGGCAAAAAAAATATTTGGAAGCCCAAAGGAGTTTGTCTTCTGATCAAAGAAAACTTTTATCCTGGCTGTGTGGGGATAAAATCCATGAGGACAAATTTGAAACTGGGGAGAATGATGAGGAGAGAAGGGAGGCTTGAGCATTACAGCTTCAAGGATTGACCTCAGCTATTCTGGCTGGAAAAGAGGGGGGAACAGTCTCTACCCAGAGGGCAGAATTCAGCACAGTGTCCTAATGAGCAATTTCTGTCTCACAGAGGACAGCTCGCACCGGGT
>JBBMKD010000216.1:58279183-58363281 GCA_037834095.1 Argya squamiceps
CTCTACCCAGAGGGCAGAATTCAGCACAGTGTCCTAATGAGCAATTTCTGTCTCACAGAGGACAGCTCGCACCGGGTCTTAAGTGGGCAGCCCAACTGATATGTGAAAATTAGGAATATCCTCTGTCTTCCTTCTGTTAGTTTAGATGCCTGATAGACTCTTTTGTCTAGACTGAGTTATTGCCTGTTCCTGATAAACCTATCTGTAAGCTGTTAAGAGTATTGACAGGAAGTTAGCCAACATGGCACCATCTGGACCAGTCTAGCCAGTCCCCATGACCATGGCTAAAGATGACCCTGCCTCAGGGTTATTAATCAGAAAAGGAAAAATTACCCCCCCTCCAGACACACATTTCCACCACTAAATCATTCTGGAAATAATAATAATAATAATAATAATAATAATGAAACTGAAGATTTCTAAAGGTCTCATTCTCCAGAAAACAAGTCCTTTGGAAATGCTGCATGTTTGTTCTGCACTGTACATAGTTGTATCCAAATAAAAGATATCTAGATTAAAAAAAAAAATGAAAACAAAGCTTATTGTGAGTAGTTCTGGACTAGAAAAAAATTAAAGGCTTGCTTTCACCCATAGACAAGATTTTCAGAATGAAGCGGAAATAATTCAGGAGGAATTTATAGTAAGGGGATTAATCCTCGAACGACACACAAAAATAAATTACCTGATTTTTTTTTAGTATTTCTTATCATCCAGCAGCCTCATTCTGCTTTCTCCTTGAAAGAAACGCCACCTGTTAGATTACCAAAATATGGATTTATCTCTTGGTCTTTGGAAAAAAACAAACTCACTCAGTTTTGCTCTTCAGAGATCAATTCAGTGTTGTGTCTTTGTACTTAACTCTGCTCTGTCTGTAAACTGACACATCTAGAAAGAGTCACACTTACATGGGCAAGATTCCTCTGCTAAAATCACTGCAATCCTATGGTATAAATGCTTCTGCTAATAAATTCCAAGAATTTAGGGGATGACTAGGCTGGGAGGCTGGAAATGCTTCCCTGGTTTTATCACTGACCTGCTCTGTTAGCCAGGACACTTCTCTCAGGTTTAATGTCTAATTCCTTAAAATTTGCCTGCTTTGCCTATAGAGATCACACAGTCCTCGAGGATCTCTCAGCCCCAGGCTCCACTGGGGCACGAAATCCCTGCCCATAAAATAATCAGCAACTCTGTGTGCAGGTGTGTGTGCTTGCTCCTTCAGCAGAGACACGAGGGAAAGGAAAGGGAAAGATGTAGGTGCCCTTCCACTGCTGGGCAAGAGGAAACAGGCAAAGAGACATCCAGAGTCACCTCGTGAATCCATGCCCCGTGATAACAGTGCTGGGCAGGGCTGTGATTCAGAGCATTTCACTCCAATACTTAACAGACACAAAGAGACATCACAGCAACTTCTCACGATGATCAGCCTTAGGGGGGGAAATCTGATTCGTGCCTACAAAACATTTCCTCTAGCAATCACATAAAGCAATTATTTGGGATTTCATCCTTTTCAAGCCATCTCTTTCCTCCTTCCACTTTTCTTCTTTACCCAGCACACGAGAATCACCAGATTATCAACACAGAACACCACCAGAGACCCTCTTAAATCCGTGGTAAATGAGTGTCCTGACTTTCAAGACCCTGCAGCTGTCCCTGCTGATCCTGCTTAGTCTAAGGCAAAGACCTCCGTGAAGCTCCTCTGCTCCCCTTTTAAACACTGGCTTGAACTTTGGGACCTTTGGGCCACGGGCTGGGTATTTGTGTTTGTTCTTGGCACTGGGGCACAGAGCAGAGTAGTTGCTGGCACACTGCTGACCTCAGTTTTGCATCCTGTGCCCATGAGAACAGGAACCTGGCCCATTCCCCATCCTTTCTGAGGTGATACCATCCCAAATCCATTCTTTGGCCACTGGTTCTTCTACCATCTTTTTTTTTTTTTTTTTTTTACAATAAGGATTTCGGGCTGTGGACTTCCACAATCTCAGTTGCCATGCAAACTGGGTCCTTCTCATCCTGCCAAGAATAGAAACTTCCACCTGTAGCATTCAATTAGCTTTCAGATGCCTGATCATATCAACACAGGCTTTTCTCACATCCCCATTACTTTAACATTTGCTTTACACGTGACAAGCAACACCACTTTTGTAGCTGTGTAGGCTCTTGCACCCCGAAGTAGCAGGGCACTAATGTGCCATTACTATAATTAAGAAATACAGGACGATTCAGTGGCAAAAAGAGAGGGGAAAAAAAACCCAACAGACAAAGAGAAGCCCCCTGCAACATAATTGGTCACTGCTATGAATCTTTACTCAGGGGACAGATAGCACGACCAGAGGTAATAGCTTACACACGTATTCTTGAGCTGTGCAATAGATGGAAAAGTGTCCCAGATGGATTGGGCAGGGGCTTAGTTCCGGGATTATGATGAGACAGTGGGTAATTATTGAGTGGCATTGCCTCAGCGCTGATTATATCTGCAAGCTTGTTCCTTTCCTTCAGAGGAAAGCATTGATAAAGATAAACCATGCTGCTCTATGTCCTTCATGTAGCACAAAACAACACATTTCAATCTAACAGGATCAGGTCTTCACTTTGATCACAATCTGTTACCTAGATGTCTTTGCAAATTAATCAGCCCTGCTTGTTTAGCTCCAGTCAGTTTGTACTGCTAAATTAATAAATGTACTAGGAGCAACAGAATACATAATTAAATTCTACAGTTTAATCTCCACATAATAATTTTGACCTTAGTCTGGGGCCTCTGTTATAGCCAGCAACACATTGAATAGAGGCAGACCTTGCAATGCAGCTTACACTAACAATCTACCTTGAATGATTACGCAGGGGCATCACAATCAAGAGCTACTAAAATCAGAGGAAATTAGGAAAACAAAATTGTGGCCACAGCTTCTGCCTATAGAAAACAAAAGGGAGCAAATGCAGCACAAGGGCATGCTTACCTCAAAAATTAGAGAAAAGTGCCTCTGCCTTGGTTCAGTTAACCAGAAACATTTTGTGTTTCCAGTATCTGCATCAAATGCAACCCAGAAGAGCAGAGGCTGGCTTATGTTCTTCCCAGGAACAATTCCAGACTTTTGGGAGAAGAACAGGTCGTGCCATGGAAGGGTGTTCTGTGCTGGCCTTGTCAAAGGCAACACCACTGATTTATCATAGCTGTTCAATATATCTGTACTTAGTGAATGCCTCTCTCCCGTATTATGTACAATTTATATTTAAATTTGTTCTCTTCCCACTAGTGGGAATTCAGGGACTGTTCCATGCATTTTCCACATCTGCACCAGCTGCAAAACACCCAAAAAAAGATCAGAGATGTCAGAGATTGTTTCAGTAACAGAGAGATATACCTGCTGAACACTCTGCTCACAGAACTACACGAGGAAGGGGCAGGGGGGCCAAGGGAGCTTCACCTTTAACTTGCAGCCTGCAAAGGTTGTGCTCTAAGGGGCTCATAAAACAACCCCTAAAAAGGGAGTTATAGGCCAAATGTCAGTGTTTAAGGCTCTGCATACCCACTGCACCTTCAGGGACATCCATAATCATTGACTGAGCAGATCCATCCAGCTCAACTTTCCCTATGGGCACAGCAGTTTGTGGGTAGGTGTTCAGCCATGCTAATGACAAACAGCCAGACAGACATCCTCAATACTCAGCTCCTCTGCGAGCTCAGGAACTTTCCATGAGGTTTCTGGCCTCCCCAAAAATTGTGCCTTGCTCATGTACAAGGAAGTACAGACCTACACAGAAAATGTGGGTCAGAGTTCCCACTGTGTGGCACAAATACTGTTTGAAATCTTTACATTCTCCTGCTTTGCCGTGAGTGTTGTTTTCCGGCTGCCACACGTTCAGCATCAGGGGCTCTAACATAAAAAGACAGAGGTGAAAATCAGAAAATACTAAAGCTTGGTTCAAAATCAGCCTTAATCACTGAGATCCATTGGATTTGACTGGCTGTTTTGGGGCCAGACTGGAGGCACCAATGACCTCATGGACGAGTAGAACTTGTTCCTGTGGTACGGAGGCCTGTTGTGAATAATAAACTGAACTGGTTGTTTTAAAAACCAGCACATTGAAGAAACAAAAATAGAACAACAAGGAAAATATCTGGTAGTAATGGTTATTACCCATTTCCTTTAAAATATTTTAATAAAAAGCCAGCTAGCTTTCTTAATGCTTTGTGATTTGAGATAGCATCAGGAGCTTAAAAAATAGTTTGGCAGACAACATTTAGCAGACCCCATGAGCAGTAAAACATCTGATGGAGCTTGGACTCTGTCTAAGACCTTGACTGTGGTAGCTGGCATTAGAATCCTTCAAAGAACTGAAGGTAAATAAAAATAAATTTATACAACTGTCAACAAATTCAGTGCTATAGGTCCAGTGTTTGCAATATTCAGAGATTTCAGCATCATTTAGAGTGGTCAAACTCGCAAACTATGTGCAATTATGGCAGGGGACAGCACAGAATTAGAGCTGGCTGTGGATGCTCCTCTTGGACATGCAAGTTCTCTCCTGTAAGCTCTGTAAAGTCCCTGTGCACTCACAGTGACACAATTGTGGCCAGAAATGATGGATTACAGGAATATATTTTGACTCAAAAAGTATGATGCAAATCTGTTTAGCATTGAGCTCACTGTCCTCCTCCAGTGCATACCAAGGTTTAGATGTGACTCACTGCAGAATGGGGTAAGGGGGTGAACTAGAAACTGGTTGTGTCAGATAAAATTTCTAGAAACTCCCAACCCATAAGAATGCTTTGGTCTAATGGGAAGCAGCAGCAAGTATAAGGGGTAGACTGATAAAATTAATCATAAAATCATAGAATCCTTTAGGTTGGAAAAGCTCTCCAAGATCACCAAGTCCAACCACTCCTTCAGCACTGCCAAGGCCACCACTAACCCATGTCCCCAGATCCCACATACACATCTTTTAAATCCTCCCAGAAATTATGACTCCACCATGGCACTGGGCAGCCTGTGCCAGGGTTTGGCCATGTTTTTGGTGAAGAAATATATCCTAATCTCCAATCTAAACTTCCCCTGGCACAGCTTGAGGCTGTTCTTTCTTGCAAAAAAGAAGAATCACAATGCATGAGGAATGGCAACGAAACCTGCTGAAAGATAACAGGAAAACAGACAAAACCACTGTTCCTGAGCACATAGGAAAAAGACTGAATCCCTCCTGAATAGGACTAAGGGAACAACCCTCCAGCCCTGGAGCTCTTGTTAAGAATTTGGATAGATGGATGCATGGAGTGAGTTATGGCCTAACCCACTGGGCCTCATGAGCAAACACAGATATCCAAAATGGAGTTGTCTCTCTTTGAGCTATTTATCTGCAGCTCCTATCAATAAATGGAGTGAGAGAGAGAGAGAGAATGACTTCTTTAAATGATCCTTCTAATGTCCATTTTAGTCACCAAAGTTTAAATGATTCCTGTGCCTCAGTCCTGGTTTGTTGCCTGTCAAATCCACACTGTTCCTTGTGGCAGCTCTCACACACACCACTTCCCCAGGTGCTGCATGCCAGGGAGATAACAGAGAATCACAGGATCACAGAGAATCAGTTGGGTTGGAAAAGAGCTCTGAGATCATCGAGTCCCACCCATGACTGAACACCAACTTTGTCAACCAGGCCATGGCGTTGCGGGGTATGTCCAGCCTTTCCTCAAACACCTCCAGGAATGGGGATTTTACTGCCTCCCTGGGCAGTCTATTCCAATGTCTTATCACTCTTTCTGTGAAGAATTTATCCCTAATATTCAGCCTAATCCTCCCCTGGAATACCTTAGGACTGTGTCCTCTTGTCCTGCCCCTTGTTCCCTGGGAGCAGAGCCCGTCCCCCTAAGGCTGCGCTCAGGGAGCTGTGCACAGCCAGAAGGTCCCCCCCGAGCCTCCTTTTCTCCAGGCTGAGCCATTCCTGGTGCTCCAGACCCTTCCCCAGCTCCATTCCCTTCTCTGGACACACTCCAGCCCCTCAATGTCCTTCCTGAACTGAGGGGCCGAGAACTGGACACAGCCCCCAAGGTGTGGCCTCAGCAGCACAGGGCAAGGATCACTTCCCTCCTCCTGCTGCCACATTATTCCTGATTTGAGGAAGGAGAAGGACTGAAATGTGATGTTTCCATACCTGGAGCACTGAATTGCTCCTCTGCACAGAGACCTATTGATGGTAATTTTGTGTTGTGGCTCCTCCACCCCTGGCCCCACAGCCTGATCACCACCAAGCTCTCAAAACAGTCCCCCCTCCACTCAGTGTTTCTCCTGTGTTCATTAAGGCTGGATATTGGCATGATAAATGAGGCAAAAAACAATATTGTACTAAATTAACATGATTTACAGCCCTTTATACCGCATAAAAGCATAAATCACCCTGAAATAGCCACATCTCAGATCTTGTCACATAATCAAATACAGTATTTAGCACAATTGTGCCATTTTTCATGTGTGCTGTATGTGAAGTGACAGAAACCAACTTCCTCCTTACACTGTGTAAATGCAAGTCACAGAGATAGGAAATAGCCAGAGAATATTCTGAGTTGGAAGGGATTGTTATTAAAACAACAGGGATGTTATTAAAACAACATTATGCATTATAGAAGGGTGACCAGGACTTCGTTTTAAAGCCTCGTTTTAGACATCTATAAAAAACAGCACCCATGCAACTAATTTATTTATAGGTTCCAGTTTATATTAGCAATTATTACTAAGCAGAAGCAAAGCACATTCAATTTAAATGTTTGCATTTTTTTAAAAAAGGGAGACAAAATGAAAAAACAGAACTAGGAGGAAAATTTAGCACTCTCAAACAATAAATAGACTTCTAACAGTGAAAGGACAATTCAAGCAATCAGCCCTGTTCACCATTTATATCAATTATAAATGTAAAGATTGACCAGAATATGGAAATCTCTGGAGGCTAGAGGTATTAAAAATATTATGCAGAATTTTCATGCACTATTCTTAAAAAATAAACTCCAAACCTGTGCGTAATGTGGGAGCAGATAAGCATTTGCAGTCAGGTTGTTGATCCAAAGAGAGTAATTAAGGAAGGTGAGGTCTAAACTTGTCAAAGTCATTTTGCCCTACTTTCCTATTTATAGGTTTCAAAATGGAAAAAGCCTTCAAAAGGATTTGCATCCTAGCTTCCCTCTGTAAGATCCTTCTGCAAGAGATTTGAGAATTAGCTGCTGTGCCTGCAGTATATTAAAATCTTTGACAGCCATCCACTTGGGGAATCCCTGGGAAAAAAAAGAAACAACACACACACACACACAAAAAATAACCACCTCATTTTGCTTCAAAAGATTCACAGTATCACTTGAAAGTGGAGAATAAATCACTGTTCTTCAGGATTGTTCCTGGGGCTTTTCCATCCTGGGAGGTCCTGCAGAGGGAAGGGTGTGTGGAAGTGCAGCCTCCCACATTTTGTCCTGCTGCTCACCTGGTCCAAAGGTGTCTCTGCCCCTGGCCCAGAGCAGGGAGGAGAGAGAAGGGACACTTCCTTCTCTCTCAGTGTGGTTGGGTTGGATAAGGAATAGATCCAGTCATCTTTCCAATCTCAGCATCACAGAATTTCAGAATGGTTTGGGTTGGAAGGGATCCATCCCATTCCACCCCCTGCCATGGGCAGGGACACCTTCCACAATCCCAAATTCCTCCAAGCCCCGTCCAACCCGGCCTGGAAAACAGAAATGCGGCATAAAAACCTAAAAAATACAAGTTCCAAACATCCCTCACAGAAATTCGCTTGAAAAGACAAGACAGTATCGGGGCTCTGCTCTGTTAAAGACAAAATATTCTTTGGGTGAAATCTTCTTGACTTTTTCCTGCGCCAGTAAATTTTAAACCCTCTTTAAACTCAAAGCTCTGCAAGACAATCTGGTGACATACCAGTGGTGATGTGTTGAAATGTGTTGATAGAAATGTTTTACATGAAAAAGAAAACAAGCTTTTAACCTTGAAAGCTGAAAATATTGACATTTTTTGTCATTCAATATTTTTGACAAAACCAAGAAAAGTCCATCTTGAAAAAATTTAATTTTTTTTTTTTTGCAATCCTGTTTAAAAAAAAAATGAGAGAGAGAAAAGGAACTACTTCGGTGCAAACTGTTCAGCTGCTACATTATCAGCTATGAAAAACTTGCTTTAAATGGACACATTAAACATCGAGTTTTCCACTTTTCACAGAAAAAGAAGTTTTCTTTGAGCAGGTCTCCAGTAGATGAGGACTGTGCTTTTTAAAATTGACAACTGAGCCTGGGTTTGCCCTTTGACTTTGCAGCTAAAGGCAATATCTGGCACCAGATATATTCTTATGTCTCATAGGCAAATGAGGAAATATTCAGTGGGCAGACAGGTGTTTGCTGTGGGGGACACCAAATTATCACAAAATACAACTTCTCCCTTCCACTTATCTCAGCTTCTTTCTGCCAGGCCACAAAAAAGCAGGGAGTTGTCCAATTCCAACATCACAGCTCTGCAAGCAGATAAAGAGCACAGCTAAAGTGATGAAAATTAAAATATTTTGGGCAAGCCAAAGAAAAAAAAAAAAAAAAAAAAAAGCTGATTCATTTTCTAAACTGTTCCAGTTATTTGGAAAAATAACTCAGTGAATGGTTTTGTTTCTCTCTTATTCATTCATTCAGATTTACCAGTCATCATTACAAAGTTTGAGTGTTTCTCATCACAAGGATTAAAGGTGAGCTGACATGGGCAGATGCCATAAAAGAAACTGGTTCTTCTGCCTTGGCACTTCACAATCCTGAGAGACAAGCAATGCTTAAGGAAATGTGCTTTTTATGCTCACAGTGATCCCGCTGGAGAGAACATCAGTGGAAAGTGTAATTTAGATAATTAAAAGTGAGAACTAGCAGAAACTGCATCCAGAAACACACAAAAAATATAAAATTTGCCTGGAGGCCTCTTCTGTTATTCTGTTTGTGATTTTGGTGGACAAGATTTTTAGCTGAGTAACACGATGCAAGTCCACCCACATCCAAGAGTAAGCTGGTTTGCAACAGCTGAACATTTAGTCCAGCAGCTTTATGGCATTTTAAACTCCTCCTTTGAATTCTCCCATTTTTTTTCCACTGCTATCACCCTTCCAAGAGAGCATTCATCCCACAACACCTTATCTACAAAGGGCTCTGCAGAATGTATGACCCTTGAATGCTAACTGGGATGGATTGGGAGCAAAGGCTGCCTGCCTTGCTACCCTTAAACTGGTTTAGCCTTTTTTTTTTTTTTGCTTCCTTGAATCGTAGCCTAAATTATCTGAGAGGGAAAAGCAATGTTTTAGAAATGGAAAACCCACTCTCTACTATGTATTGGTGCCTCTAACAGATGATGTCTCCCCAAATCCAGTCTCTCCAACTTGAGTTTTAAACGAGCCTTCAAATGACATCGCATTTGCTGTTTCTGCATGGCTCCCATCACCTCCTCACCTGCTTGCACAGGTGCAGAGCCACCGACTTTGCAAGAGCGCCACATCCCCGAGATTCGGCCAATGAACACAGTTCATTTTACCCCAAAATACCGCAGGTACCCCGACACAGGAGCCCAAGGCTCTGCAAGGCAATCTAGTGACATACCAGTGGTAATTGTTCTGACAAGGACCCTCTGAGCAGTGTCACTGGAGGTGACAGTCACTGGCAGTCTCCAGCTTAGCAGCAAGGTCACCGGGGAAAGGCAGTTTCCACTAATGCTGTCAGGCAGAGCAATTGTAGGCAAATCTTTGTGTTCCCGAGTGACCACCAGCCTGGAGGGCAAGGGATGGCAGGAGGGATGACAGATAAGCATGACACTTAAAAACGTCTGGTTTTCCCTCTAAAATAAAATAAATAATTTTTTAAAAAAATTTAAAAGGCACAAAATGAGGAGAAAGGGGCTGTTTCTTTAGCATCTCTGGTGAAGTGGCAAATGCCTGCCCTGGAGGGTCTCTGTAGAAGCAAGTGGGACATGCATGGAGCCTCCCCCCTCCATCCCCATGCCCTGCCCTTACCGCCCGAAGCCAAATTCAGAACTCATGATCCCTTGCAAGTGAATAGGTGGGGGAAATGGCCAGTTGTCCGCCCAGGGAACTCAGCACAATCGCCTGCCCAGGGCACAGCGTTTCCCTTCTCCGCAGACGCAGGAATTCGGGTCTGCCTCCCATGGCAGCAGCTGGATGCTAAAGAGACATTCATTTGGAAAGAGGATACTCTGCAAACTGATATGCAAATAAAAGCCATCAGCAAAGAGATGCAGCAGGCAGGGAAGGGGGCTCACACACGCATTGTGTGCTCTCCCAGTTCGGCATTTCCCTGACCTGACCTTCCCTGGAGGTACCACTTTGCCCAACAGGTGATGTTTGACTCGGTGGTCGCGAGGTGACAATGTGCCAGGAATGGGAAATTCATATCATTTGTATTCCTTTTCCTCTGCTATTCTGAGGGTTGAAAGGGCCACCATTTTAAATTTAATTTACAGGGTATACCGTCTATCTGTTGGAAACACGAGGAAGCAGACCTTGTCCTAGTATTTATCAGACACATGCCGCCCATCTGCTTGAGCTGGGTCGAGGAGGATTTGCTGTTAATCCTTCAGACCCATCTGCAGGGGGTTCAAAATGCTGACCAGAAAGCTAGACAAGATGAGGTTTATTTAATTAAAAAAACTGCTCCGGAGGTTACTGGAAATCACTCTGAAGAAGAAATAGCTTTTGATCATGTCACTTCTAGGGAAGGCAGGAGGGGAAGGGGGGATGGGGGAGGCAAGGCAGAGTTTTGCATCAAAATAACACCGCGGCTGTGGGTAAATAAATAAAATTACAGAGCTGCCCCGAATAAACCTGTCCCCGTGAGGGGACATTTCTATCTACCTGTTACATCAAATGCAGGGAAAACTAAGCCCCCGCTCCAGCTTGGGTGTTTCGCCACCACATTGCAGGGCTTGGCCTCTAATCTGGGCAAAGTATGAAAGGCAGAAATTGGGTTACTCGCGCACGCACACACCCGAGCACACACACACACTCACTAATCTGCAGGTTTGTTTGCGTGGACCCGAAAAGGAGGCACACACAACCTCGAAAACAACTCCAAAACCTGCAGCACTTTAAAGCCTGGCATTTCTTATTTGCCTCCTTTTGGGGAGAAGCACAAGTTTCTGAGGAAGGTGGTTAAACCTGAGCTTTATTGCTTTAATGTTTAATTGCTGCTTTTCGTAATCGCTGCTCAAGATCCATTTATGTGGAAGTGAGAAACAATAAAATCCCATCTCCATTTGCTCCGCTGAAAATGGACATCTGTTAGTAACAATATTAATTCTAATGAAATATTATGTACACAACTGGTTTAATGCAGTGCTGCTGTTTGGGAGAAGTGGCTTTTTGTGGGAATGATCCTTGTTCTTCCAACTCCTGAATGTTATTTTACAGCAATATAATGCATAACAATTTTCAAAGTAGCTCGGACAGAGAATTTGCCCCTGCCTCTCCCAGGGCTCTGTTTCTAATCAGATTCCTGTGTTGGGGGCTACACAATAATTTTCTTTTTATGTTGTTTGGGTTTTTTTCTTCCTAAGCACAAACATCCTCAGAAAAAAAAAAAAAAAAAAAAAAAAAGGCAGAACTGAGCACCAAGAACAACAGGCAGCAAATTGCAATATTCCTGACAATAAACTGTGAAACAAGGTCTGGCACTGCTGGTCCTGTACCCAGCACACCGGTGAAATACAGCTCCATCTAGGGACAAGGTACATGTAGAAAAGATGGATTTTGGAAACCGGGACCGGGAACAATGAGGAGATCTCATTCTCCTGCAGAGTGGCAAGTAAAGATTCATGCTGCTTGGGATCAGATAGCAAGAATTGTGCTTTGTGGCTGGAGATAACCTCTGAGCAAAGTAACTTTATCTACAGCAAATTATTCCTTAGCTTCCCATTGCAGGATTTGCTTCACCTTATTCTGAAGCAAGTGGTGCTGGCTACTATCAGATAGAGGGGTAGAGGGATGTCTGCTTTGATTTAATAGAGAAGTTCCCATGGAAAGTGCTTGGGCAAAGTAAGAAAATCTCATCCGAGGATTGTGGAGAGAGAAATTCACTGAATTTCTTTTATTGTGACCGGGTTAACCAACTATGCAGAGATTTGACCACACAGATATAAGGTCTCTGATGTTTAGCAGGCCACCGAAATGGATGTTCTCTCTCCTGGATATATTGCTTCAAGTTATCTGTGAGTCTTTTGTTCCCTTGAACCTCCCAATCCACATTTTTTTTATTGTAAACCGGGCATTTCCCGTAGTTGTTTGTTCTCAGTCATGTAAATGAGACATTAACCCTTCCTAACTGTTCATTCCTGAGCTCACAGCCCAGGGCTGTGTGGGATCTGACACCCAGCCCTGCCTGTCCTTGCTGCAAGACACCACTGCTGCCTTAATTCCATTTAATTTTTTTCCTGCCCGTTATTTCATCTGTGGCAGCACTGATGGAAAGAATCCTACAATCGGCTGGAAAAGACCTCCAAGATCTTCATTCCAACCTTTGACCAAAATCTAAACCCACTAAACCACATTGCAAAGTGTCAAGTGTGCTTGTTTTTTGAACACTTCCAGGAATGGTGACTCCACCACTCCCTTAGGGAATCGGTCCTGAGGCTTCACCACTCTTTCAGTGAAGAAATATTTCCTAATACCCAACCTGAACCTCCTCCTGGTGCAACTTGATGCCATTTCCCCTTGGACAAATCCTAAATGACTGCGTTTAAAAGGTAGCAAAGCCCAATTTCCCAGTGCAGAGACTTAAACCTCACACAGATCCTGTATTTACACATGCAGAGTGGAATTTGCACATGCAATTAAGTTGATTGACATTTTCTCGCTGTGTAGATACTTCCATCAGCAAACATTTGGGCAAGCAATCAAGTGAGTTATATTTTTAAATGCCCACCCTGGCAGGCAGAGGGAAATGTCCCAGCCAGACAAGGAAGAAGCAAGGACACAACTTGGATGAGTCCATCTGAGCACTTAAAATCACAGTAACTTTTAGGTTGGGAAAGCCCTCTGAGATCATCCAGTCATTAGCCCAGCACTGCCAAGGCCACCACTAACCATGTCCCCAAGTGCCACATCCACGGGTTTTTTAAAATCCCTCCAGGGATAATGACTCCACTACGTCCCTGAACAGCCTGTTCCAATGTTTGACCACCCTTCCAGTGAAGAAGTTTTCCCTAATATCCAAACTAGGCCTCCCCTGGCACAGCTTCAAGCCACATCCCCTTGTCCTGTCCTTTGTTCCCTGGAGCAGAGCCTGACCCTCACCTGGCTGCCCCCTCCTGTCAGGGAGTTGTGGGGAGAAAGAAGGTCCTCTCCTTTTCTTCACTCCTCAACAAAGGTAATGGACAGGAAACCAGAGAGGCAGATGACAAAAGCTGCTGGTTCTGGGAAAAGTGCCTACAAAGTGGTGTTAAAAGTGTCTCAGGAACAAGCGAAGATCACCTGTGATGTCACTTTGGTCATAATTAGTTGGCAAAGAAAACAGCAAAGTCAAAGTCACAGTGGTGTACCACAGCCCTCCTGTTAGCAGAGCGAGGCTATCGATCCCATCACTCATTTATTTAGGAGATAGAATTTTAAACAGGAATAAGAACAGAGTTACCATCAAATCAGCTGTCAGCTGGGTGTCACCCTAGGCAATTAGCATGCTCCTAATGTGCTACAAATTTTAAGCCCAAATTATGTCCTCAGATGCCTGCATTCAGCTCACACTGATGCTGCAGAACACAGGGTTTAGAGCAGGGAAACAACAGGAGATCTGCAGGTAGATACTGCAGAAGCTTTGGACAAACAGCCCTGGCTGGGAGAAGAGGAATGGGAGAGGAGATCCACCGTGGCTGCTGCCAACAGAGCAGAAAGTGTGAAAACCCCTTCCTGCCAGACTGAGTGAGCAAACCTGCAAATGTGCTGTCTTCTGCCCAAAGCAGCCCTGGGAATGGACTGTAAATACATTTGTAAGCACTACAGGTAGTTAGTTATTAATATTTCTGGGGCTGAACCTCGGCAGGTATAAGTCATCCAAATTCTACTGATTTCCTTGGTTTGTATCAGCTGTGGCTCCATCTCTGTGTTATTAAAAAAGACAATAAATCTCCTCTTTGGGCCAAATTTAGTCCCAGCTATGTGTCCGTGACTGGATTAACTCCACTGAAACTAATAGGGAAAAGTCTGAGCTTGTGTGTGGGAAATGAGAACAGAACGTGGCTGCAGCACTTGTTAAAGCAGAAAAGAAACACCTTCACACATGTATGTCAACATATTTATTGCATGTTGGGTTGATGGGACATTTTCTTTTCCCCTTTAGAATAAAGGGAAACAAACTGCTCTCCCTTCAGAAAACGAGATTTCACTCAAACCAAGACACTCCACACAGGGAAAAAACTGTTTCCCAAAGATGAGTTCTGGTCGGAAAAATGATGGTTCTTGTTTTGTTCTAAATCTGCTCAAGCCAGCACACTGCAGGTTGGAAGACTTGTAATTCCCTCAAGTAATCAGCTGCTGGAAGAAATGAGAGAGCATGTTATGGAAAACACAGTTTAACCAGTCATGGAATTTCCTGGGATCACAGGAAACAGAGCTGCAGCTCCTGCAAGCAAGAAGCTGCTCAGGCAGAGGCAAATGATGACCTGATTGAAGCAAAAATATCTCATTTTAGCTCAAAATGTCAACACGAAACACTCTGACATTTGCAAATCAATTCTTTTCAGGAATTATCTGTTCCAATTTGAGATGAAAACAAATATGAAAATACCAGAATTTCCCATGGGACGGAAATTCTATTTTTCAATGAGCAGTAGGTAGTACATCCATTGAGAGGTCATTTCTCTATTACAAAGCCACTGTTTTCTACGGCTCTGCCTAAATGGAAATAAGAAGACACTCAGGACTTGTCTCAAAGCTAGATGGCCACCTGCCTTCCTCAGTGCACATGGAGATGCCACAAGGTCCTGACCCCCTGTCCCAGAGTACCCTCGTGTATATAATTTTTTTGTAATGCCAAACTGGAATTTTCCATGATGCAATTTGTGGCTGCTGCCTCTTACCCTTCCAAGAGTGCCTCCAAGATCAGTCTGGCTCTGTCCCCTCTGTGACCACACTGAAGCCAGGTTGTGGATCCCCTCTCAGCTTCCTCTGGCCAAACAAACCCAGGCTTCTCAGGCTCTCTGTGCCCACCTTGCAGGCTCCTGATCACCTCTGCTGTTGAATCAAGGAGCCCCAAATTCAACACAGATCTCCACATTTACTCCATGAGAGGCCCAGGTGACAAGAGGTCTGGTGTTTGAACTTGCTCCCTGCACTTCTTTTCTTTGGCTGCACAGCCTGAGTTGTGATGGGTTTGATGGCATTTTCTACCGCTCACCAGCACGTGGCCACACTCCTGTCTAGGATAGCCTATTCCAGCCCTGTGGTCTTCAAAATGGAGCAGACAAAATGATTTACATCCAGTCTGGGTGAGTCTGGCTGAGCCCTGGGCAACTCCATCACCATTCGTGTTCAAACACATGAAGTTGTGATTGCAAATCATCTACCTGCCCATTCCAAGCAGCAAAGCAACCAATGACAGAACCAATGTTCCTGGGGAGAGCAGCCCAGTTATGGAATTCATAAGTGGACAGCAGTGTGTGGAGCAGGTGATTGTGTGTGTTTGGCAGGGGGGTGGCAGATCCCAGCACAAGAGCGGAGAGAAATGGAAAAGCAAACAGTTCAAGGAGAGCAATATGTAATTCCTTGCACCAAAGCACACAGCAGTCATGCTACAAAGCTGACTGCAAGGGAAATGCTAAATGCATTTTCAAGCAGCTTTTCATCATCTTTTAATGCAAAGTAAGAGCTGGAAACAAAAGAGGGAGGCCAGCTCTCTGCACACCTCCAGCCAGGGCGCTGTGGAGAAACAGTGGCATCAGGAAAAACAATCTCAAAGGCCAGGCCAGCAGAAAGTGTCCCACAGATCCAGCATTAATAACAAGAACTACACGTGACTGCCTTCTCTTGAGACCCTGATCATGAGTCTAGCCACCTTTTCCCCCTTACATAAACCAGCCCACACGAAACAGCTGCCCTGCATTGGGATAATTGCTCTTTTGGTCACTTTCAACACTCTGTTTCCATGGGAGGCTGTACCTTTTTTTGACAGAGGATGAATTTCCCAGTATCTTTGGTAGTCCCCTGCTTTCTCTGTCTTGCTGCCAGGTGGTTGCACCTGACCAAGGGAGGGCTTTGCTCCCCAGATAACTATGGAAAGGTTTTGCCCAATTTAGCTTTGGAAGAGACCTTAAAATCCTCAGAGCAAGAACTCTTTCCCAGTTATTCATCCTATAGTCTCACCTTCTGTTCTCTCTCTGTTCCAAAATATTCAGCCTTTACCTTCCAGCCACACAAACCAGACACCTCTGGCTACACCTTGTTATCACAGCAATTACACATCTCGTGTCTCCAACTTCTTTAAATAGAGCTGATTAATATTCAGACTCGGCAATCCCTTGATTAAACAAGACACCCACAAGGAAGCCACTACTTGAGACCAGTTGCCAAACTGGAAATTCCCTTTAAAAAAAAAAAAAAAAAAAAAAAAAGGAATAAAGAAAAGAAAAAGGAAAAAAACCACAACAGCCCCACAGCTCTTTCATCTGGTTCCTATGAAGTCTCAGCTGCGTCCGTGTCACTGTGCAGAAGGCAATAAGGGACGATGTCGACAGATGGGGAGCTGAGGACACAATTCACCCAGCCTTCAAGAAAGCTTACAGTCCCATACTATACATTAATCCACAAGGTCAGTAATGGGGAGGGGTGGGGGGAGACACTAACCCGTAAGCAGATAAGGAATTAAGATGGAGGTAGCAGACAAAGAGGGCACGTCTGCAGCGTTTAGCGCCGAGCACGGCGGATCTGCTGGAATGTCACAGGGGCCACTTCAGCCAACGGGGTCCCCTGGCCAAAGGCACCAGAAGAAAAGAGCAGAAGGAAAGAAAAGGTGCAGGAGACACTCATCCAAGTGACAGTCAGCGCTGAAGAGGGAGTAAATTAATCCAGGATGACACTGACAGACTAGGATTAAGTAGCTCACCGATGTCATTAGGTTGCATGCACATATAGATGAGCTAACGAAGATAGGGACAATGCTTACCCCAAATAATTGAGGACACGGGGAAAAAAGGGTCAAGGGAAGGTTATAAAAATAGATTAGGAAGCTTCTAGAGGAGGCTTTCAAGCCAGCCCTTTTCTCACTTGCTACCTTGCTAAAATATATATTTTTATTCTGCTGTTACCTACCTTGTCTTTCTAGCTCATCTCCTTCTCCTTCAGCCTGTCCAAAATACCAGGTCCTTTCCTTGATTTACCACATGTTGGCCTGCTCTCCAAGCACCACATTGCCTCCCAGACCTCCATGCACCCTTTGGAGCTTCGTTTCTCTCACAGCAGCCATCACCAGGGTTCAGCTGCTGAGGGGGCCTTGCTGAGAAATGTTAATTCAATCATCACATGACATCATGGGTCCAGAGCAGACACAACCAGTGTGCATCACTTTTTCAAATGGTTAAGAATTTTAGGATAATCACTGAGCTCAGCCTGCTAAATACTGAGCTCTGGCTCTCTCTTTCAGGACCAAATTCCAACAGCACATCTGCTAATAAAGGGCAGGAGTGCATTTTTCACCTTTGTCCTTCATACTGGTTGATATCCTCAAATTTTAATTATTTTCAGGGTTGAGGTACAATTCACTGCAGAGGCACAGGAACTCTGGAGTAGGCACAGGGGAGAAGGTGGATGTGGATATTTGGAGATGGGAGCAGCAAGTGGCTTCAGGTTCCAGCTCTGAGCTCTCCAGGAGTAAGGATAGTACTGACAATAAAAGAACACAGCCCTTTCATTGTGTTGCTCCATCCATAGGCTTTCCTGACACTGTTTTCAGCTTCTTCCAGAGCTTGCCCATTCAGGGTACTCAGGGCTCTCTGCCAGCAAACTTTCACTCTCCCACATTGGAATAATGAAAGCTGAAGGCTGGTAATATTTACATCAATGAGAAACTGGGTTAAATCATGTTTGGTAAATTAAAAAAATGATCAGTCTTACTCAGAGCTGGCAGTGAGATAAAACTTAACCATATATGACCCAAGCTGGAAAAATAAAAGAGCCACTTCCTATCTAAGGCCTCTGGTTATGGCATCTCTGCCATATAGAGCAGGGACATTCATCAAGAATGTGTGGATTCTTTTGTTTCAGTTTTCCTTCCTCATGACTTGCAATTAGCATTTCTTAATGCAGCTCAGCTGAAGCCACCCCCAACAGAATCCAAAGTTGCTAACTACAATGTCATCGTGCACCATAACGAATGTTTGCCTAGAGATCAATAGGTGAGGCCAGTGTTAATTGTTAAATTAAACATAAACATTGTCAAAACACATCCCTCGTTATTCTTCCACCTGATGACATGAACCTGGAGATCCCTTGGTGACCTTATATTCAGGCTCTGTGACCTTCAGGGGGTTTGCATCAGGTCATCTTTACCTCATGCAAACTTGGTGTTTTAATTGATCATTTTAGAAAACAGCAGATTGCAAAACTCCTGCTGTCTCAGAAGGGATTTCTTTAAGAAACGCTCTCTGAGGAGGGTAAAAACACCTACAGGGTACTTGGGGATATTTCTAGTGTTCAGGGTGACCTGGAGTTAGATATGTCACAGTTTGGCTGCAGCCTTCCATGGTAACATCCATCCCTTACCGGCCTCAATTTTCCACTGGACTCACCAGAGACAGGAAAGTGCTGCAGAGCAGAGAGTTTCAGGTGACAATTTCCAGATGCTTTCCTGACTGGTGGGATTCTGCTCCTGCTGAAGTCACAGGAGGAGTCACAGTTCTGAGGACAGGCACTGTGGATGATGCAGGAAGCATTTACTGGTGAACATAAAAACTCCTGTACTCCAGCACAACACAAGCACGCTGTTCTCAGTGATTTAGTGCAGCTACATCCCCTGTAGCAGTGAACAGGAGCTGATTCCTGCCCTGCTCCACCTTCCCACTGTGCTGCTGCCTTCAGGTAATTAGAGCTTGCCAGAGGCTGCACAGAGCCTAAAATAATTACTCTGACATGCATTATCTGTCATGTGCATCTTTTAAGGCATTAAATTTCCTGTAGAATTCAGAGGGCTGTTCCAAGTCTGGACACTCTGGTTCTTTACACCAGAGGGAGCAAAACTGCACAGGTTCCAGGAGTTTATCAAACACCATCTCAAAACTATTGGATTATTTTTGTCCTGCTCACACTAGTGGGGTCTGCTGTGGATCCCCTTCCCTCTGTCAGTTAAAAGCTTCCCTCCAACTTCCAGCCTTGATTTATTCAGAGCCAGTTCCTGCCTATTTGTTCTTGTGCCAGCATTTCAGCTTATATAGCTCTTATCCCTCCCTAGTGTTTACCCCCCCCTCGGTGCATTTCTGGAGAGCAGGCCTATCTCTTCCCAGCCTTCATGTTATTAGGCTGAACAAGCCCTGCTCTTTCAGCCTTCTTTCATAAAAATAGGTTCTCCATTTCCCCAGTCACCCCAGTAACCCTGCCAGTCTGAATCTTAAACATGGGCAACCACAACTGTCCCGCTTGGGTTTTCCTCCGTGCCTCCTGCAGCAGCATTAACTCTGCCACAGCCCTGCAATCAAATGGAAATATTCGAGGGCTGGGCTTGTTGTGCTCACAGCCAGGTTGCACAGTGGCCCATCTGCATTCCCCCAGCATTTAACACTGACTTTCTCTACGTCTGTCTTTCAAGCTGAAGAGCCCACGGTTTAAGGCAGCAGCTTCTATTATTGGTCCCTAAGTGCATTGCCTTTGTACTTGACAATACCCAAATTCTGTGTGTTGAGCTCGATCAACAGCACTTCCAAATTTTCCATCAGCTGTGTGTTTCATTAGCTCAAGCAACTCCATAACCACTTTCCACCTCCTCGTTTCTTCTTCCCAAGTCACCTTCCACCCTTGCCCCTTTGAACACGCTTTGACCCATGACAGAACACTGCTTTTAATCCTCCCCTTCTCCATCATCATTTCATATTCTCTGCACAGCACAATATATTCAGTTCTTCAGAGGAGCCCAGCTAGACTGGGGCATGACACTGTTCTTAACTTCACAGAGAAAGCTCTCCAAGGAGCCCAGCACTCCGTCTCTCACAACCCCATCTTGCATTTATCCCATTGTCATGTGCCTTCACATGTTCAGTTATTCAAAAAGCTGCTCTAAAGCACTGCATAGTCTTGAGGTACAGCCAGGAGTTTCCCTAATCACTTTTCAACAGCTGCTCCATCCTTTATTACAGGTACTGTGTTTGCTACTTCCCAGTCAGATGCTCAGGGCAGAGTACTCAGGCTTTGAACGGTTTATTGAGAGTCTTTGCCACAGGCATGGTGATTTCATGTGGCAGTTCCTTTTCTCTCCTGGGGCTGATCTGATCCTCTCAGACCTGAACACATGAATTGCTTGGAGTTCTGCATGTTGCACATGGCACTCTCCAGTTCCATCTATTCCCATTCATTCCCATTATCCATCCTCCTCCCTAGGGAAAGCCCAGGTAGTGTCTCTTCAATGCCTGCATGACACACACTAATCCCTAACCCATGCTCCATGGCAGACCCATCCATTGTTTTTCTTTTCATTAGAGGGCTGGTGTTTCTTTTCTTGTTTCTTTTCTTGTTTCTTTTCCTGTTTCTTTTCCTTACTGTGCAAGATCCTTTCAGTTTCATACCCAAACTTCAGACTTCCTAACCTTCAAGACAAGGCTTCATTCCCTGATCTACCCCTCCTCCTATTCCTAGCACGTTCCAATTCACTCCATATACCCATTTCAAGCCTATTTTTTCAAGGCTCAGGTCTAAATCCCTTCCTGAGAGGTTTTTTTTTTTCCCTCATTGGTCAACAACACCAATTTTAGATAACTCCTACACCTTCTTTTGAAGAAATTTTACATATCCAAACTCTTGAGTTGTCCTATACCCTGGAGGTGTTGAAGGTGTTTTGGACACTGTGGAAATGTCCAAAATCAGGGTGGCTGTGGCTCTGAGTAACCTGGTCAAGTGGAAGGTATTTCTGCCCATGGCAGGAGTGTTAGAACCAGATAATCTTGAAGGCCCCTTCTGCCTCAAAAAATTCTGTGATTCTATGATATGATTCTGTGATAGCTTAATTTCACCTGCTTTAGACAAATGTACAGTCTGTGGACTCTTTCTGTGCCTTTCTTAGCAGGTACCAACGTTTTTACACCAGGATCATCTCACAGATCAAATTCCCTGTATGGCTGAGGGCACACATGTCTCTCCTCAGATCCACGCTGGCATGACCAAGGTGTTATTGGTGCTCCACAGAAATAACTTGCCTTTTGATGATTTCTTGAGTGGAGGCTTGTGTAAACCCCGTGGTTTTAATTTGCTGGAAGGAAGAAGAGCATTTTGATATCCACCCTCCCTTTCTGCCACACAACAGCCATGCTCAGATCTGCCACGGCTGCAATTCCATAACTTCACGAGCGCCACACAGCAGGGAGGACACAATTCTTGGTAAAGTCAACAAACCCAACATGGTTGGGTTTTATATTGGGCTTTATATTCCTGATATTTTTCCCCCTGTGTTGTTAAGACCGTTTGTTCCTCTCCTAATAAACACATTTATTAATTTTACACAGATATGAGAGTTGATAATTACATAATAGCATGCGAGTCTCAAGCGTGGCAGGATCCACAATAAAACACTGAGAATCAACACCGAAATTCCATCTACATAAGAAGGACACACAGAACCAAATTTAGAAGGACTCAAAAAAAAAAATAAAAAAAATTCTAAAACAGCCTCCTTACCTTCCCCTCTTTATGAAAAACCTGGGGAAATAACAACAAAGCAAAGGATGGAGAGAGATGGGAATCTCCAGAATTCGACTTCTCCACACCATTAATTGTGGCAGTTAGAAGAATCAAGCGCTTTGGACAGATTTTGCCCGGATTCTGGAAAGCGCTTTAACATGGGTTTAAGTTTACCCTCTGTTTGGAAAGTACTTAAGTATAGGCTTAACTTCGAGCAGACATTTAAGTCCCCTTGACTTTAACATGTGCTCAAGTGCTACCTACAAAGGAAGCATTTTCCTGAAGCAGGAGACCATCTTGGCTTAGGCACTGGATTAGCTGTCAAGAGACAGGGATTTGTTCCTGGCTCTAGCCCTGGCCATTGGCAGGGTGAGCCCAGGCAAATAACATCCCCACTCTGGGCTTCAGTTTCACCACCTGGAAAAGGGAGTGAACTCCTCTGCCCTTTGCAAAATGCTCCAGTGTTGACGCACGGAAAGCGTTTATTTAAGAAGTACACAATATTTTAATTATTTTCAGGGCTTTCTTGCAGTGTCCTTTCAAACTGGCTGCTGGATAATGAAGGATCTTGGTTGGATGTCCATCCCTGTCAATTCAGAATAAGGACTGACTTGTTTGATTTCCACTCTCTATACATCTCTTCAAAACACCTTATTTTTTTATTTTAGCATAAAAATTTCCATTGAAGTTAATGGGTTATTAAGTTGTTGGATGCATTTTACACCTTCATATGTGAAGTGAGTTTGGATTTTCATTAGTTAGAGCTAACACCAATTTTCAATAAAATATTAACCAAACACACAGAGAAATAGTTCATGTGGATCTATCCACTACTTCAATAAAATTAACAGACTTAGATATTTACTCTTGCCCCAGCAGTAATATTTTCCCACATTACATTTCAAACAATGAAATGACACTAAATTCATTTAAAACAAATTTATATTATTGTTATTTTAAACAATACTTAATTCAATTTCAGTGTTTGGCATGCAAGGTTTGAAAATATCAATATTATTGTTTAATGTAAAAAATAATAATAATTCAGCTACAAAACATTAGCATATGCAAGCTTCCCAAATGAGTTCCAGGGCTGGTATTTACATTAAACTGTAAATGAGCAAAACCAGCCAGATGTAACTGTGCCATTCAGAGAAGGGGATGCTGAGATTTAAAAACCAAGGCATTCAGCCCCAGTTTCAGCTCTCTCACCTATACTTGGAAGCTCATACAGGGAAGTGCCACCACAGGTTTGCTGTGAATTAAAAACAGAGGGGCTTGAGGATGGAGAGAGATGGGAAGGCAACTCACACACTGCTCACAGGGGATATTTTTGGGCCTGGTGTGTCACCAGCAAACCTCAAAACATGGGACAAGTATATGGGGGTGTTTGAGCTGCAGAAGAGAAGGTTCTGGGGAGAATTTAAAGCCCCTTTCAGTGGCTAAAGGGGCTCCAAGAGAGCTGGAGAGGCACTTGGGACAAGGGCCTGGAGTGACAGGACAAGGGGGAATGGCTTCAACCTGCCAGAGGGCAGGGTTAGAATTAGAGAATAGGAGGAATTTCTTGGTTGTGAGGGTGGCGAAGCCCTGACACAGGTTGCCCAGATAAGATGTGGTTGCCCCATCCCTGGCAGTGTTCAAGGTTGAATGGGGTTTGGACCAGCCTGGGATAGTGGAAGGTGTCCATGTCATGGCAGGGAATGGGACTGGATGAACTTTAACGTCTCTCCCAACCCAACCCATTCCCGATTCTCTGTATGACTGCTGGACTAACCAGCCAGGATCACCCTCAAACACCAGCACTGCTGAGCTGTGGTGTCCCACAGCCAGAGCAACCCATGGGATCAAATCTCTCTGCACATGGGATCTAAGGCCAGCTTATGGGGAACACTATGCTGGAAATTCCACTTTGGGCAGATGTTATATGACACAACAAACATTTCAAAGCTTGCAAACCACATGCAGAGTCAAGGTGAGTAACGTGGCCACATGTCCCTGAATGTTCCACCAACAGGGAGGAGATGCTCCACCACCTGGAAACAAGCTGCTCCCTGAAAATGGCCAGGACAGCTCTTGCCGAGCTCTTCTGTTAATGACAACACATCAATGGATCCTGCGAGACTCCACAACGAAAGTGTGATTCACAGCAAGCTTCGAGGAAACCACGGAGTGTATTTAGATTTGATCTTTACCTGCTAACAGCCCTTTAAAACGCTGCTAACAGCAAAGCAGATGCCCTCCCCACGTTCAGCGCTTAGAGGAGCTCTGATTCAGAATAAAACAAGTGGCTAGAAGAGTATGTGGGTATTTAGCTAATTATATGTCTGGTAAATTTGTGTTTTAAAACAATGCTGCTTGTCTCCTCCCTTTGTAGAGTGCCAGTTCACTGGAGTGTTTCCCATGGATTGGCAATTAGCTGTAATTAGGTCTTGTGATTTCCCCATTTGTCCTCATGTCACAAAGTTTACTACTGGAAACGCTCATTTGGATGGTAGGTGGTTGCTAATTGCAGCAGCAACAAAAACCATTGGCAGCTGCAGCACCTGAGTTTGCTGTTTGGATCAAGCCATTGCTCCCTGCTCCCAACTTTTCAGGAGGATTTTGCAACTCTTTGGCTGGGTCAAGCTGCACTCAAGTCAGGGACAGGGGACTTACCCCTGCCTGCTGGCTGACAGAGCAACTCATAATTTCAGAGCTGGGTGGGGAGTTAGAGCCCAAACTGAATAGCTGCTAAAAATTAAGGGAGGAGGAAGTGAGCTCTTTTTAGGTGGGTTTTTTTTTTTTTTTTCCCGGAAAAAACCTTGTCAATATTAAAGTGATAGTTTACTTCTGGAATTCAGGTCTGCCTGTGACATTATCTCAATCTCATGCAAGGTGTTTTTGTGTAGTTTGCAGCAGGGATGAGTCTGCTTTGCTTTTCCAAAGAGGATGGGACCAGAGGCAATAGGATCAAGATGCAAAGGAGAATATGAGAAACCTGGTCTAGAGGAAGGTGTCCCTGCTCATGGCAGGGGGTCCCTTTCAACCTAAACCATCTTATGGTTTTACAATTCTAAAAATTAGGAAAATCTCTGCAGAGTGAGATTTGGGAAGTGATGAACTAGACTGGTAGTGATGCAGTTTCTTTCAAAATTCAGCTCTTTAAGAACAGTTTAAGGAAAAAGTTGGCAAGATTTTGGCTTTGTTGGGTGCTGGAGCTAGGGGATGGATTGAACAGCTTCCTAAAGGCCTTTTGAGCCTGTGTTCTTTGGTTTTAGGGGTAGCACAGCCCAACCATTGTAGATGCTGTTTCACTGTGTGCATTTGTCACCTTAACTCATCCAGGCACCAGATCCCTCTCCTGGCTGGGCCTTCTAAGCTCTTAAATTCATTCCCCTGAAGAGTGCACAGCAGAGGGGCGTATTTGACAAGCACAATCGGAGATAAGCAGCCCTGAGGAGTTTCAGGACATTGAAGAAAGAAAATAATCTTCTGGTTTCTTCTTTGCACAAAAAAAAAAAGATTTAAAATAACTCCATCCCCTCTGGACTGGAGAAAGAGACACTCTAAACCAGATAATCTCCAGCTCTTAGACAGAACATTTTCTCAGTTGATCTCCAAGATCTTTGCTAAGGAGGTCAGCAGCATGATCCTGTTTTGCTGATGCACACACAGGTGTGCAGGTCTGGCCAAGGCACCAGGTGAGGAAAGGGTGGGAGCTGTTTTCCCCTGCTGGGAGGCAGATGCAGGCTGTGCTCAGGGCTCCTTGCAGATGGAGAGCCCAGCATCTCCAGCCTGTGCATCTGTGTGGGCAGACCAGCTGGGCCCCAGCAGAGCTAAGCTGGCCACGTCTAAGTCCATCAGCAGACACCATAAGACCAGCTCTTCCTTAGCACTCTGCAGATGCTCTGTGCCTCCCCGGCTGCCTGGCAGCATGTGTGGGTCACAGAGCACAGGCACTGCTCTCCTTCCTCTTCCTCACCATTCTGCATGGACACAGCACCAGCAACTGGCTTGGTTCACCCCACAGGTCATGGGGTGGAGGAGGAGTAGAGCTGAAGGCACCATCCCGTTGTCCTAATGCTTTCCAAGGATGTCTTTGCCAGGAGCAAGCACACTCGTGGATAACACATGTGGCTGTGCACATTCCACCTGCAGAGATGGCAGCTCTTTGTCTGGTAAATGCTGCTGTGACAAAGCTGTTCCCTATCATTCCCTTTTATTAAATATTTGCAGCAGCTCTGGCTCAGTGCTTCCCTCAAACCCCACAATCTTAAATTTAGGCATGGCAATAGAGAGGAGGTACAGAAGCAGTGTATGTGCACAGGTGCAGCACCTAAAAATTCAAAGTCTAGTGGTCCTGATATCACGTGAGACTTTATTTATTTCTTCAGTCAAGCTTTGTGGGGGAAAAAAAACCCCAGAACTAAAAACTATCTCATTTATTTTTGTCTGGAACTGCAGGGCAGAAGAGTTTTCCAGAAGGAATAGAAGGCTGCCATCGATTTTATTATTGAGTCAGTTTTAATGAGTCACAGTATTTTTGGAAGGCTTTTAAGATTACTGTAAAGTGCTTAGTTACAGTGGCTACAGGTGCCAAGGCAGGAAAGGAAACAACAAAGAAATGCACAGCAGCTGTATTACTACGCTTCCCCTCAGAACTGGGATCAGCAGAACAACACACATGGCAAATGCAAAAGAAAATAGGAGAAGATGTAAGAGATGACAGAAGTCAGCATGGTCAGCTCCTACGCTAAAGCAAAATGCATTTTATTTAAGGAACTGTCCAGTGTTCCTTAGCTGCAAGTTGGAAAGGGTCACTGACAGACTCCGGATTGCCAGGCGTTCAGTGAATCGTGTGGTTGCCTTTCAAGCTGTCCTTTGGTTGTAAGTCATTTGCTCCCAGAGCTGCCAAGCTCTGCCACTGCCATCCTGTGTTGAATGAAACTGTGGAAACATCTCATTTAGCAGAGAGAAGGGAAAGCAGAGAAGGGGGAAAAGAGGTGGTGTGAAGAGAAAAAAAATATTTTTTTCTTTGTGACTTGAACAGACTTGCCTTACTGGTTTTTTTGCCTGTACCATACTGAATGCACAGGGCAGGACTTTCAGCTCTTAAGGATGATCTGTGTTTTCTGACAGAAAATTACTCCTGTGTTTGGAGTGTGATCTGTGTTTTCCACTAAACAGAAGGTGCTAGAAACCACATTCTGAATATCTGGAGATGGAAAACAAACAGCGTCAGAAATACAGGGCTGGAAGAAAAGCTTCCAGTTACCACACGATGTGCCACCTGGATTTTCAGACCCTTCCCATGATGTTTGGACTCAGATTCATGCAGAAGCAGCATCATGAGCTGGAGCAGGAGCGATCAAACATGCTGCCTTTGCTTGTGCGCAGCAAGTGTCGGGATGCGCAGCGAGTGTTGGGATGCACAGCTGGACACTTGCATATGCAAATTCCAGCCTGGACGTGCTGCGCAAAACCCAGAAATCACCTCAGACTCTGGAGGCTCGTTTTTCACTCCCCTCCTGCCTCCCCCATCCCCCTCAGCAGCGGGGGACAAGCAGAATATTCTCCAGGCACCGTGCAGGGTCACCGCCGGCGTCACGGCATCCTCCAACATCCTCATTGCCGGCCCTGGAGATACCACATAGCAACCTGGGCACCAGCCACGCACCAACCCGAGCTGGGAGAGGCGGGGAGAGCAAAGGAAACCACTCATTGTCTCCGGTGGGCCCAGCCTTGTGTCTGCTCTTCACGCAGGCCTGGCAGCGGGCCCGGCGCTCGGGCCTTGGCGGGCGGCCAGGCTCGGAGTGGCAGGCACCTGTCCCTGCTGGGAGACCTGGCGACCCCGGCATGCCCGAACGGTTAGTTCTGTTCTAACATCACGTCTACTCAAATTTACCTCAGGATTTCCCCCCTCCCTGTGCCAGGGTTGCTCGGCCCATGCCAACTGCTTCACCATGGATAAGGCGAGGCACGTTCCCAAGCTGCGCGCGGGGCACCCCCCTCAAGCCTTCAGCTCGGAGCAGATGGGGCCCATCAAGGTGTTCCTGTCCTCCAGCACATCAGGAAAATGTCCCAGCCAGGAGAGAAAAACAAAGCCTGGCGGGGATCCCTCTCAGCTGTCCTTAAAATGAAGTTTGGGATGTGTGCTGAGTGCTTCCACCTTGGGGGTGGCAGTGGGGCTAAGAGTCTTCCTCCCCCCACCCACTAAAATCCTTCACACAAGGACAAGGTCTTTGTGCCCACAGAATCCGAGGCTCTGGGCTGTGTTTTGGTTCCTTTTCTTTGGGAAATCTCTTCAAGCATTCCCCAGATCTTTTCCAGCACCTTGAGCAAAAAGATCAAAACCTTTCACAAGTGGCTCTGATGGAAAAAAGGACAAGGAAATTCAGATCACAGGAGAGGAGACAAAGACCAGCCAGGAAGGGTTTTTTTTTCAGGAAGTTTAAGGCAGAGATATAGGAACGTCCTTATTCTGCAGCCTGTTTCTTACATAAAACTCCACTTTCTTCAGCGTTACAAATGTGAATGGAAATATTTCCAAAGCGTGGAGAATTTTTGAGTGATCTCCCATTATTTCAGCTTTATTTATGGTCTCTTGTCCCAGTATAGGCACAGTTCACTTATCCTTCTGAAGAAAAAGAACAGAAGCTTTTGCTTTCTGACAAATGATCTGCCTTGGAAATTGGGAAGTCCTGTGCACCTTGTCCTCGATTTTAATGGTATGAAGTTCATCAGATAGAAATAATGACAAATGGTTTGTCTTTGACAACAAAAGTGGAGCTGTGTTGTGTGCAGCAGAAGCTTCCTGCTTCATGATGAGGAAGAGAGGGTGGCTGAAGGCAGAGCATCCCAGCTCTACTGCCTTATGTCAGGCAGTCAGTGACTCTGCAGCCTCCTTTCTCCTCATGGAACCACGGTCCAGAGGTTTCATCTGTCTGTCCTGTCTCCCCTGACCACAGATCTTTGTGGTCCAAACTCTCCTCTGAAAGGAGGATACAGTACTAACAGCCTGGGAGCTTTATCTCAGCAGGCTCCACTACAAAAGGAGCAGCATGAGGAAAAACCAAAGATTCAAATCCTCTGTCTCAGAAATCAATGTTCATTTTGTGTTTAGGTTCAAAGAGGCGCAGCAAAGCCGAGGCTGGGAAGTAGAAAGGACTGAGCAGAAAGTGCTTCGTGCTTGAACCACAGCCCAAGACTGGAGTCAGGAATATTCTGGGGCCTGCTCATCTGTAAAAACAGGCTAAAAGCAGCCTAGCAGCAGCGAGATGAAGGAAAAGCCATCATTTAGGGCAGTGGCAACTCGTTAACCCAAATGACCTGCAGCTCTGGCGAGCGCTGACCCAAGGACTTGCGAATTTACCTCCACTGCCCAATAAACTGTCGCTGCCCAGCTTCTCTAATTAAAATAGTCCTGGATTTGCAGGGCCTACCCAGAGAATAAACTGGAATTTATCAGATTAGCTAAGCCAGATCATACGCAGAGCATATAGGCTGGCCAACAGCCTACTTTGGACCAGATTAACCAGCTAAAATAATTGGGGATTTTTGCAAAGTCTGCCCCTAAAGACTGGCATTAAAGAAATGCACCAAAGACTGAGCATATATTGCAGCCCATTTCTTTTTACCCTATTTACTTCTTAGCTTGATGTTCTTTGGCAATTGCTGGAAATCAGCTTTTTATCTTTTACTAACCAGTGAAAAAAAAATTCTCCCTCTTCAGCTCCTTCAGGTGAGCTGTGCCAGTGGAAAATGGTGGATCTGTGAAAAGGTAGAGAGGTTGTATTTAATGCATTCCTACTTCACAACTCTGTTCCCTATTCCTACACTCTGGTCCCTGCATTGTCAGCCTCGGGTAATGAGGAATGATCACTGGAGAGGTGGTAGAGTGGCAGCAGAGCTGGTCTTGTCCTGATCCAGTCAGATGTCTTTTGCTCTGTAAAGGGACGAGGTAAAAAAATTCTTGTAGCCTGCAAAGGACAGAACCCAGGTGGCTGCAGAATGCCTTGGGGGCTGTGTGTAAAACAAGGGGCTTCCCCCTGGCCTCCTCAAGGGAATGGTGGTGCAGGGGCACATCTCTCACCTGCCCTCTCCGAGCTGCAGGCTCAGGAGACAGCAGTGACATTCTGGCAGATGTGTCTCTGTGCAATTTGAGCTTTGCTGCCGCTCAGGCAAAACAGGTTTTGCTACCAGAGCCAAAGGACTGCAGCCATGGGGAGGAGCGGGAGGAGGAGCAGAACCAGGAGACACCTGGGAGCTGCATTTCCTGCTCCTGTTCTGTTCTCACCCTCCCTCAGCAGCTCCTGCCTGCGCCAGCCACAGCAGAGCCATGGGCATCTTGTTCCCCTCTGTGGGTGTAACACCCCCTTGGCTTGTGCCTGGGGCAGGCTTTGGGCATCCTCAGCACTGCTTTGAACCAGCCACTTCAGAGGGGAATCAAACCTGAAACCTTCTAGGACATTTTTATCAGGCTCCACTTCAGCATTGCAGTTTTCAGCTTTTTCCTTTCCTTTTCCTTCAACATTTGCTGGGTTTTTCTTGCTACACAAAAGGCATATTTAACAAAATGTGTGAAACATCCTAACAACAGGAACGTTGCCTTCTCCTGACTTCAGCTGTGGGATGCATTAATTAATTTCCCTTCTCCTCATCAAGGATGTGCCCAAACATGGGGGAACAGAAAATAGCAGGTGACAAGAGGGGAAATAAGATGCTGCTGGTCAGGAGCCCATGCCCCTGAACAGTGAGGCAATAGAGAGAAGGATAAAAGTCACTAAAGGACAGAGAAAGACATTCTCCCCCTAGTTTTGACTTTGTCAAGGACATGAGGAGGTTTCTGGTTGGCTATAAAATAAAAAGAGGAAAAACCAAACCAGGACAGCCTGTTCTTTCATACAGGAGAACCAGAGTGGCAGGAGACTTGTGACTGCTTCAGTGTCTCCCACCACCACATGTCTGCCTGTCCTGGAACTCACTCCTTCCCTCATCCCCTCTGGACAGTGCTGGTTTGAGCCCCACAGAAAAACATGAAAAACCTCACACGTCTCACCAGCTGAAAGCAAATTTCCATTCCTAGGAGCCCACACCCACACCAGCTGAAAGCATCAAGCTTAGTTCAGCCATGGCATTTGCACCCCTGACAGCCACCCAAAACAATTCAGCACTTCCAGGTAAAGTAAGGGAATCTCTTTGTTGGTTAGAGGATCTGACCCCAGGACTGCCATGAGGCAAAGCAAACCAAATGCTATCTGGGCTGCCAATGAATCTCTACATACCCCAACCAGAGCAGGCATCTGCTTTTTGGGCAGAGGGACAGCTGCCACAGCAGGAGAGAACAGCTCACACCCAGCGTTCAGTCTTGGCTGCAGTGACCTGGCTCCTCAATTTCCACATGTGAAATTTCTTCTGATGTAAACGGGGGAGTTCCAGGTTCTGAACAACTGCAAAAACGCAGATCTGAGCAGCAAGGAACTTCTCCAGGGTGCTCAGGGGGCTCACCCAGCTCTAGCTGTGCTCTTACCAAACCCCTCAGACGGTTTGCTGCAGGATGCAGGGCTGAACCCTGAATTTTCCCCCAAAGTTGGCATTTCACCCTGTTTTCTAGAAGCAATTCCAGAAGATGACCTAAGACACCCGCGTGGGGCATATTATATAACAATGGAGATTGTGTGTGTGTGTGTGTAGTTTATGTAAAAACACTTAATCTCACAGCTGCTTCCCTCCCCTGCACCCTGGGCAATTTTTTTTCCCTTCCATCTCCCGTTTAAATACCTGGTATTTGATCATTTCACAGGGTTGGCAAAACAAGCACAATGGAGGCAATGTTTGCTCAGATCTATTTTTGTGTGTATGTGTGCGTGTGAATTTTTTGGCAGAATCAATGTTTGCAAGAAGCAGATAAAACTTTTCTGTTGAAGAGCCACGGACAGCCAGGAATTGCTGCCTGCCAGCAAATCTCTGCTTACTGAGGGAGATCATGTCACTGTTAGCCAGGTAAAGGGGTTGGATTTGGGAACCTAGAGAGCTTCCTTGTTAGGCTATAAATGAAGGAGTTGTTTAGCAATTACTTTAAGACAGTAAATCTCTGTGTATGAACCCACTTCAAGATAAAATCCAAACTTGGTTTTCCCTGCTTACACAGCAGAGATGCATATGCATCCTGGAAGCTACATAACCCAGTCATATTTTATTCACATCACACTCCAAGGAGCTCACTGACTGGAATTCAATAGAAACTGTTCTCTGTGTGAAAGTAATTTCAGAAAGTAATCTAGTTTATGGAAATGAAAGGCATCAAAACACAAAAAACACTGTTTCTGTACAAGTGCTTTGCTTCAAATATTTGACATGGAAATTTATATAATCCCTCTGGGGCACATGGGTTTCACGAGTGTTAACATCTTTTGAAATGAATTTCACAAATGTTTATTTGGAATACCAGGCATACAAATAATTTAGAATATCAAGGCATCTTGTTGAATCAGTCTTAATGATACAGATCTCAGATGGCTGTGGAGGTTAAAAGGTATGAATTTTAATTGGGTGTGTGGAAGATGTCATTTTCAATCATTGCACTGCATTGCCAAAGCTATCACTTTCCAATTCTAAGCTTCCTGCTACCTCCTCCTCGGCTCCTTCTGTTGCTTAAAGACCAAAATGAAACATTTTTCACATTTTATTTGTGTGCTGGGCATGTATTAAATACAGAGTTTTGCTGCCTATCTTGGTTTATACAGGACCCCATCACCGTTGTATTGCAACACTTCTCAAGCAATAAAGAGGTTGACTTTTCTCAGACAGATAGTGCTGTATTGTCGTTCCAGTTTTTATAAAAAAGTTAAATTATTGAAGGCAAACAGCATTAAGGAGGCAAAAATGGTTGCTAAGGCTGGTCAAAGTCAGATTATACAGGTGTCTCCTCTCTTCCCTGCTTCCATGGTGGCCCCTGTTTACATTATGGGATAAATCAGGAGTAAAATTGTTTTGCCATTTAAAATATATGTGTTTTTAATTAGTAGATCCATATTTATATCTGGCTTTGGGCAATATGATGGATGAGCATGAAAAGAAAAACCAACTGGGTACCTGTGAAGAGATCTTTGTCCATCCTGTGTGGCAAAGGAGCAAGGATCCTGTGGGAAAAGATATCGTGTGATTGGATAATTAAAAATTATCATAAGCCATAGGCAGTGGGAAGGCAAATTAAGCCTGCAGAGGCAGCGTGAGTTCTGAGAGCTCCTCAGCCACTGAGTGCTCAATATTGCAACTTTATCACTCATTTTTAAGTTTGTTCATAACCCAGATTTGCAATCAGCAAGATTTTATCCAAGATATTGGTTTTTTGTGTATTGCAAAAAAATGAAAAGAAATTTGAGTTATTTATTCACGTGGAACAAAGTGTTGGGCTCTAGTTGTCTCACTCATTGGCTACCCTTAGATGTGCTCAATCAACACAGGGAGTTAAGTCAGGCACGTTTTGGGGGGAAAAAGTCCCTCTGCCATTCAACAGCCTTGGGCAGACCTTGTCTTCAGAGAAATGAAGCAGCCAAATTTCAACAAACCTCTAAAGAACATGCATTCGACTGATAACTTGGCCAAACATGGGTGGATTTCAAGGAGGGCGTGAAAAGCACTTTGTTCACAGGCAGCACGCGGCCAATTTCCTTTCTGCTCCCAAGAGCAATGATAAAAGCTCAGCAAATGGCTCTGAGGTTTTTTTTTTCTCTTTACAAGCACATTTTATTCCAAGAAATCATCATTGTTTTCTTTGAAATGCCCATTGTCAGCAGCAGGAGCAAAATGAGCAAGGCAAACATCCAACCCACACAAGTCTGAGCCACTGGCAGGGAAAAAAGCCCCTACATTGGTCTTCTGGTAGAACACAATAAAGATGCCCTGGTATAGAATTGTCAACTCTACCTGCACCCAAAGTGATTCTGATTTCAGACATTTTATTTGCTCAGATTAAAATGGCCTGAAATATTTAATAGCAACCATTCTGGGTCAGGCAGCTGATGGCCAGGCCAATGTCTTTGGCCACTATTGACAGAATCATAGAATTAGAATCATAGGAAGCTTTGAGTTGGAAGAGACCCTAAAGATCATCTCATTCCAAACCCCCACCATGGACAGAGTTGCCAAGGAAAAGAAGATAATAAATATGTATTTGTGCTTCCTACATCTGGCAATCTGTGCCTTTAGGACTTATGGAAATGCTGGCCATAAATTTGTAGGATTGAAGGGGACTGACCCCAATGTGAGGCACAAATGTGTCCAGAGCACCCCTGGGAGATGCTGCACAGACCCTCTGATGAAAGAGGAACCCATCAGCCTTTGAGCTGGCTCAGGGTATCAACACCTCCACAAGCAGAAAACATTTCCCAAAAAACACCCTTAAGAAACTCCCACTGCAAAAGGTGAAAAATTGCCATAAAAGTCCCTTTTTTTTTTTTTTTTTTTTTTTTAATCCCCCAGTTTTCTGCCTGCCCCCACTCTGGTGGGAGGCTGGGCCTGGTGGGGCAGGTCCCCTCTCCATGGTGTGTGAGCACACACTCCCCAGTGCCAGCCCTGAAACTCCCCCCTCGTTAGGGCACGGGGGAGGAACACAAAGCCCCGTGTTTTACTTGAGTCCCTCCCGTGAATAGGCGGAACAAATGATAAGCACAGAAAGAAAGAGGGAAAGTTGTCCAAAGGAGGCATCAGTTTTCCTCGTGGGAAAGGCTTTCCAAGCCCTCCCCATTCCTCTCTGCCCTGCTTGGAGGGGAATGAGCCTTGTGCTGGGCAGCCTAGACATCAGTCCCCTCCATCCCTCACCTTTCCTTCCCCTTCCTTTGGCTGTATCCTTCATTTCAGCCTTGCAACACTCTTGTCATGAGCAATGACAAAGTCAGCCAGTTTTGGGCTGACTTCCAAAACTCCTCCCTTAGCAGAGCAGTGGCAGAAGCATCCCTTGGAAGAAAACCCCGGCAGGAGATCCTCAATTATTTCCTGAGAAATGCTCATGAGTATTTTAAATTTCCATGTCAAACATTTGAAGCAAAGCATTTGTAGGGAAACAGTGTTTTTTTGTGATGTCTTTTCTGTGCTACAAACCACCCTGCACAGGCTGCAGAGCAGGGAGGAGGAGAAGGGCAGTACCTGCCACAAAGCTGCTGGCTGGGCTGGGGAACGAGTTCCAGGAGCAGGCTGGAGTGAATGAAAGAATTCCTTTGCTGGAAATGAGGTGGTAAAATGGATCTCCTGCCATGAAATGACTTTGCTGTCCTACCTCAGGGAAGAAAATCACCTGCTGGTGCTGCTGGTTTCTGATGAGATTTGACTGCATCTGCCATCAGTAACACGTGGAAGGTCTGTCCCAAGGACACTCAGAGTTTTGGGGTGCAAGGGGATCCCTGACATGGGAAAAAGCTGATGAGAGATGATCCGATCCTGTCTGATCCTGCACAGAGTGCAGGCTGCCAAGAGTGTTCCTCAGCAGAGCATCACTTTTGTTTCCAAGAATGTCCTTATTTGTTAATATCCATGGGAAAAATAACTTCATGCGGAGTCTTGGAGAGGGTTTCACCATTTCAAGGATGAGTTAAACCCCAAGTTTTCATTTCACACTGACAGCAGCCCGATTTTGCAGGTCAGTCCCCCTGCATTCAAGTCTTCAGGGCCCTTCATCTACTTGCCTGGCACTGATTGATACATTTTTCTACTGGTGGCATTGATTTTACAGATGTCTAAAGAAGAGGGAAACTGGTTCAGAAATAAATATTTCTGGTTTGGAGCATCTGTGTGTCTGTATATAGTAGACAGTAGGATATAAGCCCGTGGGAAAACCCAGAGTCTTTAGGAAACAAAAGGTCTATAAGATCCCTCAAGTGAGTGGCTGGGTAGCAGCTGAGAGGAAAAACGAATGAGTTTCTTCCTACAAGACTGCAGCAGAAAATGAGCACCAAGCAGTTTGAGTTATCACATCCAGACTCCTGATCCAGACTTGTGTCATGTTCCCTTTCTCCAACCAAGTGCCAAGATGCCAGTTTGTATTATAGAAAGCAGAAGAGGCAGCCACTGGACTGGCTACTTCAAGTGCAACATTTAAAATGCTGAAAGTGCTAAAAATGGTCTTTTGCAGTGTATGTGATGTTACATTAGAGACCCCAGTTCAAGGGAAGGGCTCAAAGGAGTCATTGACAGTTTCAGGTCGTTTGAGGATGTGAAAGCAGCACAGACCACTGAGAGGTGAAGATGGAACATTTGATTATATCAAAACCACTACCCTTCATCCCACAGGCAGAGTGTGCCAACACTTACAAGGAACTATTTCTTCAGCCAGGGCACACTCACTTCATCCACGTCTGTCAGAATGTGCCAAAAGCCTGAAAAGCAGTGTCAATTGCCATGGTCATCAAAACATGACAGCAGCTCCAGGACTTTCTGGGAAGCACCTCCAGCACCAAAGAGGAAACTAAAACATCCTAAAACCCATTTGAGGACAAGAAGGGCCTCCTTTAATCACCAAGTCCGTCCCGTCACATTCCCCAGCAACCAAGTCATACAATCCCATTTCACAGGCTGAACAAGCCTCAGCTTCAAATGAACTGGAGCATTTGCCCCAAGGCCATTCCCAAATCTCTGTTGTCTGGGAGTCTCAAACTCCCTTCTGATATCCAGCCTGAATATATTCCCCATCAGTTCCCGTCTCTCTGTATTTGCAGCAGCACGGTCCATTAAGGCTCAGCAGCCTCAGCCCTCCCACAATCAGTCTCTGCACAACCAGCAGCCTTCAGCACACATCAAGCCAGGATAAATCCTCCTGGCGGTGCCCATCTCTTCTCTTCATCCCTGCCTGAATTTAAACCAGTCCCCAGTTCCTGTTCCCATCAGATGCCCCTATTCTCAAACCCAAACATTGCCCTGAATGAGCTCGTGCAAAGATTTATCCCCAAAAGCAGAGAGTGATGCAAGAATGAGATCGTGTCCTTCACTAGAGAGATGAAGTTGGGGTGGACAGATGTCCACAAAGCCTCCAAATGCTGGGAAAGTTACACCAGCCCAATGCAACCTTGAAGATGTTCATCCTTTGCAGAGTATTTCCTCTGTATGCAGTGTTGGTAATTTTGGGAATCTCTCTTAAGCTGGGCCAGGTGATCACTGTTCTCATTGCAAATGTTTCAGAAATGAGTTTCACAAGCAGTCTGGATCTGGGTTGCTTGCCTGGTAATTGGGACACACATTTTTTTTTTCCCCACTGGATACAAAGCCCCAAATAAGCCAGCTGTGCAGGTCAGCAGGAATTGGAGTTTCTTCTTCTTTTTTTTTTTTTTCTCATTATTTCCTCTTCGTTTCTTGTTGAATTGGAGGCACTGGTTAAAAATAGCTATGTAAACCCACTGCAGGGAGTGAATGTCCTTCCCTCAGCACTTCCAGACAGGCCCAAAATTGTTCATCAAGGTTGTGTGTACCCATGCCTCTCCCACCCAGCAATCCCATTCCTCACTTTGGAATAACAGCAAAACAATCCTTCCTCTGGCTAAGAGCAGCCAAAGGATAAGTAGTCTGTCTTGGTAGACAACACTCTCAGGCACATGGTAGGATTGTTGGGATGTCCTGTGCAGAGCCAGGAGTTGGACTTTGATGATCCTTGTAGGTCCTTTCCAGTTTGGGATATTCCATGATTGTACCCATCAGGAGGGAGCTGGTCCTCAGGGCTGTGTCCTTGGGACAAATCACAAGGGAGAAAAACAGGACTCCCCTAGAAATGAAGGGCTTCAAATTAAGAAGGGGATCAAGAATCAAAATTCTTTCCCAGCCATTGGTTTTATTTCACTGGTGCTTGAAGAGCCTTTTGGTGGAATTTCAGACCCATTTCAGTAGTTGTGTCAGTTTGATCACACTCATTGCAATCAGTATTTATTTGAATTTGGACAAAGATTGTTGAGAATGGTGGTAAGGGGAAATCACATCTACAGGTCGTCATCTTGCTGGCAGAAAAATAAGTTTAAAAAACCTCCAATCAGCATCAAATGGATTGCTTGGGAAATAATTTTCGTTCCTAAATGCAATCATCTATATTGGATACAATGTCTATTTGTTAAAAAGAAAATAAAAATGGAGTTGGGGAGCCTTCATATCTATAAAAAGACTACTTTTCCTGGCATTTATAAATATTAATTTGGAATGCTGGAGAAGAACAATACATAACAATAATGAGAATCACCAAATCCCATCATTTTTGACATCGTCGTATCAACAGCTTAAGGATTAGCAGGTGAACTTTAAACATATTGCTTCCAAATAATAATAACAATAATAATAATAACAACAGTAATGATAATTACATCAGAATCTAAAAAATAAAATCCCCCTACTGCATTATATATTCCTGATGGCTTTCTTCTTCTAATAGCGTTTGCAGGATCACTGCTTTGAACGTTTGGATGACATGCTTAAAAAATTAACCTGGAGAAGGGGGAGGTCTTCTTATCTCCCTCCATTCTTGCAAAGCTTTGCTTAGCCCTGTCTTTGTTTCCCACTAACCCCTGACATTGACAGAGTCAAAGGCCTATCAACTAATACCCTAATTTCAGGAGGATTTTATACACACGTCTATCTATGCGCATCTGCAAATGTTTTGTGCACGCGGGGGAGGACGTCTGTGCATAAAACGAGGCAGTGTTTGCAAAGATAAAGTTGCACCAGGTGTCAATTTTCACACCTCCCGCTAAATACGCGTGGCAAAAAAAAAACGATGCCACAATTTCATTGAAAATCCAACCTATTGAGATCTAATCGCTGCTTAAGCTGTGGCTTTATTCAAATCTGGATCACCAATAGGGCTCAGGATGTAAATGAAGTGCAAAGAGAAATAAAGCAAAGGAAGGGGGGAAAAAAGAAATCTATGATAGCCCTTTCCTTCAGCCATTTGATTCCCAAGTCCTTATCAGTCAATTAATGCATACTAAAACTTTAGTGGCAGCCTCAGTTTAACAGACCTAATAGCTCCAGCGAGTCCCCAGCATTAGCCAAACAAAACACACTTTCAGCTGCCTTAATATGAGACTGAAAAAAGGTCAAAATAGACAGGCTTTACAGAATAAATCCTGAAGATCCATTCTAATTTCCACTCAAGGATCTTTTAAGCAGTTCTTGGATGCTCTTTATGGTACTTTGATCCAAGCATAGTTTCATTAAAACTTTGTGGCTTGGTATTTTTAAACCTGATAGCTTCACTAAACTAGTTCTCAAAATGTTAGCTAAGCCGCTATGCATAAAACTACTTTACTGTCATGGTGTCTTCTAATATCACCTAAGTACAGGCTGTTGCAATTTTGAAAATGAACCTTTTCTACATTCACCAGATCTCAGCTTGGGAATTTCTGCTTTCGCACTTGAAGGCTGTCTCACAGCATAAAGGGAAGGTGCTGCCTTACCCCCTTCCTCTCCCCCTCCTTGAAACCTAAAACTAAAATTAGCTGCTGTACCTTATTTGTTCTGGAAGCAAGTTACACAGTACTTCTATCCACTGTGGTTTCCAATTGCAGGATTAACACTGGATGCTGAAAAAAAACAACTAAAAAACCAAAGCCAACCACCCAAGAAAAATAACAAAACATTAAATGATGGTTTAAAATCCAGTTTAATGATGGCAGGATAAATTCCCTTAAGACCCAGGAAAACAAATGTTACTTCCCACCTTCATAACGTGGCATGTTAATAAATTTGATTTAACTGCCACAGATTAAAAAAAAAAAACAAACCACCACAACTATGTCACCAGAGATTGTCCTTTGCTCCTCTGAAAATGAGGATGGCTAAAAGGTTAGGTGACAATTTTCTTCCTCATGCCTGGTGTTCACAAAAGCCTTGATTTCTCAAGGAGCTTTTGTGGTGAGTTTGCATTACAGTAGTTAAGAGAATTACAGAAAGATGGCTTCAGAAGGGGCTGGGCTGAGTTTTTGAGAGAAAATACAAGCAAAGGATTATTAAAAAAAAAATAGTAAAACTGAAGAGATTGGATTTGCACAGGCAACCTCCTCCCATCTGAGCCGAGGGAGGAACTCCCACTAATTTTCATGGGAGCAATGGTCATTGTTGGGAAACAAACATAAAACTTGCAAGACAGACCCAAAAATATCTCTGGCTGGGCAGATTACTTTCATTACTTTCATACATGGTGGATATTTAAGACCAAGCTGGACAATTAAGGCCAGAACAGGAGCTTACCTATATAATCATACATGGAAATACAACTTCTGTTATCTGCAGAAGTTAACAGACATGTCCTGGATGGGTACAAATATCACCCTGAAATGGGCCTGATGCTGGTTTTAATCACAAACTAGTGACTTTCCAGGGTCTGAGCCCAGGATTCCACCCTCTAACCTCAGCTCTGGCCCCAAGAAGTACTTGATGGGAATTTTTGCTCCAAACCCATGAAAAGGAGTTTTTACATGCCCAAGGGTTTCATGCTCACTTGTTGGGAAAGGGTTGCTGCTGACTGTGTTATAGGAAAGGCCACCAACTCTTGGCTCTTTAATTCTCTCAGACGGTGTCTCCAAAAAAATGGAATTACCGATTTTTGTGAGCAGCCACTGCCCAGTGGGTTGGGACAAAGCTGTTCCACTTCTCCGCGAATCCTCATCACCTGGCAGAAATGGTTTGGTTGTTTTCACTGCTTCACACACCTCCGAGGGGTCAACGGAGAATCCTGTCAGCTGAAGGGCTGACAAAAGCTCCTGATGTCAGGTATAAAGAATGCCACCTACAGCTTAATGTCTGCACAAACCCCTCCGACTTCGGGCAAACAATGAACGTTTTTGTCTCCTTAATGCCCAGTATGCAATCGAGTGGAAATGCTACTTCCATCCTTAATCTACAAATGAAATTAAAGTTGTTGAAAGACACATGATAAACCGAGATCCTTTGTTTCTTACAGGAGAAGGGGGGGGGAGAAAAATTGAAACCACTAAATATTTTAGCAGATTTACTAAATTTCCAATTAAATCTGGAATTACGGCAGAGCCTGTATCTCCCCTCTCACTCCACCACACGCATTTTCTGTTCGAATAAAGTAGGTTAGACGCAGCGCTCCCTCCACCCGCCCACCCGAGCAGGAATATTAATGAAGCAGATCCGTCGCCGGCGCGCTGGGCCAGCGGGGATGCTCGGGCATCCCTGGGCCCGAGCTGCTGTGGGAAGGGGCTGGTTTATAGGGGAACAGCCTCGGCTATCCGGAGGGAGCGGGATATGCAAGGCAAGAGCACCCTCTGCCCGCTGGCAGGAGGGTCTGGCTCTGCTCACATGCCCTCTCCATCCCTCCCCCCCTTCCCTTCCCCGCGCTGAGGAAAGGTCACGGGAAGCAGCTTGCACAAGCCAGATGAGGTGGAGACCAAATCAGGACCAAGATTATGTGTCAGGGACTTAAGAGGCGGCGGCGGAAGGGCTGCGTGCGGTGCCAGTGCGTGCTCCCTGCCCGGCTCCAGCCCTTCCTGCCACCCCACGGAGCACTGGCCGTGTCAGGGGAAGGGGAAAGGGCATCCCCTCCCTCCAGGGGTTCTGGTGCAAGTGGCCACGCTGGCCGGGATTTGGCCAAAAAGGGTTTGGGGCACGTGGATATATGCTCGTGACTCTTCCAATCTGGTCCAGTCCCGTTTGGAGTTGGAGGTGTTGGCTCTCATGGGAGGCACAGCTTTGCTGTCCCCTCCTCTGCTTGGGGGAAGGGGGGACAGTTGTCCCCTGACACAAGTCAAACCACAAGGGACAGGCAGGGGACAACACAGGGAAGTCTGAGCCTGGACCAAAGCAAGGTGGCATTGGCTGTAAGGACAGGGTGACATCTCTGCTGGGCCAGCTTTGGGTCCAGCAGGTGAGTTCTTCCACCTGTAACACCAGCCACAATCTGGAAATGAGGGCAGGGAAGAAGCACAGAGCAGCCTTCCCCCACCACACCCCTCAGCACGCAGCAATCAGGGCTTTAGGGATGCCTTGACCCAGGATGCTGCATTTGGGACCATCCCCTTTGTGTTTTGGCTCTGTGACATTTCTGGTATCTGTGGGGATGTCACCTCAGGGACACACAGACCCCAGAGAGCCCAGGGAGACTGTCACCATGCAGCCATAGGAACATGCCAAACAGGCAGCTGAGTGAGGAATGAGTGGGCAAGGATGAACAAAGGCATGGACAGACCTTCCAGAGTGGCCTTTGATGTAGCTTATCCTTACACACCTTCTGTCACCTGGAGGTGACACCCACCTCATGGGCACTGCTCACAGCCCCAAAGCCCTGCTCCACCCTCACATCCTTGGGCATCCTCTGCACCTGCAGGGAAAGCTGAGGAATTTCCTCCAAGATGATGCTGCGGCACCTCACCTCAGAGGGAAGCAATGTGCCATGGTGGAAAATGCTTTTTGTCTGATGGTGAGACCTGAGCTCCAGAGGAGACCACCTGAGCATTTTTACACATTTACACAGCCAGTCCTGAGTGTCTCCTCATCAGCCACCATGATAAATCCAGACACACCACTCACTCCTCCCAGGGATCCTGAGCTGAGCTGTGTGACCCTGACAGCTCTCAGCACATCTCAGGGGTACCAGGGACAGGGGTGTGGGACAGGAGGGACTCACAAAAGTTGCCTCACCACTGCCCACACATCGTTTTTCCTATGCATTAGACAAGGCTTTCCCTCCCTGCACTCTGCACCCCACCAATCCCACTCACTCCCTGCTCTGGCTGCTCATTGCAGTGCTCAGGGACATCACTCTCCTCTTTCCTCTATTCCTTAGCACCATCTTGCACAGGAGAGATGGGTTTTTCCTGCCAATAAAACAAAATAAAAGAGCGGAAGATCCCTTTCTTTTCCTTCCATAGCAGCTAAGCCTGTTCAAATTCATCACAAGCCTTTGCTGTGGCACAGAGCACTTGAGAACAAGGCCAAAGAAATCAGCAATTGCCCTTATTTTCTTCTCTTGAAAACAGCTCAATTGGCCCATTGCAACTTACTCCTGCTGTCTCTATTCATATCTTTTCTTCCATGCAGTTGCCAATTGATGCTGCACATTTGCTTGGAGTGGAATATACCGGTGAGCCTGAGCTCTAAAATGTTGTTTCAGTAGTATTTCAATATTTAGCTTATACACATCTGTATAAATCCTGTTTTTTTCAAACCCTTGTACATGAAGAGAGCTAAATGGGGTTATTTTCCTTGTTTGCTGTGATCAGAAAATGCAAATTCCAGCTGCAGAAGGTTTTGCCACCTTGTGTGGGCTTTCCCACACGGCCAATGCCAATGCTTGAGCTGCTGACCTGGGCTTCCTCCAGCATAGACTGATAGAAGGGGACACCAAACCTCTCCATCCCCTTGATTCCTCCAGGATTGCTGCCTTAGGATGGGATGGATCCTGGCACTGTGCAGCCCTTCCAGGAGAGTCTTCCCTGGGAAAGGCTGAGATGCAAAGGGGATGATACAAGGGGGAATAGGAGAGGCATCTTCATCCTGCCCCAGCCTGGAGAGCCCCCCAGGAGCCAGCTCAGGATATATCCCATCTTCCATGAAACATCAGTGAAGCTGAGGAAACAGAGGGAACTGTAGAAAATTTCAGTGGAACCTGCAGATATGTGATTTTATTTTTTTCCTACCAAGTATACATTCATCATGATTTTATATTTTCAGACTTTAAGTCTAAAATTTAGGGGTGAGGGGGTTTTTGTTTGTTTTTCTTTTTTTAAACTAAACGTATGACTTCTCATTTTCAACAGTTTCCATCCTAAAGTGGTCCTATAAGGAAGAAGACTTTGAAACCAAAAGGCTCAAATAATGCTCCAAACAGGGCAAATTATTCCACTGCTCTTGAGTGGAGCATCACAAAGAAATGTTTCAACAGCAGAAAAGAAGTGACCTAAGTCTAATCTAAACTGGCTTCAAATAATTTCTGTAATTCCCAATGGGAATTCCTGGTTACCATTGCCTTGTGAGTCGTAGAAATATCCACTACCATCACCCTGCCATGAGCCTGTGGAGAGGAGGCACCCTGTTCTTACCAAAGGAAGCAGAACAAAACCTCCCTCAATGGGTTCAGTCCATCCCCATGGCTTTTACTCCCTCTAAAGGGAAAAGGAATTACCTGCCAGGGCTGCTGCACATCTCCGACATATTTGGTGAAACCCAGGGCAAAAGCAGCCCTCCTTCCTCCTCAGATCCTGCACATCCACTTCCAGGGGGTGTTTTGGTTCAGTCCCACCAAGGGTTCAGCAGCACCCTTTGCTTTTCTGCTTGGTTGGAGCTGGAGGTTTCCATTTCTCACCAGCCCCAAGCTTGGCAGAGGGGGTGGGAGGGATTTGGGATCTGAGGGACAACTCAGTGTTTGCACAATGGCTTGGGATTGCAAGAGTTGGAACCATGGACCCCTTAGGTTGGAAAAACTCTCTCAGATCATTGAGTCCAATCATTCCCCCAGCTCTGCCAAGCCCACCATTAACCTATGTCCCCAAGTGTCACATCCACACAGCTTTTAAATCCCTCCAGGGATGGGCACTCCACCACTTCCCAACTTCACAAATTTGTGGATTTTTTTTTTCTTGTAGAGATCTACAAATAAATCCTGGATCCCCCTAGCCTGGACTGGGGACTCAGTGATCTCTGTCCCTAAAATCTGAGACAACAGAAGTCTGGGACAACCTGCTCCTGCACGTCTTGTAGGCACGACCCCAGGTTATGTGATCAAACAGCAACACTGAGTTTGTAAAACTGTCAATCCCATACCTTTCATCAGCACTTAATTCACATTAAAAAAACAATAAAAATAGAAGTCACACCAGCCCTTAAAATCTTTGGAGCTGCATTTCTCGTGGCTGCAATAATACTTACTTACAATATGGACTCTAGCTGCTTTTTATGTAACTGCTGCTCTTAATCAGCTCAGTATTAGCAGCTCTAACCTGCTCTTGCTTGATTTATTTTATTTTATTTTATTTCTAAAACAAACATAGCTTTACAATCTCTCTGATTTCTCAGCTTTTATGCCACTCCACTGAGGCGCTTTAAACATCTCATTTATCTCCCATACGTCGGGAAATTACAACCCCCCTCCTCTCCAAAACAAACAAGCAAGCAGGAAAAAAACCTCCAGCTAAAATCTACACAGTTGGAAAGTGTTGATTTAAACAAAAACCCTGAAACAAGATAGGGAGAGGCTAAAACACGAAAACAGACTCCTTTTTTTTCCTTGCACAGATTGAGCTCTGAGGTTGTTTCCATCAAATGTTGACTTCTTTCAAGGCAGCATCTATTTAGGTGTTGTGAAACTGGAAGGAACCAGCGTGAAATACATTTTTCAGTTGTTTGAGAAAGACTGTGCTGTTGTATTTCTCCTCACACACGTTTCCCACTCTTCCTTCCTTCCTTCCTTCCACTTCATCCCACTAGTGCAAAGGGGGCTGGAAGCAGTGGGAATAATTTGAAATATCAGGCTTTCCAAACAAGGATGGGCGGGAAAAACACATTAACAGGGTTTTTTTTCCTGATCTGTATTATTTATGAAAAAAACCCTCCCCTAATCAGAAAGGCTGATTTAAGGGTTGTGCTTGTTCCTGGGGATGTGTTTCTGAATACTGACTGTACTTAGGAATATCTACCCTCTCTGCACTAGTGAAAGCACTGCCGTGCCCCAATGGTCCATTTTTCTAATTGCATAATTCACTGAATGTAAATAATAGCAAATTTCTAAAAAAAATCTGTTGTTTTAGGCTTGTCTTACATATTCTCTCCACCTATCTCCTGCCTAGTGCAATCACAGGATTTATTCTGTAGTGTGTGAAACTAATGGGAAACTTCCAAGTCACTGTTTCGTTATATATAAACCAGTGACTTTCACTTTTCTATAAATAAAAGGGACAAAATTCCCCTCCTTATAATTATCTTCAACTCGTTTTGCTTTAGGGTTTTGGTTTTTTTTTTCACTGCAACATTTTTATTTACCCACAGAAACCCAAATAAAAACACTGCTGGAAGAACACGCTGCCACAAGATGCAGCCTTTCCCTGTCAGCAGCCAAGATTTGAATTTTTAATTGAAGATATCACTCAAAGACCAAACCAGCTCCCCACACTTTACCAAACCAACCCCAGCAATTTAACAAAATATAAAGTGGGCAAAACAAGGAAGTCTCTTATGTACGGATGGGACTGATGGGGGAGGGAGGGTTATAAATCTAAACCCTCCATTCCAGACTATATCCCCAAACGGAAATAAGCACCAAAAAGCATGTTGCCACATATTTTTTGCAGAAAATAATTCCGAGCAGCCTTATCAGCGGCGGCGGATCCGGCGTCGCACCCATCACTTATCCGTTGTGCCCTCTGCTGGATGCAGCACACAAAGGCAAGGAATATTATTTCCAATTAATTTTTGGCATCGTCCCTTGGCATCTTGCGTTAGGAATGCAAAGCGTGAAATTTGTAGTAGCAGGTTTAATATTTGATCCAGCCAAAAAAGAAAAAAAATAATTTTTTTTTTTTTAGCTACAAGGACTTACCTTTGGTGGCGTTTTCCTCCCCTGCTTTCCCCCCTCCTCCAGCTTCGCCTTGTGCCGCTGCCACCGAGCCTTGTTTATGGTCCAAACGGAGAAATCTGCCACCGAACGCCATCCATGGCCGGAATAATTTCATGCTGTGCAAAATTTGTTTCATTTCACATCCTGTAAGAATAATTACTTAGCATAATGCCACTTAAGCTGTATTTCTAGCTGCAAGCGTTAAGGAAATGGTGAAAAAAGCCAGATCCTGGTTGGGAGAGGGGAAAAAAAAAAGAGGGGTATTTAGGGGTCCCCGGGGTTTCTTCAGACAGGTGGCTTTTAACACCAGGAACAAGTGGAAGAATTAAAGTGTTGTGAGTGATGTCACTGAATTTAAAAGCACAATGAACCCCAATATTTTCAATGATATTTGAGGTCACCCATGTGCTGGGGACCTTGATAGGACACTGCCTTCAGAAATTGAGGACAAAACACATAGCCCATATTGCCCACCTTTCTCACTGTTTTCTGCAAATAAGTTTAGTTTGAAGGTGACTGTTGCCCAAAATGGTCCTAAATAAAACAGCAAGTGAAGAAGCTGAATCCTCTTCATGTCATGTCACAGATTCCAATTTTTAGGTGACAAAACCCAGGTCTCAGTGGGTTTGGAGGAGAGTCATTGTGATGGGTGATCAGGGTGTATAGATCAAATATCAGCATAAGCTGATACACCAAGCCAAAGGAGGCTCCGACCTCCCTCCTGGGCCCCCACAAGAGAGAAAAATCCTCTTTCATATCTAGTCAGAATTATCCATGGTTCACTCTTACCTTCTAGCAAAACCAGGCTGCTGTCTTCAATCAAATGCAAGACTGGCATGGTCTAATTGAATTAGTTCAATTAAGTTTAAAGATCAAAATTGTGATTGTGGATTTCTAAAAAAAATCCCGCTTTCTCAATGCCAAATCTTACAGCCTTTAACTGAGTCGTAAATTCTGACTTGTTCTTTCCCAAATGCTGGAAATAATCACTTCCAAAGAGCTTCTCTTTCTCCAGCAATGGCAACCCTTGTGTACACCAAATATCCAGGCTGACCTTCATCTTGCTCAAGGCCATCTGGGCTCAGCAGCAAGTCCCAGTTTTGAATGGGGTCATCAAGGATTTACTGCTAAAATTCACTGGTAACAAGTATGTTTGCTTTAGGTTTGTTCAACCCAACAAAAGACAAACTCTCCAGTTTGTTAGAAGCAGGCTGTGAAGGATTGCTGGATGGATGGATGGATGGATGGATGGATGGATGGATGGATGGATGGATGGATGGATGGATGGATGGATGGATGGGTGGATGGATGCTGTCAATCACAGCACCCTCTCCAACTAGCCCTCCACCAGCACAAATTACCTCCACTCATCTGAATAAAGTGATTCCATATTAATTCTTTGTTTTCACTCTGTTTCAAAAAAAACCTCTATTGAAAAGTCAGCTTTGAATGTAACAGGAGCATCAAGAGGCAGGAAAGGAGAAGTAAAAAATTTAGGGAAAAAGATTTGGGCAGTCAAATCCTTCAGGCCTGAGTCAGGCAGCAGATCCTCCTTGGGCTTCATGAGCAGAGTTCTTCAGATGTCTTTTTTTTTTTTAAGAACATGACAAAAAAGACCCCAAAACTACCCAAACCCATACTCCTCTTGCATGCTTTTTCCCCAAATTTCAGCAAGCTGATGCTCTATCTCACCAGCAGCAATGTGCTACACCTGCAGAACAACCAAGAACACTCGAATGCTCCTTGGAAGGGCCAATGTGGTGCCACCAGCACCCTCCACTAGTGTGTGGCCCTTGGTGGCCGTGGAGCTGGGCAGTGTCTCACAGGCACCTGGCAGGGACAACACTCCAAATCCATTGGGCAGATCCAAACCCAACAGCCTTTCCAAGGGTACTGACAATGTTGTCTTCATTCCCCACTGCATGATGTGAGAGCTTCAGCTGCCCTTTGCTCAGGTAGCACCATGCCAAGCTCCCTGTCCTGGAAGTCCCTGGAAAAACAGTGTGGGTTTTCCAGGGTACACACACTGGCATCTCAGTGGGAGATGCCATCCTTAGTGTGGGCACCTTGGTTCATGAGTCTCTCAAATGCAGAGTTTGGAAGACAAATCAGTGGGATTTTGTGCTCTAGAATCCCCAACTCAATGTCTTCCAGGTGGAGGTGGCCCATGACATTCTCACTTCTCATGTACAAGATGTTTACACAACTTGCAAAAGTTTTCATCTTTGTTTAAAATACTCGTTGTGGGGGACATGGGGAGAGAGGTCAATAAGTACCTTCAAATTCATGCAGCACTTACCAAAATCAATTAAAAACCAATACATGAGAATCTAAGTGCCTCCATGCTGAAATACTTCCCATCTATAAATCCCACCACTAAACCCAGGGATGACTCCAGGTCAGCCAGAATTATCTCCTGGCATACGGAAACCTCAGCACTGCTCTGCTTTGACCAAAAGTGGTTCCAAACTGCCCAGAACAGTGGTGCCCCCTCACAGACCTTCTCCCAGTGCTTTTGGGAAGCCTGTCCCATGAGTAGGTTTGGGTAATGCATAGCTATAGGATACATGAATTCCAGCTGTATTTCAGGGTCAATCTCCTTGAGCCACATCTGCCTCCATCACTCTCTTATCCTCATGAAGGATAAGACAAACAATTTAGCACTTCCCTCTTTTTTATGTATTTTTTTTCTAATTTTTTTTTAAACACCACATCAAATCCCAGTGGGATTTTGGGGGTTTTGTTTTAATGGCAAGGCAAAAATTTGCCGATCCTCCCCGTGGCGAAGTTACTTTCAAGTCAGTGAAAGTTCTTGGCCCGCAATGAAAAGTCTTTGCCAATTAGCGCTCAACAACTCCAATTCATCCCTCCTGGTTCAAGATGAGTAGGAACCTAATAAGGCTGTGATAAAAGGGCAAAAGGCACCGAGTACCCAAAGGGGATTAATGGGCTCTTCCATTTATTTGTCTTCCTAACAGCTGAACTGTTACAAGTATTGACGGTCTTCAAACGCCGGGCGCCGGGGTCTCCAATGGCCAACTCCAGCTCCCGGCCCCGAGGGGCGAGGGCTTCCCCCTGGGCGATGCCAAAACCAACAAAGCCCCGGGGATCAGGTAATGAAACTTCAGCTTTCCCCCCCCTCCTCCTTCTTCTTTGAGATTTATTTACTGGCAGCTGACAAGGGGCAAATTCAGCTGGAATTGTGTAGTCAAGGCCCTGTCAAGCCTTCAGAGGCACCCTTATGTCGAATCACCTTCCTGACTGGCATGTCGCTGAAAAGCCCTCGGCGCTGGTCCTTAACAGCTCCCGACAGCACAAAGGACACTCCAGACAGATGCCTACATGGCATCCTGCAGCATTTTAAAAGAGAATTAGTGGTTTTAATTATGGTCGTCGTATGAAAGGAAACCATGCAAGCTCGGCAGGAGACCTTTGATCAAACCCTTTTGCTAGCACAATGCCGCGGAACTGTGACTATTCCTAGCAAGGGGCCTTTTCTCGCTGAATGACTCACCAGTGATCTTTGAATGCAGACAAGTTCCTCACCCTCCCTCTTCATTAGCGAGCATTTCTATACAGCCCCTATATAGTGCGCCGAGTCTTGGAGCTATACAATGGGGGGGAAAAAAGAATCCCTACAGATTCTGGCCTCTACTTAGGAAGTGCTGAAGGACTCTGAGTGACTTTATTCATTAAAACAGGTTGCTATTAATTAACTGTCATAATAAAATAAAGAACTATTATTTGCATTTCTTAGTGCGCTCCCTTTAGTAATATGTATAAAAGATGATTGTAACAAAAATGAATTTATAAGGGAGAAAAGACCCTCAGAAGTCTTTTTTCCCCTCTGCCCCCATCCCTTTTTTTTTTTTTTTTTTTAGGTCTAGGCAGCAGGAGCCTGACTAATTATTAGGACCCGTTTTGCAAGAGAACAAATAGAGGTAAAACACAAATATGAAAGTAATTAGGAAAATGCAAAATCCTGTTTACTTGGCAACCGATTCATGCAACTGAGACTAACGAAGAGCAAATCAGCTTTGCTTGTTTGATAAACTTCAGGGTGCCACCTAAGAGGAGCTGATAAAAATTAAACTCTGCCAGCATCCCTCCGCACCGCCTTTTAGCCAACAGGCTCAGCAACATCCACGCAGCGGCTCCGTCTGCGAGCACCAGCAAATCTCATTTGAACAGGTTCAGGGGGAGGAATTCTGGAAGTTCCATCAGAGCTGGATATTTCCCCCTCAATGGCATATCTTCTGCTGAACACCCAGCACAGACCCCTGCATCTCATGTGTGCAGGATTTGTGAGGACACGGAGCACAACAACATCACAGTTCTGATTTTCTCCCGAAAAAGGCATCACCATCCCACTGCTCTTCCCACCTGGGAAGGCTTTTGCCAGTGGTAAAGTCTTTTTTGTAGCCACCACCAGTGTTTATTACAATATAGGATGATACTTTACTCAGCACAGCCCCTCTTTTCTCCAGAGCAGATAGGGGGATCCACAAAAGCTTCCAATTATTTCAAGACTCTGCGGCTAAGGAGGGGCATCTCATCAAGATAAAGAAAACCCTCAGCTCAGTATATTTGCCTGAATGGATTTGCAATAATGCAGGTAACAAAAGCAGTCAAAAATTGGATTCCTAATGCTTTTCTGCTGGGGCTGGAGGACTGTTTTGGAGAAGGGAAGGAGAAAGGCTGCCCTGAGAAAGCTGCATGGAGGAATGTGTGATATTCCCTCGCTCTGTACAAACACTTCTGCCGGGATTGAGAGGGAAGAAGAGATTTAAGTGAGGCACAGCCGGCCTGAAATGTAGTCAATTACAACACAAAGAGTTAAAATGACACCCCTGAACTGCTCCTCTTCCCTCTCACCCCTCTGCTTTGTGGCTTTGCAACCCAGAAGCCAGAGTTTTCTATCTTTTTATTGCTCATTTCTTATCGGCTGTTCGTACACGAATTAACAGGGAATTGCTATGGGAATCATATACTACAGAAGTAAATCAAGAGAGGGTGAAAAGTAAAGGATGTTATTTTGCAACTGGAGTAGAGATTCCTAGCCAGCAGCTGGATTTTTATATGGGAAGCATTTAGTGAAAGTTGGAAAAATCAGCACTTGGAGAGAAAAAGAGGAGTGGTCCACTTTTAAAATGATCTATTAGGAATAGTGGCTGTGTCCCTACACACACCTCAAACTCCAGACCAGCAGAGCATCCACATGCAACACCCCTCACTCCTGCTCCCATCCCAGTCTGCTCCAGAGATATGATCCTTACAGAAGTACTTCTTTCTTCTCTGATAATTTTACCAGTCCAAAAGAAATCCTGGCCTGGCAGCAGTTTGTCTTCTGCAAAACACTGGGCTGAGATATCACAAAACCACAGAATAATACATGAAGTTTTAGATGAACAGAGGTTTATAGGAACACCACCAGAGTTTTGGGTCTGCTTTAAGCATTTGAAGTACTGTTAATTGACAAAATATTGAAAAACATGACATTTTATGTATTTTTTTATTGAAAAGAACAAGCTGAGTTGTTGTTAACCCCAGACGTCGCTCGGCTGTTGGGGCAGATTGAAAAGCAGGGTGGATTCACACACAGTTCTTTTGGTTAAAGCCCTGAGATCTCCAAAACTGCAGTTCTGGCACCCCCAGGAGCCACGAGGACGTGGCAGAGCAGATGAGGATTCTGGGATCACACATAAAGAGGCAACAGCACAGACACCATGGAACATGGAGAAAGCTGCATCCCAGGGGAACAACATCCCAGGGGAACAGAATCCCAGGGGAGCTGCTCCTATGTCCCATGTGAGGTCTCCCTCCACCCCAGCACAGAGTCCCTCTGCAAGGGAAAACACACGAGTTGCCTGCTCACTGTTGGAACTCTAAGCAATAAAGATCACCCCATCATAAAGTCCCAAGGGAATGAAAGCAGCTATTCCTAAAAAGCAAGGCAGAAAAAATGGGTTGGTCTCTATCCACTCCATTCCAGCAGGACATCCTGTCCTTCCAGTACCTAAAGGGGTTACAGAGAGCTGGAAAGGGACTGTTTACGTGGGCATGAAGTGACAGGACAAGGTGGGGAAGGCTTCAAAGTGAAGGAGGGCAGGGTTAGATGGGACATTGGGAAGAAATTTTTCCTTGTGAGAGTGGTGAGGGCCTGGCACAGGTTGCCCAGAGAAGCTGTGGCTGCCCCATCCCTGGAAGTGTTCAAGGCCAGGTTGGACAGAGCTTGGAATAACCTGGGATAGTAGAAGGTGTCCCTGCCCACAGCAGGAGGGTGGAATGAGATGATTTTTAAGGTCACTTCCAACCCAAATCATTCTGGGATTCTGTGATTATGATTCTGCAGTGCCCTTGGGCACAGACACAGCCAGGGCTCAGAGCACATCCATAACAGTGAAGGAGCAGGCTCCTGGGAGGGCACCATCCCACAGCTTGTCCTGCTGGAAACCCACCACAAAAACACACAGACACAGCACAGCTAATGAAAAATGGCTTTAGGAAACCTCTTGGCTCAGCAACAGAGGAAACAATAAAATGCTAAATACGTTTTTGCATCAAGAATGGATGCTGCATTTATTAAAAAATATATATTCACAGTACAGGCTCATAGTGTTCTTGTAAAAGAAAACTTTTTGAAACTTGATATTTTATTTAGTGGTGAGCTTCTCCCCTACCCCCAACTAAGTTCATTTGGCAACAGAAATCAAACATCACTGTGTTCCTGCAGAGGGGATCACACTTGATTCCCTCTCTGCTGCCACTTCTGCCACCTTTTAAAACCACTCTCACACTGCCAAGGACCAACTCAGATTTTTAAGTCCCAATTTCAACATTTCAGCAGCACCAGGCTCTACCCATCCTTGTGCCTCAGCTCTGCTTCCCTCCTCCTCAGCCCCTGCAGCTCTTCCCTGAGGTGCTGCACGGCCTGCAGGATGTCCTGGCGCTGGGGATCATCCTCTGCCTTCTGGGTGTAGAGCAGGAAATGTTTGACAGTTTCAGAGAGCAGCATTTCGGGGTCCATGTCCCCGTGGTGGAGGCGCAGCATCCTCTCACAGGCGATGGCGTAGTTTTTGTGCCAGTTCACCGGGTGACGGGGATGGGAGTTGACAATTTCTTTGTAGGACTGTTAAAGAAACAAAGAAAAAAAAAAGAAAAAAAAAGAAGAAATTAGGTGAGGGCAGCAAATTAATTGAACCAAGTGGGAGCAACAGCTTTTAACAGCGCTTTGAAACTGCCTGGAAAGAAACAGATGCTATTTAGATGTCCAAGTCCAGGGCTGGAGTATTTCTGTAATTCACTCTGTGTTTGCCATTCAGCAGCATGAATCAGAAATCCAAGGGGGGCTGAAACGTTTCCCTTCCAACAGCAGCTGTTTGTTTAGAAACATTACAGATGATGGTGATAACCCCACGGCACATTATGTGCTTCCCCCAGAGAGGTGTTACGCCAAGCTGGGGGAAAAAAGAGATTTAACTGCCGCGCCTGCAAGACATTTACTCAATATTTTCAGGAGATCAGGACGTCTTGCACAGGACTTAAGCAGTCTGTTGACTTGAGTGGGAATATTCATAAGCTCAACAGCAGGCATGTGCCTGGGAACTTTGCAGAACAGCAAAAATCACAAGCAAAACGGGCAAGAATTAAGGAAACTATTTGTTGATTCTCTGCTGGAGTACCAAATACTGCTCCTCTCTGCCGACACACTGATCACTCTGTGCATCTGTTGGCATCTCAGGCAGTCCAGTATTTCCAGAGATACCTACACCAGCTTATGGGTGTTATTCTTTGGTGTGAAATGCAGCAGAATTAATTTGCAGTGAGAAGATTGTCGGATTTTACACTTGCTGGCTCAGAGGCACGACTGTGTAATGACAGAGGGGACAAGTGCATAGAGGGGACTTCAGGACAAGCAATCTCTTGGCATGGGTTTGGAGCCCAGCACAGACAACATAATTATAGCAAAAGCAGGGTGTTGACTGGTTTGCTGTTGGCATCCTCCGTGACCAAGGGGGCAAGCAGGAATGGATAAAATCCCTGAACAAATCTCTTTGAATCGGCTATGCTCCCAGTTTGGATAAAAAAGGAGAAGGCAGATTACAGGCCCTGTATGGAAACGTTGTATTTCCATGGACTCCAGAAATTTAAAAGAAAAGGGGGGAAAAAAATTATGATGGAGGCTGCAGGGACCATTCCTAACCCAAATTCAAGACTTACAGTGTATGCAAATGTGTAAAGTTGTGCTTTTGTTTCTGCAGTCACACTGGCCGTTTCTGCAAGGTCAAAGATGAAGAAAGCTGTTTTCATCCTAGGGAAACAAGAAAAACTTCCATGTGGTAACTGCCTCATGCAACCAGCTCACATCACACACACAGCTTCAACATATCCATGGGACAGCACACAGCATCTCCACTTAAGCCATCAGTGATACAAATTTCTCTCCATAATCTATTTCCTCACTCTACATCCCAACTACCTTTGAAAGACTTGGAGCAGAACCTTTTGGTGAACAAAACAGCCACTTTCCTGAAGGCTTTGCTGGCAGCCTTGCACGCTTCATCTCATCCTGCCAGCCTTTTCCTTCTGAAGCTTGGCACATGTAGACCCAATAAGGCCATGGCCCATCAAGCTGCCTGCTTTGGTGTGTGTTTCCACACCACTGAGCTGGCAGTGCCCACTGGCTGTTGGAAGAGAGCAAAGGAAAATTACCTGGCTTGCCACATCTCCTCGTTGGCAACAGCTTCCCAGGAAGAGGGGCTGAAACTAAACGGGAATGGAAGTAAAATTCAGCCATCAGATCCACATCACTGGGTCTCACCCACCACAACCCCTCCAACCCAGGCAGATAGAGACCTCCCAGACAGCAGAAAACCTGCCATGAGACCTGTGGCTCTGACAGCAGGGAATTCAGCTGATTCCCTGTCATTCAAACAACTTTGTTCCTCTCTCTCCACAGAAGGAGCCTCTGCTATATCAGGTGTTTCACAGCATCCCAGATCTCAAAGCCAGAGATGTTTTTTTACCACCATAGGTCAACCTGTGACATTTAAACCTCTGGATGTCTCAATAATTTTAGATCCTGATCAAGTTTTAAGGTCAGAATTGGACCTCATATTTGACTAGAGATGTCTTTGCTGTTTTCCACACTATTAAAATCACAGATCATGGAATGGTTTGGGTTGGAAGGGACCTTAAAGCCCATCTCATTTCAACTCCTGGCATGGGCAGGGACACCTTCCACTATCCCAGGGTGCTCCAAGCCCCATCCAACCTGGCCTGGAACACTGCCAGGGATGGGGCAGCCACAGTTCTGTGAGCTGTGCTAGCATCTCACCACCCTCACAGGGAAGAATTTCTCCCTGCTATCTCTCCAGAACACAAAACATTGAGATTATGGCTCTGGTTTAATTCCTCTAACACTGCAGCAGGTGTGGCAATGCTGCTGGCAGAAAATGATGAGCAGGAAGGAGCAGAGGCTCCTCTGCCTCCTACCTGCCATAGTCTTCAGTCCAGTTATAGAGATTCCTTGTGAGACTAATCCACTCTCCTGGGTCAAACACAACTCCAGAAGGAACCAACTTTTCACATGTTCCCCAGGGCCAGAGCGAGTGGCTCCTTCTCCAGGTCGAGTCCCCTTCATGAAGACCTATGCAGACAAACACTTCCTTACTGCCAAAAAAAACCAACAAGAGAGAGCAATGGTGACCTCAGAGAGCAATGGTGACCTCAGAGACCGTGGGCCACCCCACGTGTCCCTGAGCAAACCAAACCACACCACACTGTGCAGCAAACACACCCATCCAGCACATCTCCCATCACCTTTTGGGGCAGTCTGGAAAACAGATGAATTCCCCATCTAGCACTGCCCACCTTGAGCAGCCAGCACAGCTGGCACATCCTGTCCCCTCTCCTGGACTTCCCAAAGAGGCCAGAAGCTGTAGGAGAAGCCCATTTCTCCCCACTGGCAGCTGGCTGTGCTCCTGTGCCTCCCCACCCTGGCAGGGCTCACCCCAGCTAGTCTAAATGCAGATGCTATTCTTATTCGTGTGAGTATCTAATCCTTTCTCCACTCTTACTAAGCTATTTTTATATGATGATTATTCCTGGAATACATTCATTCTATGCTAATCAGTTGGCCACAATGTTCACAAAGGAGAAGCAGCAGCAATTTGCTCTCCAACCATCGTCGTTCTGAGCACACAGGAACGTTCCTGTTCTCTGTGATGAATTGTATCAACAACAGCAACAAAAAATCATCTGTAAACACCCTGCAGATCACCTTTTTTTCCCTCCTTCCTAAAAACCAAACCAACCTCAAAACAACAGGCAATATTATATCCGGATGGAGCTACTTCTGCAGAGATATTTTGCTTTAATTGCAAAAATAATCTCGCCACCGGGGAGGAAGTCAGTGGAGAAAATTGGTCTTTTGGATGCAGTACCAAGCTGTTCCATAAACAATTTCAAGAGGGAAATAAAAAAAAAAAAAGGTCAGAGATTTTAGGAAAGCTGTTACATATGAAAGAAATGCTTACTGTTTATTTACTTTGAGGAAACGATGGAGATTAAAGGCGAGTGTCCCGTCGGGTAATACTCCTTCCACAGGATTCCACCGGTTCCCGGGAAAATGAACACCAGGTAAATGCTTTGCCAGCTTGGGTAAATACCACTCGTAAGTCATCATCTGGATTTAAAGATATTGTCACAATTAAAACAGGAATCAGAAGATTTGCATGCAGAAGAAATGGTTTCTGCAGGAGTAATGATCGTTTTCTCAGGGAAGTCATCCAGAACGTCAGCAGTGACACGAGACCACAGCACCAGGCAGGGTCACCATGGTCAGGATGGGTCACCATGGTCACACCACATCACCAGGCTGGGTCACCATGGTCAGGCTGGGTCACCATGGTCAGGCTGGGTCACCATGGTCAGGCTGGGACACCAGGGTCAGATTGGGTCACCATGGTCAGGCTGGGACACCATGGTCAGACTGGGTCACCATGGTCAGGCTGGGGCACCATAGTCAGATTGTGTCACTGTGGTCACACCACAGCACCAGGCTGGGTCACCATGGTCAGACTGGGTCACTGTGGCCAGGCAGGGTCACCATGGTCAGAGTGGGTCACCAGTCACACCACAGCACCAGACTGGGGCACCATGGTCAGGCTGGGTCCCCATGGTCAGGCTGGGTCACCATGGTCAGACTGGGTCACCACAGTCATACCACAGCACGAGGCTGGGTCACCATGGTCACACCACAGCACAAGACTGGGTGACCATGGTCAGCCCACACCACCAGACTGGGTCAGCATGGTCAGATTGGGTCACCATGGTCAGACTGGGACACCAGAGCACCAGGCTGGGTCACCACAGTCAGGCTGGGTCACTGTGGTCACACCACAGCACCAGGCTGGGTCACCATGGTCAGACTGGGTCACTGTGGTTACACCACAGCACCAGACTGGGTCACCAGAGCCTTCTGATCAGAGGCACCAGGTCCTCACTCCAACACAAAACATCCACTGCTGGTAAGACACACAACAGTGATCAGGTTTGGTTAAACACCAGGAACTGGGTTTGGGGTTTGCCAACAAGTCACAGACTCTTGTTGCAAAGCTGGGTGTGAGGTTGATGTGGCAGTGGAAGTGTGGGTGACTCATCCGTAAATTTTCTTTTTTCCATTTTCCCATTTCTCAGTGAAAAAGGAATGTGCACACCACACTCCATCCCACAGCCGCCCACAAAAAAAAATCAATTTTATTTATTTCTACATCATGAGTTGAACATTACTGTATTTTTATCTCTCCTTGAGAGACCTTCTCAAGGATATCAAAGAACAACTGAACTTTTGCAGGCCATGTTTAAACCTGCCTTTCTAAACAGCACTTTCTGAACCTACCTCCTGGTCCACTAAGGTGATATCTGGCCTCATCCCCTCACAATAATGCAGATAACGAAGAGCATTCCCAGGCAGGTCCCCTCTTAGCAGGATCACTGCCCCCGTTGGCATGGAGGACAGCAGGTTCCTTGCAAACTTATCAACAACATAGTTGTTGCTCTGATCACAAGTGCTGAAGGGACCAGATGAAAAACAGAGTCTCAGAACCAGGTATTTGCATGGCTTTGCAGAACTTCAGAACAATTTTATGCAACGGGCACCCACAGGGGAAATCCACCCTGGTCAGGCTGAAAACATCACAGAGGCACAGAATGGTTTAGGTTGGAAGGAATTTTAAAGAGTTTCATTCTATGGACAGGGACACCTTCCACTATCCCAGGTTGCTCCAACCCTATCCAACCTGGCCTTGAACCTCCAGGGATGGAGAGTGTCAACAACTTAATCACTACAACAACTTAATATCTCCACTTCCAGAGAAACTGAGACACAGAAACAAAGCATTTAAAACACAGTCCCTCAGAAAGCACCACAACAGACACAACCCAGTACAGTCTTGCCAAAATACATACTGCACACCTTCACCTCAATTCTGGTTTCTTCTTGGGCTAAATCTAAAAACTTATTAGTTGGTGTTGGAAGTGTCAGTACAATGATGGTTCTCACTTGAAATCCTCTCCTCCTTTGATGTTTTAATCAAGATTGAAAAAGCCAAGTTTTTGTAATATCAGGCAGAAGTAGATTTACATGATCTGAGATTGGATCCTTTCCACATTAAAATCATGTGCACATACTCCAGGTATGGACTTGGATGACACTCCAGGACACCTATGGACAAGCCTTTGGAAAAGGTGTGACAAGAAAAGGATTCCTGAGGATGAAATCTACACTTCCTTGGTCAGCCTGTACCTGAGCATCCCTACCAGGACACTGATTCCTCTCCAAGTGACTGCACATGGTTATGGGATGGGGGAGCCCCAAACCACAGATTTAACTCTTACAAAATGGGAAAAATAAATAGAAAAAACCTCAGGGCACAAGGTAAGCTGAAGGAAACCAAGGGAATTTTGGGCCAAATGAATTCTGCAAGCCTCCCTAGGAGACAAAGCACAGATTTACAAGGGTTTTTTAGTAGAAATTTATGTATCTACAGAGGTTTTTTTCCCTCAACCTCCGTGACATCTCCATTTACAGCCTGGAGATGGTGGCTCTGAGGGAGATCAGACCAGGGAGTCCTGCAGGCTGTGACCAGGCAAGCTTAGGTGGGGTGTAAAAAATACCTTTCCCACTCCCAGCCAAGGACAGAAACCCCAGGAGCACCCTGTGAGGTGACACCAAGGGAACTTCTCACCTGTAATTTGCCCAAAGCTGAGAAGCAACGAGGCCAAGAGCAGGAAGCCACTCCAGGCATGGCAGCAGCCAGGTGCCCTCCAGCACAGAGCTCCTGCCAAGGCTGCCCAGTGTGGCCAGCCCCAGCCCTGCCAGCACAGCCACCACAGCACTGCTCTGCAGCCAGAACCGCTCCACCTGCGAGACAGAATCCCACAAATGGGGCTGGGTTGGAAGGGACCATAAAGATCATCCCCATTTCACCCATCACCTCACACCTTTCAGGTTGCTCCACGCCCTGTCCAACCTGACCTTGGAGCTGTACTTTGGTGTTACAGCTCTGTTTGCTTTATCTTGGCCAAGGTCAGGATGAAAGACATGGGAAGTGCAGAGTCGAGTTCGGTTTTGGTTGTTTATTATATTTTATCTATTTACAGTTTTTACAGCGTGAGCTCCAACTTGTCAGTTAGAGAAATGAGACAAAATGGAGACCTTCTAACTCTTACCAAGGCTATTTAATAGATAATTACTTAACACCAAAGTGACACCTATATTATTTATGCTTTTGACCCAATAATGACTATTCAAGGTCTGCAATGCGGATATCTTTCACTCACTTAAAGAAAACCACCCAAATCCCTGAAGAAGAAGGTGAAGAAGAAGAACTCAGACAACACTCTGAATCCTCCATCTTGGCCCTATATACCAAACTCTCACTCTGTGAGATTACACAACACCATTCAAACTACACACCCACAACCCCTGTGCCATCACACAGTCCTGGAAGGCTGTTCCAAGGCTTCAAGTCAAACGTGGTGCCTGCCTGAGGGTCAGCACCCCTCAGCTCAGAAAACCTGAAATTTTCAGCCTCCAGGGTTCCAACACTTTGGCACCTTCTGCAGCTTCAAGATAACTGCCTGCTCCTGGTCAGGTGGTTTTAAGGTTTTGAACGTTTCTCTCAAAAATTAACATGCCAGAGCAGCTTTCGGAGTGCAACTTACCACACCCAGAAACAGAGGCTTTGTAATATCCAAATTTGCTCTCCAAGCAAAGAAAAGGGAATAAAGGCAGAGCATTCCAGTGAACAGCCAGATCACAGGTGATTTCTGATGCTTTTTCCTATTAAAAAAAAAAATAATGTGTCACTCCTGAGACATGATGGAAAACGAAGCAAAAATTCTATGTGCTTGAACTCCTTGCACACCTAAATTTTACACAAGGAGCTGATGAGTCTTTCTTTACCTTTGCCATTTATGAAACTTCTGTTTTCAAAGCACAAAACCATCAGGATTTCAGGAGTTTTAAGCTTGCCACTTACCAAGCCACAGGGTTAACCAGGAGTAAGGGATATTTTGCTCTTAATCACAGATGACCACAGCCAACTGCTGCAATTTCTGCAGCAGCAAGCAGAAGGCAAAGCCAGCTGCCCATGCAGGCAGCACAGAAAAATGGGCAAAAAATGCACATTGAAGCAAATATTGTCCAACTTACGGCAGTGCTGTGCTCACAAAGGCCACAAGTGCCAGGGCAAGGACAGGAAGGGAGAGCTCTGACTTCATCTGTGCCAGCTGGAAACTGTGGAGACATTAAAGCGTGGATATGTCACCCCCAAATCACCCTCTGCACTCAATTAAAGTGTCAGGAGAAACAGGGAATAAGCACCACAGGACATATTCCCATTCTGCTGGGATGAAGTCTAGCAGAAATGGGGACAAGAGGGACATGGCAGGATTTTGAAGGAAAAATCACTGGGATGGGGGATGCAGTGTTTTTCTTTCAGTGGGGAAGACAGAGGGCAGGAATGCTGTCCCTGTGCTGGGCACACACAGCCCCAGCTCTGGGCAGGATGAGGAAAGGAAGAACAGGAGCCACTTTGGCCCAAAGGAGAGCAGCAGCAGCAGCAGGTGACTCTCCACTGAAAGGCACAGCCAAGGTGTTACTCACAGCAGCATCTCTCCCATACTGGATCCTGTCTCAGACTTGGCCTAAAATAAAAACAAAGGAAACCCATGAGGAACCCACACACTGGTTAGGTATCACTGAGGCAAGAAAAGTCTTCTCATTTTCTGTGTGCAGGAGAGGCAGGAAGCTCTACTCAAACCTTCACTGCAAGATGTTCTCCCACATTCCTGTTTCATGTGATGCCACTGAAGGATTTACCCCCTGGATAAGCATTATTTCAAGGTGCTGACAACACATTATTCTGTGATTAGGGCATGCCATATGGTTTAGCCATGATCTCTGCTGTATCATGGAATCATTTGGGTTGGAAAAACCCTCTGAGATCATCGAATCCAACTACTAACCCAGCACTGCCCAGCCCACCACTCACCCCTGTCCCCAACTGCCACATCCACACAACTTTTAAATCCCTCCAGGTATTGTGATTCCACCACTGCCCTGGGCAGCCTATTCCAATTCCTGACTATTCTTGCTGTGATTTTTTTTTCCTAATATCCAATCTAAACATCTCCTGGCACAACTTGAGGCCATGCCCTGTATCTTCATGGTGCAATTATTTTCTGGGACATCTCCCCACAGCCTGAGACAAGCTCAATTCCTCTTTACTTACCAGACTTGCCCCTAGCTCCTTTGTACAAAATCTTTATGAGATAATGAGAATTTTTATTGCAGAGACCTGCAATCCATGGCACAAGTCTGGGAAAAAAAGACATGCTGTGTGGAGGTGAGGAATTACCTTCACTGCTGCCTGTTGGAAAAGTGGCAGCTACCAGATAAAAGATAAAGTAAACTGGTTCAGGAAGTCTGGAAGGAATATTTAACCTCAATATAAATGGAATAGCTAATTGCATCCAGGATTTGATTAAAAAATAAGTATTAGAAGATAGAGAGCCAGTTCACAGCTCCTGAAGCCCAACCCTGCTGGCAGCCCCAGACACATCCATCACAGAGATGATATTTCTGATCCATGGCTTACAGGTGGAACCCTCTCCAAAATATATTCTGGGTTTTTTTTGACCCTGCCTGCCCTTAAAGCAGAGCTATGGGATGTAAAAGCTGTCTGTCCATCCAGCAGTGCTCTGGCATGATCCCAACTGGCACCGGGACCAAACGTTTGGATTTTGCTGTATTTATTGCTCCTGCCTCAGACAAATTCATCCCAAATGTGATTTGTGGTGCAGGATTACACACAGTCCATCCCTAAGCCTCCTGAACATCAACTTGAATTCATCACATTTGATGGAGAGAGGAGTTAAGGGATTTGCATGCCTTGGTATTGCTCTGCCCAGTGGAGGCTGATTCTCAGGAGAGAGCTGGGAACAGGACAACAACAGGGGAAGTTTCACAAGTCCTTCAGAGGGTGGACCTGATCTCTGTAGGAGTTTTTGGACAGATTTAGTGGCAGCAGCAGGAATTAGCATGTCTTTTGACACACATCCTACAGCCACACAGCTCTCTGAGAAGGGTGGGGTGGTACAGTGACAGTGATGCTGTGTCACACTGGCTGCACATGAGGGCTGATTTCTGAGGATGTGGGGCTTCAGGACCCCAAGGAGTGACAGAACATGTAGACCACACCTTCTTCTTGTTTTCCTCCCAGTGGTGTGATTTCCCAGGCCTCTGCCCTGAAATCTTGGAAGCAGGACAGACTCTGGGGTGATGGGCTGGTGATTTCCTTGGGTGGCCAGAGTCCAACATCCAAGTCAGGGCTGGAGGAGGCAGATGCAAACCCTACAGTCTGAAAGCAACCACGGATTCTTCCCTCCCTTGGCAAGAGCAGAGACCTCAATAACTCAGATCAGAGGTTCCTGAGAACCCTCAAACCAACCTGAATTCACTTAAATTCTACATTAGTAAATTAAAAGGAATAATTTAGAACCCTCAAACCAACCACTCACTTAAATTCAACATTAGTAAGTTAAAGAAGAACAGCTTTTAAATGAAAACTGCTTCTGACCTCTTTAAATGTCTGAGTTAAAAATAGAAAACTAACACAATATTCATCTTAAAAACACCACAAAATTGATGTCACCATCTCCCTCTGGCACAGTTTGTTATTTGGGCTCCTACACACATAAGACACCCGTACAGCTCCCAGGAAATAATTTGGCTCACCCCATAAGGCAGTGAGAATTATCTCTTTGCTTTCCCAGCCATGTGATCCATACCCAGAAAACATGACAGGTCAGAAGGTCGAAATCAGAAATTAATGCTTAAAAAAAAATGAAACATTTTCAATTTCCTTCCCCGCAAGCCCCTTAATTGTCCCAAACAGAACATTTCTGCTGTTGCATAAGTGAAAAGGCAGTCATTTAGGAAGTGACCCTTGTTTACCAGATTGAATGTCCCATATTCTTCCCTCAGAAAGTGGGTCAAGAATCCTTGAAGTGTGGTCTGGTCTCCCCATGTCCAGCGGGCTTGATTGAGGTAGGACGAGGCCGGCAGATAGAGATAAGGCAGCAAACCAGCCAAGAAGCATAAACCCAACTTCAGCAAATGGCCCAGGGACAATTCCTGCACCAAAAATATGTCATATTGCATAACAATGTTTATTTTAGTTTAATCACGCTGGAACTTCAAGAACAGATAAAGAAAAAAAACATCAAATATATTTACAGAGAGCTGATCTCTCAATTTATAGTAAGTCCCTACAAAATGCTATGTTAAACCTCACGATTTTGTGGATTACTAGGAAACTGCATCAAACTGATCTCCTTTGCATGGCAGGGTGAAATTTAAGTGAAGCAAATAATATTAGCTAGGACTCATGAGTATCATACTCATTGCATCTTTCACATTTAAATCATGGCATGACATGCATAGATGGCTGAAGCACTGCAAGGCTGAGATAACCCACTTTGCAGCGATTAAGAGTTGGCTGGTTTTCCATCTGGCAAAAAAAAAAATAAAAGAGACCACATAAATGCTGCTCTAGTACAACTGCACACATCATCACCATCATCAGGAGTCAGTTTTGCCATTTACTTGATGATGATTAGGCTGGCTAAATTGGATAGGCCAACTTTTGGGGTGGGATTTTCGAGACTGCCTAAGGGGTCAGGGAGACAAGACTTTCAAAGGGACTCCTGTGCCTAACTCCTTTAAGTGCTTTGGAAAATCCCACCCTAGAATATTGCACGCTTGCTTTGTCGTTAGCCACTGCCCTGTCAATCAAAGCCCTTCCTCAGCATTTGGGGTTACTGGGAGTGATGATCTATGGAGCAGAGAAAGGAGCTTGATAATGGTGGTGGTCAGAGCTCCTTCAGAAGAAAGGTGGCTCATTTGTACTTTAAAAAGGCAGTTTTTCCATCCATTACCCAACTTATTCAGTGCTTTCCTGCAGTGGGCAGTACTGGGCTGTCCAAAGTGTTTCCCAGGATTATTATATTGGCACAGCCTTGCCTTTACTGGAAATCACAGAGGTCTCTCTGGACCTCCCAGCTCAAAAAAATCCCCAAACCAAAACAACAAACTGTTTAAAGAAGACAAATATATTGCAGAAGTGATTGTTGATTTTGTTAATGGAAATATATGGCCAGAGAAGGGGATTGCTGGGGATGCTGAAGAGATTTTGGATCAAGCTTGTCTGAGTTGCATCACAATTCTTGCAGCTCATGGGCTTCACCCAGGTTTAGCTGCACCTTGTGCCACTACTGAGAACCACACAGGGTGGATGTGGCTTTTGCTGGTTGCCATCAGGGAGGCAACACACACAAACTCATCTCCAGATGAGCTGATGGAATGAGGAATCTTGAGTTTTTAGCTCCAAGTATTATTTTAGCTCACAGGGATTTGCAAGCAGCTGGGGCAGAGCACTCCTATGCCAGGGCACACAAGGGAGTCACAGATCACCAGCATGAGCAAAGGCCCTAAACTGTGATCAAAGAATCCCAGAATGGTTTGGGTTGGAAAGGAACTTAAGAGATCATCTTGTTCCACCCCCTGCCATGGGCAGGGACACCTTCCACTATCTCAGGTTGCTCCAAGCCCTTTCAACCTGGTTTTGGACACTTCCAGGGATGGGGCAGCCACAACTTCTCTGGGCAAACCTGTGCCAGGGCCTCCCCTCCCTCATAGCCAAGAATTTCTCCCTAATACCTAAATCTCACCCTGCCCTCCATCAGTTTAAAGCCAGTCCCCTTGTCCTATCACTCCATGCCTTTGTCAAAAGGATCTTGTAGACCCTCTTTAAATCAAACCCCCTTGAGATCAGTGGCTGTGGTGTCAGACTGTAACTTCAGTGGGTTATGATTAATCACATACATCAACTTGGGAGTAGCACAAGTTCTGGGGGAGAATTATTAATTAGAAAAACAGAGGTGTGGGTCAGTAAATACATACCCTCTTTCTGAAAAGCCGTGAGAGAACCCAGGGCACAACACAAGCAACATAAAGCACTATGGTGTGCTGATTGCACAGACTGAGCCCACAGCAAAAGGCACCCCATTTAGAGATCTGAGAGGGGAAAAAAAATTAAAATTCACAATTACTATCTACAACTTGGCAAAAAACATCCAGAGAACAAAAAGATTCAGCACAGTATCCTTACAGGAGAAAGGCAAACACACCAGTGAGCACTGATCAGTTGTAACACAGAACTCGGGGGGGGGTTTATTAGTTACAGGGAAATTTCACTGTTTTAACAGAAAACATTCTTTAAGAAGTTTTAGAAGAAGTCTTTAGGGCTGTCCAGCTGAACAGCCATCCCTCCATGCATAGAGAGATCCTGTGCAGCATCATCACATCATAATGATGTACTGAGTCAAGTTCCTGAACCCAGCTGCCCAGGGGAGGCTGCCCAGCAGTTCACTCTGAGTGATTTTTCAGAAATGTCCTAAAATGAAGCCATTATCTACAGAAATTTAATTTTTTGTAAGAGGAATGATTTTTTCCTCTTAGTTAGGCACAGAAGGCTAAAGTCAGGGCTGCACAAACTTCCTAAGCCAAGGGAATCAAAGGTGACACTCCTCATTACTCCAAAAGCTCAAGGCTGTTCCAGTGCCCAGCCACCCTCTGGGGAAAGAACCTTTTCCTGACATCCAACCTAAACCTCCCCTGCTTGTTTCAGCCACTGGTGAGGGTGCTGTGTGAGATGCCAACACTTGCCTTGGTGTAGTGATGGGCTCACCTTGTAATTTTTAATTAACTGCTCAGGATTCAATGCTGAACACTGCCTTGGAAATGGAAACCCCTTGCTGTAACTTCAGAAAAACCTTTCTGGGTTTCAGAGCTGCCTGGCAGGGCTCAGAACCACCTCAGTAATTTTTTAAGTACATGGATGAAGTCCAACATGATGTCTGTATGACCATCTGATTTATGAAAAGCACTGCAAGCTTGCTGCTGGCAGCCTGGCTTCTTCCAGGCGTGGGATGCCAGACACTCAAAAAACCATTGGAACAAGCTCCTTAACAGCTTCTGAAAATCTAATTTTGAAAATCCCATTGGAAGCCAGGCATGTGAAACATGGGAGAAGGTTGGAAAATGCCTAGCTCCACGTCTGTGGAGTTCAGGTTGTGGGGGTCTTGGGACACTGCTCATTAGAAAATAATAATAATAATAATTTAAAAAAAAAAAATCCAATGGTGAAACAAGGTCTCTGTAGCCATTGATAAAACATGTTATTTGAGAACTCACGAAGCTGGGTAAACTACCACTGCAGACTCCTGAAATTCTAGCCTAGGCTGACAAAAATCCCTTTATTCACACAATTTACAGGAGTCACAGCAGGCAAGTCTGTCGGAGGAAAAAGAGATCAGATGTTCGGGCAAACAAAAGTAGCAAGAACAAGACTGCTGAGCAAAAATATCATTTGGCTGCCTAGCTTGTCTATAAAGTAGAAAATACAGCATGAAATTTAAAGTCTCTGTGTTTAACAATGCCATTATTTTAGGGGCACGTTTAATTTCAGAAGAAAAACTGATTGAAAATTTGCTCGTTCCTGTTTTTGAGTTGAAACCTGGTTTCTGATTAGAAGAAGTTTTCTGTAGAATATATCCATTTACCCCAAAGAAAATTACCAGTTCTTAACACAAAACCTTGAACACCCACAGCCTGGTTTGTGTCTTTGATGCAGGATGAACTAAAATGTTTAGACTGAAATGATTCTGTTTTTCCTGCTTCCACCCATTTGTGAGTATTAAATAAACCAACCCCAAACCCATCCAACAAGCCTCAACTCAATCCTTAAGCAGAGTGGGAAGGGTTTTTTCAATGTTTGTCACTTCTGAACATCCAGGCAGGTCAGGGATGGACCCCACTCAGCACAGGTGCTGAAGCAAGACCCAAAATTTGGCCTTTTTATTTTACACAAAACTAAATCAGCAGTAAACGATCAGGAAATTAAACAAACAGGTGATAAGGAATTATGAAATATTTAAAGAACTATTCACTTTGCTTGAGATGCTTTACCTTTGATCTCTCTTTTGCAGTGGGTGCCTCCTCAAAACGAGCAGTGAGAGCCATCAGCAGCCCCACAAACAGATTGTTTAAGCTGAAAACCTCCGCCGTGATGGACCACTGCCATGTTAGACGAGAGAATGAAAACACCCCCGCAGCAAGGATTCCTCCAGCATATGAGCCAGAAAGCCTGCAAACACAGATAACATGAAATCTTCTTTTCCAACAGAAAAAAAAAAGAGCCTACTTTATTGTCCTTCTTTTTATATTTTTTTTTTTAAAAAAACCCCATACTGTAACAGCGGCGACGAGTGCCACCCAGCACCCTGCCAAAACATTATATGGTGAAGATCTCCCTAATAATTTCTCTGCTAAGGATTGCCACTGGGAAGAGCAGAGCCTGTTTGCCAGCCACCCAACACCAAAGAATCTGCTTCTTCAAACTTCCAGGATTGAATTTGGTTCAGAAATCCTGATGAGTGAAGGCCCAGAGGGTCGTGGTGCACCGAGCCAGGGAGTCAAGGCTTTAATGGGATACTCTGGAGGAGATGCCAGCAAGGGTGCAGCCTTCAATTCATCCAGGAGATGAATTAAGAGTGGATTAGAGCTATTCAGGATGGACAGCATTGGCAGGGCTTTCCTGGGGGGGGTGTTTGGTGTCCTGGAGGTGGGTGGGGGTGGCAGCACCCACAGTCCCAGCAGGGAGAGGTGCCCACCAGGGTCAGGAGTGTGGGAAATGGGTGCCAGCTCCAGCAAGAGGGAGGGAGAGAGTGGAGCACCCACTGCTGGGATGGCTGTGAGCCCAAGTCTGGCCATCTCTGTGACTCCCAGATGGGATTTTGGCACACATTCCCCACGGAGCTGCCTGCCCAGCTCAGCTGGATACTGCAGCCAGCACAGGGAGCCCACGAGGTGGAATTCAGGGAACCCATTCCACCACAGTGCCTCTTCCCAGCCAGTCTCACTGGGAGCAGCTCTGGCTCTGCCTTGGCTGGAAGCTCTCCCCTTTAGGAGTCATCCTGAAAAGACACCGTGTAGGGCACCACAACATGCTCAATATCCAAAAACACAAACAGCTGTAGCTGTGGTCAAAGCTACCCTCCAAAAATTCACCATTCCACTGTAAGACTCAGCTAGTCTCCACCACAAATTGGGTATTTTTCTAATTCCACCCCAGACAGGCACAGTTCCATTTAATCCTAACAATTCTAGCAGGTTTAAGCCAAAAAAATTAAAAACTACACAACATCTTCATCAAGCTACACGTGTGATTTCCACATGAGATGAGGAAGAGCCCCCTCTACAAGGGCTCCTCTCCTTGCCAGAGTATCTGAAGCTATTTGGAAAATAGGACTAATGATTTTTATCTCCTGTGTGAATTATTTTGAGATCTGCACCTGCAGGATGTAGCCAAAGGGTGAGAAATATGAAGTTACCATTGGGACAAAAAAGGAAACAATTCTGAGGTGTTCCAGGCCAAGCTCAAGGTGACACAGCGAGTTCAGCATCAAGATTGTGGGAAGAAGTCTCAAAAAATAACAGAATTGGGAAAAAAACTGAAGAAAAATGCCAGGAAAGGACAGCAGGACAGTGTGTAATTAAAAACCAACAGATCACCAATACACAAATCCACTTCATAACATTCCTGGTTTGACTAAACCATTTAAACAGTTCAAACTTTTAGTTATAAAGAAACAGCTTCATAAATCCCTTTGAAATTCTTGCAGGGAAATAAGGTAAAAATAAGTTGAAACAACTTTTCTAAAAATCTTCCTCAGAAAAGCAGCATTTTAGGCAATCATCCCAATCATTCACCAATTCTCCTTGTCTTTCCCAGGAAAGACTCAAACACATCATGAGAGTTCAAATGAGATGAAAGAAATCCCATCCTCTTGATAAAAAGTCTCAAACCTGTGAGTCAAGTTTTATGAAATAAGGCTTAAAGCAAAAGCCACTCAACCCAAAGCTTAAAGACTTATCCCATCTATGTGGGACAGAGGACACCTCTTCTCCCTGAGCAGGGCAGGGTCAGGAGCACAGCCCACAGACCTGTCTGCCCACAGAATCATAAAACAATCACAGAATGGCTTAGGTTGGAAGGGAACTTCAAGATCATCCTGTTCCACCCTAAGCCATGGGCAGGGACACCTTCCACCATCCCAGGCTGCTCCAAGCCCTGTCCAACCTGGCCTTGGACACTTCCAGGGATCCAGGTGCAGCCCCAGCTTCTCTGGGCACCCTGTGCCAGGGCCTCACCATCTTCACAGGGAACAATCACTTCCAAAATCCCACCTATTCCTGCCCTCTGTCAGTTTGAAGCCATTCCCCCTTTTCCTGTCACTCCAGGCCCTTGTCCAAGTCTCTCCTCATCTCTCTTGGAGCTCTTTCAGGTTTTGGAAGGGGCTTTAAGGTCTCCTTGGAATCTTCTCCAGGCTGAAAAACTTTCCCAGGGAATCCATGGGACAGCCAAGCTGCTGAGCTCCTGCCTCACCTCCTTTGTGAAGGAGTGAAGCCCATTTCATGCATGGGGCACTAAGCTCCCCTAAGTACAACAAGATGTCAAAAAACCAAATGGGAGCGTGTTGCATTCTAGAAGAACATCAAGAAAACAGCTTTGGGAAGTTTTCTTCCAAGCTGGAGACCAAGGGTTTTTCTGCAGTTCTGTTACCAGCAGTGATGGATTTGTGAGTTTGCTCATTCAGAGGAAAACTCTCAAAAGTGGAAGCAATCAGAGCAGGTATCTCAAGAGGAGGATGAAGAGCACCTGGCAGAAGAAATGCAACAATCCAGTGTAAAGCAGCACTAGCAGGACAAGTAGAAATTAATCCCATGTGATTCTCAGCATGATTTTGGGGCAAATTCAATCATTCCTGCCTTGCAGCTGGGGTAACGTGGTTATACAGCTCATTTTGTCAACATGAAGGTATCCATTCTCCTCTGCCTCTGCAGCCTCTTGGAATTTTCCAGTAGAGTGACAATCTGCCACATCTTTTCTTCCTCAAAGCCAAGATGACCTCACACTGTCCAAGGAGGTGACAAAAAGCCTCAGGCATGGACAGCTCAGCCACCTGCACCACTCTGGACCAAAGACCAAGGTGGAAAAGACACTGATGGGTGTTCAGTGATGCAAGGCAGAGTGAGATGAAAGAATTCTCCAAAAAAGGCAAAAAAATGAGAGTAAATTAGACATAGGAAAAATTGAAAAAGCAAAGGGATGAGGCAGAGTTTTGAAACTGAGGTCAAAAAGCTAAAAGCCAAGAATTTTTTCCCTCATCCTTGGAAGTGTTCCAGGCCAGACTGGATATGCCTTGGAGCAATGGGGTCTAGTGGAAGGTGTCCCTTCCCATGGCAGGGGGTTGGAATGGGATGAGCTTTTAGATCTTTTCCAACCCAAACCAACCTGAGATTCTGTGATTCTCTAAAAAGCACAAAAAATTTTGCAAAGGAAGGCAGTGCAATCTACAACTGAAGATGTTGGTAATGTTACATTAAGGAAGCAGGACACGAGGGAGCCACAAGATAATGTCTGCCTTAATTACAGGCACAGAAAGAATTATTGTGGTTAAGACTGAGTATTTTGTGGAAGAAGGTTAATGCAAGAGCTAAAAGAGATCTCCCATAACTCCAGCAAGAGCCCAGGAAGCCAGTGACCAACGTGGAGACAGGGAACAAGACAAAGGGGCCACTTGTGTGGAAGTTAAGAAGTTTTTCATGGCATGTAGTCACTTGTCTCACCAAAATCAAACACCAGGCCATTTGACAATGCAAATATTTCCTGCAGTGAAGCCTTGCTGGACAAGAAGGAACCACATTTGGGCTCAACCATCATGCCTGGAGAACCACATTCTGCCATCTGCACTGGCTGGAGGCTTCCCAGGTGTTGGGAGAAGGAAACATTTGGGTTTTTTTCCAAAATACCTTCCAGTTGCTTAACACTGTCTTTCCTTTTGACAGCACATCAGGACTGCAGAGCAGAGAGCAGCAGAGAATTATCCTGACTCAACTTCTATTTGTGCTTCTGTCTTTAAACACATTTTTCAAGCAGAGTTGAGGTGCTACAAAACAGACACCCAACAGCTGAATCCTCAACTGGCCTCATGGAAAAGCAACATCTTAGGAGAGCTTTATCCCAATATTGTGGGAAGGAGGCAGGACAGATAGCTGCTCCCCCAAAATCCAGCTTGTTTCCCCAGTCTTTGGGCCCAGTCAGAGAAAGAACAGCCCCAGCACACAGGAGCCAACTCATGGAAGAAAAAAAGAATTGAAGCCATGGCAAAAAGTGGGAAGTCTTCATGACCATCATCTGAAAACACACTCAGAAGGGAGAGAAAGAGTCAGCAAAGGAGAGGTCCTTTATCACACAGTCCTTTGTGATAAATATTTTTCCCATGGCATCCCTAAACATAAAAGGAAAAGACTAAAAAAAATTAAAAAATTATGATTTTGTTTTCCTTTTCAAGCGTGCAAGTGAAAGAATGTGCAGCTGGGCCTCAGCTCCAAGGATGCAGCCAGTAGGAATTTGCCTTCATCAGGACTACTTTACCTGCAGGTTTTATTGACAGTTTGCAGGCACATTTGGGAAAACTGAAATTAAATATTTGAATATTTAAATATTAATTTTTTAAAAATTAATTTTTTCAGTTACAGTTTTTAGCTTCTCATTTGTTGGCAATCACTAAAACATGCAAGTCTGCAATTTAAAATTTAGCCTTTCCTTTAAGTTTGATAAAATCTTCCTTTAGCCAAGGTCACAAGTCATATGTATTTAACAAAAAAACTCCACCAGCATTTTTACTTTTTATTTTGAAAATAGTGGCAGATATTTTATATTTAATAATTCCCCAAAATGTATTAAATGATCGGCATAAAGCTATACATGGATGGAAACTGGAATTTAATTAAAATGTTTTCATTAAATGCAATCTTCAGTGCACCGGATTCATTAAGAAAAGTAAGATAATTGGAATGGTTTATTCTTGTAGCTGATGTATTTAACACTGGCAACACCTATCTGTACCTAGTGAAATAAGCTGATTATTTCTGCCTCCTCTTCGCTCCAAAACTTTACAGACAGCAAATCTTACCATTGCATCTTTTATTTATTTAAATTTTTAGGCAGTGAAATAAGAAAAAAACTCTCCTGATTTTTAAATAAGAAAAAAACTCTCCTGATTTTTAAAATCTCCACTAATTAACTAAATAATGGATTTTTTTAAAAAAAAAATCTGTCTCTCCCTGCACCTGCAGATGACCCTGATATCAGTAGTTCCCTGTTCACTTCCACAGGCTCCAGGTACATCACCAGCAACTTCTGTCTCTGTAATTCTGTGGCTTTGCAGCAGCAAAGAAACATCCCTTAAATGTATTTTTATTTCAAGGCAGTGCAGTAAAGAGTTAACATTCTGAATTTAAGAGGTTTTGCTTGTTAATCAATCAATTTTTTAAAAATCCTATTTTTTTTAATGCAGGCTAAACAGAAAGGGACAAGGAAGACTCAACAACCAAGCTTCCCACCGATAAATTTTAAGCATGAGCATTGGTGCTGAAAATGAAGAATTGTTTAAAAATTAAAATCCAAACACGAGTTTAGGGCTTAAGTAACAATAATTATCCCCAAAAACCCTGATCCCTCTGGGTTTGCCTGCCTCTTAGCCACAAACACTCCATGACAAAAGGCAGTTTCTCTTGCTCTCAGCACTGAAGAGCCAGCTCAGGTACTACAGGGAATAGCAAACCAGATTTTATTCTTCCTCAAGGACCTGGAGCTCAATAGCCACTTAAGCCCTGCCTGCAGCAGGAGGAGGAGGAAGGAGAGCAGGACTTGGCTCATCTCTCCTGGTTGTGTCCCATGGTCACAAGGACTGAAGGGAAGAGAGGCAGAGCCACCATAAAATAAAACCAAACCAGTCTGGTCACAACCAGCTGCTGTCCTTTGAGTGAAACAGGACTTCAGCATCCCACAGCTCCAGAATTCCCACAGACCTGTGATTTCTGGGATGGGGGAGAGCAGGCAGCACCCTCACCTCCCACCACATGCACAAAATGCCACTTCCCTCACACCCAGCCAGGGACTGCCACCACTTCTTGACTTTTCTTTCTTGTAGTTACTTCATTGAAATGCCACAGTTTGGAGAGGGGATGGTCCAGGGTGGTTAAGGAGTGCTGTGCCAGTGAGGATTTTGGCAAATGGGAGCTGATCCTTGCATCTTTTCACACACATCCTCCTGGACTGGAGATGTCCAGTTAGGACACCACCTCTGAAGGGTATTTTCTCTGCCCATCCCTGTGGAAATGTGGACCTGTGAAGGTCACCAGCACGTGCAAGAAGCACCTTGCACCCCATCCCTTCTGTCCTGGGGCCAAGTCACCTTCGAACCTCCTGCTGGGAGAATCAAACTGCTCTGGGATGGCAGCAAGGACCTCTGTGGGCCCACCAGGGATGGGAAGAGCTCCCCTTTACAACTCACCAGGGGAGCAAGGAATGAGACATCCCAACCTCCCATCTTGCATGCTCCAGGACGTCCATCACCACTGGAGCAGAGCCTGCCTGCAGCAGCCTCTTGCCAAGAAAGTTGGGAATTTAAATTCAACATCTCCATGCCAAGCTATTCCAGAGCAGCTTGACAAGTGGAACAGCTCATGACAGATCTATAAAATGCACACAGGGCTGCGCTGCTTTAAGAAATATCACCCCATACTCACACTTGAGTTGTACAAACTGTGCTTCCAGCCATTACAAATGAGAACTCCTCTCCTGGTGTCTTTGCAAGTGCAAAGGGTGTATTAGTTCGACCCATTATTTGATTCACAATCCTTGGAAAATAGATACACCTTTATCCCAGGCTCCTGTAATAACCAGCTCCGGCTTCCAGCAGCCAAAAAACCCCAACCCGCAGTAGGAGCCGACTTCAGCTATTTAAATGTTTTATAAGTTGGCTTTTTTTTTTTTTTTTTTTGGGTAATTGCAGAAACTTTTCCTAATCTGACATTTGTTAAAACCCCTTATTAGAAATTATGCAGCTGCAGAAAAAAAAAAAAAAGAAAGAAAAAGAAAGAAAGAAAAAAAAAGAGAGGGGAGGCGGCGGTGGGGGGGGGGAAAGAAGGAGTTGGAGGGAGGGGGGGGAAATAAAAAATAGAATAAAATATAAAATAAAATAAAAATGAGCTGGCTTCACAATTACCAAGTCAGCCCATGCAGCCCTTCGCTATTGTACGAGTGGCATAAACCCCCCGGCGGCCTATCAGCTCCCTGGCAGGCAGGGGGCTGCGCTATTCAAAGCGAGAGATACAAGCTGCAGGGCAAAAACCTGGCAGCTCCCATCTGACCCCCCAATCCCCGGCTGGTGACAGCTCCAAGCTCCATGGCAAATTAGCCCTTCTCACATTACAATTGCAGGAGACAGATTCCATTAGCGGTATCTGAAATTGAGTGGAGAGCTGCTCCGTTATCAGACTTGACTCATAAGCGCCGCTATTAATCAGAGCTATGATAGCATTTATATATTTCAAGCTATCTGCCGCCGCTGTGATATTCTGCTACAAAGGGTTGATGGGACTTAGGGAAGGGAACAATGGAGCTTTCTGGGAAAAGCAGAGTAAATCAAGAAAGTCTGTGACTTCCGCACATTCTGAAGGGATTGCGGTTTACATAAATTTTCTCCCAATTGGAGATTGAGCTCTTCCTCATCTTACACATGGGATTTAGTTGTCACTCAATGGTAACAGCTGTGAAAAGGTGAAGCGGCCCACCGCTCAGAATATTGCCTCCGCTTTTAAAGCAATTAACCCATGAACAGGAGGATACCTGGTGATATCAAAGGGATTAAGCCAGGCAGTGCATTATTAACATTTCCTTGAACTAATTCTAACTCTGACTAGCTGTCAGAAAAGACTCTTCAGTCTTTTTTTTAAAGAAAAAAAAAAAAAAAGAGTTTTTTTGCCCTGCTTTTTCTTCCCCCCCCCCACCCCAAAAACCCTTTTCAAAATGAAGCAGAGTTACTGCAGCCTCGTGCGCCTACTTTAGAGCCAAATGCAAATGAACAGATTTGGCAGAGTCTTCAAACAGACTGAACTCGGCGCCGGTTTATTCTGGGGACAAGTGGGAAAAGAAATAAAAACAGGTATGTGATCAATTAGCCAGAGATCACAGCAGATTTTCTAAAAGCAAATTAGTACCTGAGTACATTCCTTTCTTCTCCCCCTCCTAAAACTTTGTAACTGCTTCTCACTAAGCACAGCTGCTTTCTAAATGCCCAAGATGTTCCTGCTGTGCTACAAGAGAGATAATCTACGATAATCTGTAATCTGGAAAAATCCAAACACGCCCTGTAAGGAGATTCCTCCTTCCCCAAAACCCAATTTCCTAATTTCCCACTCTGGTTGAGCAAGCACTGACTCCTCTTTCATCCCTCCATCTTCCCCAAGTCACATCCACGAAAAAAAAAAGGGGTCAAACTGTTCAGGGATGAATCCTGCCCTGGCAAACCCGTGTACCCCAGGGACATGGAGCACTTCCTCCCCCATCAGGGGCAGCAGACAACTTTTCCCAGCACTGGGCAGTTTCAAGGGAACACCAGCCATGAGTCCCTCTGGGATGGCCATGAAGGTCACTGGTCCTCCTGGTCCTCCTCAGGGACCTTCCCACAAGGGCTCCAGGAAAGACATCCTGGGAGCCAAACAGCCCAGTGCCATCAAGAGGGCCAAGTGCCACTTCCAAAACATCACGATGATTTCAAAATGATGGAATCATTTGGATGATTTCATTATCCAACGTGCCTAATTCTCCTTTTTGTTGGCGGTGGGAGAAGAGTTGGCTCTGGGTTTTATACACACTCACAGTTTGTTGCCTGGAAGGTTTAGTGGGCAGGGAACACACACACAAAAAGAAAAAATTATATGAAAAATATATATGTATAAAATATTAATCCAAAAGTTAATATGATACCCAGAAGAGCAAACCAAAGAGATGTGAACTGCTTAATTTAATGCAACATCTTCCCCCTTTTCAAAATCCAGTGTCCTACTCAGCCAGAAAAAAGCTGCCAAAAACTTCCTACAAATACTTGGGCAATGACACTGTCTGCTCTGCTACTCCCTCTCCAATAACACAGCTTTGTGTATTTAGAAACCCCAAAACAGCCAAACTATGAAAGGTATACACTGAAAAAAAAATGCACTTAGAGCAGGGGAAAGCTTCCTATTTCTCAGCAGAGAACGCAAAGAATGCATCCCCTGTGCAGAAAATGACACTCTGGCAATCATATTATAAGAAGATAATTGGTTTACTTTGTAAACTTGCTATGCTTTGCCTCCCACAGTAAAACAAATAAATAGTTGTTTAAAGAAACAATCCTACAGCCACACTCGCTGAGTCCTAAAAACATAAAGCAGCTCCCCCCTCCTTCAAAGCAAAGATGAATTATCTGCCTCAGTTACAAGCAGTCCAAGAAAACTCTTTGTAAATGGCATTTTACGATAATTACAAGCAATTTATTAAGTCTGTGCAGAGGGGGGGAAAGAAAAATCCACACTTTAGAAGTAACTCAAAGGAGCAAACGGCTCGTTCAGCAATAGTCTGGATTACTGACAAAAAGACTTTCTGCATCAATGTGCTGCGACACAATTTTGCTGCGAGAAGAACAATCCAGGCTTTAAAAAAAACAAAATAATGTAATTAAACGAGTAATATCATACATTGTAGCACAATAAAATGAACAAACAGACGCGATGCGGCGGCTGCTTCCTCCCGACCCCAGTGCTGCCTGCGCAGAGCATCCCGCCAGCCATCACCTGGCAAAGGGGAAATCTGCTCAAGGAATAAATTCCACCCTAATCCCGCACGTGCCACAACATCCCAAACAACACAGAGGGAACCCAGACTCTTCTCCTTTAAGCAACAAAACCGTCCCGACCCTGCCGAGGAATAAACTCCGGGAAATGACTCGAACAAAAAGAATCAATGGGGAAGTTAATAAAAAAAAAAGAATTTAAAATAAAAGGGAGAGATTTGCTGTATGGGGATGCTGGGAGGGAGGGAGGCACGGCAAAAACCCGTGTGCGAGGGTAAACAGCAACTCTGCCCGGCTGGCGGGGAGAAAAGAAAGGTTTTAGAGGTTAAGTTCAGGTCAGACGACAAATGAAATTGTAACAACCCAACTGACATTGTATAATGTCTTCTTCACTCGATCAATAGGGCAGCGTCAGCCCCATTTCCATAGAGATGGCTTCCTCCCCGCTGGAGGGTGGCTATTGTTTGAGCAGGCAGATTTGCCACTTGAACCGTGTTGCTCCCGAAGGATGTGTACTTCATCAATTATTTGTACTCCTAACATCTACATATTTTCATATTAACATCCACGTTTCACATGGCAAGAGGAGCAGGTGCTGATTTTGCCACCGCTACCTCGTAGGGGTCACCCCATCGGATAATTTTATTTCAACACAAAAATAAGGTGGGATTTGATAGACCCGTTTAGTCCCTTTGTGAGGAAGGACAAGAGTGGTTTAAAATACACCACATCACCCTCAGACAGCAACAGCTTCAAGCAGACAGTGCCAGTGAACACTTTCTAATTTTTTTTCTTTTAAAAGTAAATAAAAAAGCAATATTTTTTCTTCTTTTTTTTTAGCCAAATGAATGTCCCAAAAATAAATCAGTTTTAAGGTGCTAGAAAGGAAAAAAAAGTAACATTGTAATTTGGCAATAAAACTGACCTTACAATTATTTTAAATAAAATAAAACCAATCACTGCTAGGCTGAATAATTGTTCCTGCCAGTATCTATGAAATAATTTCTGTAAGTCTTAATAGTTTTTATCATCTCTTGCTTCCACGTTTTCCATTCCTCCATGCAAATTCTAAATTTGACAGAAGCACCGTCTTCCAAATCCAATTAAACAACAAAACACCTAAACCTTCAGAAGTGCTAAAGTAATTCCCAAAGTAATTCTCAAATTTAGCCTGTCATTTCTCTCCTGTATCCTTATTTCTCTAAAGGAACGATTGCATCATTTCCAAAGCACAAAACGGGCACCCAAGGAACGCTCACACTGTGGTTCAAACTAAAAAACTGGGGAAGATCTCCCAAATAACTGCAATGATGGGAATAACCATCATTAAATAAGAAATCAGAACCAAATACAGAAAACCTTTAGCAACTCCTTGCAGGAGTTTTTAACAGAATGGAGTTGTGCTCTGACGCTGCGCCGGGCGCTGTGCTCGGGAGGGCAGCGCCACTTCCAGCTTCCCAAATAGGCTGTGAAATGTAGGATATTAAATTAAATAACACCGACTTAATTACATGTATTACCCACCAGTGACAGCAATCACTTTCAATGCCTACAGAAATATTTAGGAACTACTCAAGCAATTCCAGTAGGTGTGCTTAGGAGTTGATGCTACACACAAGGTGATGTGCAAAAAAGCAACTCCTCTTCAGCAGAGGAAGACGGACCCTGTGGAACAAAGTTGAAGTGAGCTCAGGGCTCTCAGGATGTGCAGAATCTTCCCCCCCAACACCTCCCCATTTATTCCTGCTTTTATTTCTAGGTTGCTTTCACTCCCTGGGAAGGTTTCCCTGAGGGGTGGCTCTGGAAAGGGGTGGGAGAAAAGGGCTTTTGTCAAAATAATCCCGGCCGGGAAGCGCCCCGTCTCATCCCGAAGCGCCCCGATACCATTCGCAGCCTCGAAATGTGCCCTATTTTCCCTGCAAAAGAACATCAGAAATTGTTTATACGGGTTGCCATAATCCTCTCAAATATGGGTCAGGCTGAGGTTAAGAGCAGCCAGAACTTGCACATCAAAGACGAGCAGGGTTAACAAAAAACCCCACGACCACGTGAGCATCCCGATTGTTCCCTGTCCTCCCCAAGGTTAGAGGTCCGGAGAGGAGGCTCCGGACATTCCCCCCTCAGCCTGGAGCTGCTCCAGGGAAAAGCAGGGATGCTCTCCCTGCTCCTTTGGGTACCACGGGCAGGCAACTGCCCATCCACCTCCGCCGGGAGCTGCAATTAAACCAAGTTCACGGTTTCCCCGATAGGTGAAGCTCATCCTGTTAATTTAAACAGACCATCTGCATCTTTCGAGAACGACAAACTTCATTAGTTCTGGTTAGTTAAACCGAGCGGTGATTTGTGATAATGAGCCCGAACAACCTGTCACGGCCGGGCAAGGGAAAAGGGCGCACGTTTTATTATTGCTATTATTATTATTTAACAGAAAAGAAAAGGGGAGAGGGGGGGAAAAAATAAAAGAGGGGGAGGCTTTTGTGGGGGAAAGAAGGTCAAATTCAGATTAAGTTGCTGTTAGGTTAATCAGAGGAACTAATTAGGGAAGGAGGGGGGGAAACGCTGGTCCGAAGGCCAGCGGGGAGCAGAGGGAGCCTTTGGGAACATCCTGAGCCGCCGGGGAAGCACCAGGAAGCCAAGGAAAAAGCATCCCCGAGGGACTTTACCTGAAAACCGTGCAAAAAAGCAAAGAGGCAGCAGCTGCTCCCACCAAGCCGCAGAGGAGATTGACTCGGAAGGCGGGGGAGCTGCCGGGCAGCCCCGTGGCCACTTTGGCCAGCAGCGTGAACAGGGGGTAGCCAGGAGGGTGGGCGACCTAGGGACAGAGGGACAGGGGTTGGAAAGGGGGGAGAGGCTGGGAATGGGAGCAGGGCAGCCCCGAGAGGATCCACTCTCTGAGTCACCCTCAGTGCCCTACGCTTGGTATCCATCCCTACTCTCGTATCCATCCCTATCCCCGGTACCCACCCCAACCTTCATATCCATCCCAACCCTCATATCCATCCCAATCCTCAGTGCCCATCCTAAGCCCCGGTGCCCATCCCAACCCTCAGTGCCCATCCCAACCCTCAGTGCCCATCCCAACCCCACACAGATTTTTTTCCTCAGTGGATCTGGCTCCATGCCTCGCCCATAACAACGAGGCGGCGAGGAAAAGGAGGTGCCACGTTTCATTAGCCAGCCTTAAAGGGCTCCTTGTTTGGGTTCACAGTATATTAGGGTCATTCAAAAGGCTGTTGTTTTTTGGTTTGCTTTTTTTTCTCCCTCTTTTTTTTTTTTAAAAAAAGCAGCTTCTCAACTATTTTATTGGTTAGCAAGTTGAAAGACCACACTGCTATCGGATTACCACCGCGCTGACAGTCCTAAGGTCTTGCCTAAAGGGATCATGCACCATAATAAAGTTTATTAAATAATAAAACTTATTAAAATTGTTAACCCGATTTATTTTATTCTCCCCAGCTTATACAAAATTTGGGTTGATAATAAGCCAGCTACTGTATATACAGTAAAGCCTTTGCTTTATAATTTAGTTTAATTGGATTTAAAACTTGAAGTAAATTGTCGCGTGCTGTACTTATAAGTTAGTAAAAACTGTGGTTTGAAAATAAATTAATCTACTTTACTCCATGCTTAATTAAACTTCCTTAATTCCTAAAACTGTTAATGAGAGCATTGATTAAACAATAAAACTAATACTTACTCCAAGCTCATATGCGGCTGTGATCAGCTCCCCTGTGAAAAAATAATGTAAAACCAATAATTACTATTAGGAAATGACACTCCTCCAAAGTTTTCAAAATCCAAATGCTTGCATTGGGGTTTTGCATTAATTTGACTGGATAAAACTGTAAATCTGTGGAGATTTAACAGCATGAAATTTTCTAAGAATATTTTCTCCCTCTGATGTCACTGCACAAAATATCTTTTGTATGTTTTCGCGAGACTTTTGTGAACAGATAAGTGAAAATATAGGTAGGCTCGGGCAAAAAATGGCCTGAGATACACAAAATGCAGACGTTTGTGTGTGTGTGTGTATTTTTAATTTTAAACCATCTGACTCAATAACTTTCAAGCACTACAGTTAGCAACGCTTAAGCTGCATTGTCTGTTCAACAACCCAGTTGTTCCTCAAAAAAAAAAAAAGAAAAAAAAAATAGAAACCAACAAAACACCAGAGCTCTACAGTTTTTAAAGAGGAAAAATATAATCACTGATCGTGCAAATCTGCATCCTTTTATTCAGGAATGCTGCTCTCCCTTGATGCTAAAGCAATTCCTCTTCACAAGTAACTCTTACCTGTCAGTGAATGTTGCACCCAGCTCCCATTAGAAACAACATTTAGATTTTGCATTTTGTTTGTATTTTTATGCCAGGACAAATAACTGCCACAAAAAGCCCCACGTTAGCAGAATAGTTGGAATTTTTAGAGCATTTTTAATTGCAGCAAACACTCCTGAACAACATACACTGAATATATTCAGTAGGCACAACACATTCAGGGACAAACAAAATTAAAAATTACAGCTGGTTTTCCTTTTTTCTCTCAAATTTCATAATCCAATTTTACTGGTCCTGCTAATTTTGCAGGCACCAAGGTCATGGCAGCATTATTAGAAGGGAAAGACCCAAAAGAAGGGCACTGGTGGCTTTAAATGCTAAATTAACAATATTTTAAATTTCTGCACAATCACATCCTCATCACACCACGCAAAGAGCGGAGGGGTTGGTTTGTACAAATGGCACCTTTAAATTCTGACACCACAGTAAATGCTGCATTTTAAAACAAAGATGCAACTCAACCATTTCTGCTGCTTCTGCAGAATTAAAGCTGTGGCCTGGCAACGACTGGGGCCAAACCTGCACCAAAATCTCTCAGACACAGAGTTCTCTGCACTTATAGCAAACACTGGCTATTCTTATTTCAGGAAAACTTCACCCTACTGCAAAACAGCCCCCCAAAAGTGGATGCAATGGGAAAACCATCCATCCCAATTATGAGCCCTTCAGGGTTCAGCAGCTCCAACATTTCCAGGGCACAGTGAGGCTGGGAAGGGATAAATCCTCCTGCACACAGCAAAGGATGATGATAATAAAGGAAACCCTAAATTTCATTCTCTTTGCATGCAGCAAAGGATGATGATAATAAAGGAAACCCTAAATTTGGCACTGTGGGGGTTCCCCAGTGTGCAGCAGCTGGTGATGCCCATCACCCACCACATCCCAGGGATGCTGCTCCCAAGCCAGGCATAGATTCACCTCCACTAAAGTCCTTCTGGGATGCAGCAAAATGTGCATCAAAAACAGCAAAAGTTTAAGTTCATTCACATTGCTGTGACGTTTATATCAAGGGCAAGAAAAACCCCAAAGAAACACAGCCACAAATCAACCAGGACACTGCAAAAATAATATAAATAAACCACTGGTGGAAGGCACTGCCAAGCTTTGAAAGACAACAGCACAACTTTGCCTTGTAAGAATTAAGGGAAAAAAAAGCAAGGAGACCTGCAAAAAATAAACTCACAGGCTGCAGGTCTGTTGAATTCCAGTGGAAAAATCAAAATAAGTTCATAACACCCACTACTTTGGATAAGGTTAATTCTCTGTCTTCCACCCACACACCTGAGCATCCCTCCATGGGCTGGAGGAGTGAGGAACACTAATATTAAATAACAAAACACACAGAGGAAGAACTACAGCACCCACAAAATGGGTTTCAATGTCTTTCTTGTGAGACACAGTGACTTGTGGCACCTTCAGGCACTGGCTCAAACTGAAGAGTTTATTCCCTCCAACTCCACAGGGCCAGGAGTTGGACTCAGTGATCCTTGTGGGTCCCTTTTACTCCAGAATATTCTGTGATTCCTGATGTAAACAAGGTTCTGCCTGCCCAGCCTGACTCCCCCATAAAGGTGTTCAGGCAACAGGCCCAGTGCTGCCTGAACTCTGATTTATTCCCAGCAAGTCTGGGAGCTGATGTTTGAAACATCACAAGGAACATTTGGTTGGCTTCTTTTTTTCTTCCTTTTTTTTTTGTTAAAACTTTATTTGATCCCTTTCTAAGCTGTTTTAACATCTGTGGATGCTTCTGAATTATAATTCCTTCTCCCCCTATTATTCTCTCATTCATTTCTTTATTCTAACACTAAGTAACACGAGCAAGCTGCCAGTGGAAATACCGACTGCCTTTGACATTTTCAGATTCCTGCAAACTTTGGGAACAATTAAAAATACAGATAGCTTAAAAAATGAAAAGAAAAGAAAAGAAAAGAAAAGAAAAGAAAAGAAAAGAAAAGAAAAGAAAAGAAAAGAAAAGAAAAGAAAA